>CAJVRN010000231.1:13390000-13785000 GCA_911728415.1 Lagocephalus sceleratus | reverse complement strand
CCCCATTCATTTTCAATCATGAAATATATATTACTTTATTAACATTTATTAATTAATACCTATTAACTATTACTTGAAATAATTTTTCATTACTCATAATAGTGTCAACAGCAAACGCTCATCATCCTAAAATATGAACTGGTGGTCCATGTAAATATATTTCCTTAATTAAATAGATATTAATCCTTAAAAAATGGGGGATCTGTTTTATTGACATGCACAATACAGTCTGTTTGAGGCTGCATTAGAGGTGAAAAGTTACACCCACCACTTACTCTTCTTCCTGCCCCACCAAATATGGTTTATTCTGGGTCTGAAAGGCTGTTTTTGACGGCCTCAAAAACAGCCTTTCACAAATCAATGGGTGATGTCACAGAAGGTTGCCCTTTGATAATAATCTATATAGAGTTAGTAGTGAGGTAGCAGCCACAGCTAAATCAATCGACAAGTTTACATGTCAGTAATTGGCTGTTTGTAACTATTTATATGCTGTATGAATCAGTATTGCGGTGTCGTATTCCAAAAATAATTTACCACAGTTCGCAAGATTCCTACCAGTCGCTACCACACAGAGCAGACTGTTGATGGGACACTTCTGCCTCCAACTCAACAGCAAATGTAACGCATGTGCATATTGCATAGGCCAGTTCGTCGTCCACATGGCCTCAATCAAGTTACAATCAAGCAATCTGAGGGTGCTACTCAGACTTCTCTGGGCCAATTTAAATTGAGCTAAAATGTAATTGAATTAACACAGTAATTCCGTTTTCTTGCATACTTGGAAACCATGTGTACTTTTTAAGAAAAGAAAACATGTGATGTTAAGTTATTCCATAATATATTGGGTTTGATACAGTGACAGCATTAATCAAATATTTTTCTTTAATGGTTAATGTATTAATTAAGAAAAAAGATGATTGACGTGATAATGACATATATTTTTTTTCCATGTGGAAAAACATCCTGTCTGTAAAATCTCTGCTATTTGCATAGATAATGTAGGCTGTTGCCTAGGACACCATTTGTTGGATGGGGCACCACCTACTGGAGGGGGTTGTCCCATTAATTATAAGATAATAATAAGATAACAAAAATTGTATTTCTATTGCATCATTACTTTTGGTTCCCTCAAACTGATCAAACTAGTTTACTAACCTTACTGGTCCATGTCAGAGTTATAATGTGGTGTTACTGTTGACAGAGTCAACATTTTGTGATGGTTCTGGTCCTAACTCCTAGATTTAAGTAAATTAAAATTTTGTGAACTATACTGAAAGTTCACAGGATTATAGGTTATATATAGATTAAATATAGATTATTTGCTTTATACTGAAACAAACGATGGTTTGGTTTTTGCTCTTTGAAATTTTGCTCTTTGGAATTTAATACATCAGTTATTTGATGTTGATAAAGCTGGGCAGATATTGACAGATTAAAATTTCTATGATCAATAACTCCTTAACAAGGCATTATAAAAAGCATAAATAAATATTAAAACAGTGGTTAACTAGAAAGCACTCGGAGAGGGCAGACCTCCGCAACAATTCCTTTTGGCCCCATTTACCACAATGTTAATGAAAATTTAAAAGTGATCCAGAATCGAAGATTTCTTCCGGATCACCCCCAAAATGAAATCAGTTCTTCCTTTTCACATTTCCAACAAATCATGAAAATTTCATCAAAATTGGTCCATAACTTTTTGAGTTATGTTGCTAACAGACAAACAGACAAACACCGGCAAAAACATAACCTCCTTGGTGGAGGTAATTAAACAATGTCCTACAGACAAACCAATCATAGCTTTGGAAGGATTGAGTCTAGCAAACTTTGTTGAAGAAATCCAGCCCCTGGAATAGCGTGATAATTAATAACAGTGAACAGAAAAATGATGTGTCTCAAATACAAAAAACACATTAGAGAAGGTAGAATCAAATAATACATTTTACAAATGAAAATTTTTTTTTACCATTTGAGATAAATGTGGCAAAAAGTATGTGCCTACCTCAGCATTTAATGAACCCTAAAATGAATGAGTCCCTCTGGCACTTTCACCTTACACTCACCCTCAGAAAATGACCTTCTTTTATATATATATATATATATATATATATATATATATATATATATACATATATATACATTTTTTTATTTTAAACTTGCACTTTGAAACTGTTTGTTTGCATTCTTTGTAATTCTCTAATGGAAGCAAGTGACTTTCTAAAGACTATGAGGTACCAGGTCCCTGAAAAAAACAAAAAAACAAACAAAACAAAATAACAAAGAAAAAACAACCCTTTGCATTATATAGGTTTCAATGGTAAGTTGCTGAGTTAGGGGTTCACTGAGCGGGGCCACTGACTGATTGGTTGTGTATAAAAGGAAGGAGGTAAGTAACCGGGGTATGCAGTTGTAAGAGCAAAGGCATCAGCAGCCAATCTAAGCAACACCGGCATGAACATGAGGGGCAAGGTAGGAGAAAATGAAAAAAAAAAAGAATCTATATTAGACTTGTCTTTGAAAAATATTACATTTATAATTGTTTTTGCTTTTTTTTTTCTCCCCTAACTGGTATAATTTTTTTCAGATCATCTTTTACGAGGAGAGGAACTTCCAGGGCCGCACTTATGAGTGCATGAGCGACTGTTCCGACATGTCCTCCTACCTGAGCAGGTGTCAGTCCTGCAAGGTGGAGAGTGGCTGCTTTATTGTTTATGACCGCCCCAACTTCATGGGAAACCAGCATTTCATGAAGCGGGGTGACTATGCCGACAACATGAGCATGATGGGAATGAGAGACTGCATCAAGTCATGCCGCCTTATCCCCATGGTAAGTATACAATAACGTAGCATTTAATGAAGATCTTAAAAAAAGTGGATGATTTTATTTTATTTCTTAACCAAACCAACAGCACCGTGGCCAGTTCAGAATGAAGATCTTTGAGAGGGAGAACTTCAGCGGTCAAAGTCATGAACTGATGGATGACTGCGACAACATCCAGGACCGCTACCGCATGTCCGACTGCATGTCCTGCCAGGTGTTGGACGGCCACTGGCTGCTGTTTGAGCAGCCCCAC
The DNA here is from genome assembly GCA_911728415.1 of Lagocephalus sceleratus. Lineage (NCBI taxonomy): Eukaryota > Metazoa > Chordata > Actinopteri > Tetraodontiformes > Tetraodontidae > Lagocephalus > Lagocephalus sceleratus. The sequence continues at coordinate 13,781,926 of CAJVRN010000231.1, read as the reverse complement.
TTCAGAGGCAGGATGATGTACCTGAGGCCTGGAGAGTACAGGAGCTTCAGGGACCTGGGCATGAGCAGCAATAAGTTCATGAGCATGAAGCGCATCGTGGACCCCTGCTCCTAAAATGTCACTGATTGTAGAGCATACTCCCAAATAAAGTCATTCTTGTGATAACTTTGGTGTTTTGAAACTTTATTAGAGTGAATTCTGGATCAGAAAATAATATATCACCAAAAAATATTTCAGATATTCAAAATAAGCACACCACTACATTAAAAATATTCAGCAGATGAGTCAACATATTTTAATGAAATGGTAAATTAATGCTAATGTCAAAAGAATTGTTAATTAACTATAATTTTCTAAATATGTACATAACTTGCTAAATTTCTGTCTTCTTGAAAAATAAAAAAAAAACAAATCATTATGAATGATTCATTACAACTTTTTAACATTTTTTTAGCCCAATAATTACAAAAAAATATTATTGTGTTGTAGTATCAGTACTATAAAAGTGTCATTCCCAAATGGTGGTCATAGCACAAGAACATTAAAAAAAATTAAAAACATTTCCTCCAATTCAACAATGCAGTGAAATGAATTAAAAACACTATCACTACACATGGGCTTCACCTGTTGTGTGAATGAGCAATTACCCAACCCAACAGGAAGTGGCGGTATTCCAATACAGGGAACAAATGCAAATACAAAGAAATCCTTTTGTTGAAAGCAACTTATTTAAGATGGAGCGAGGTGTCACAGGGCCTGTCTACATGACCATAATAATCTGAGAACTGGGAGTAATCAGATAATTTGACACATTTACATGCACTTCAGAAATGTGAATATTGAAAAGAATGGGTTACACGTTTCAATCCATCTAACAGTTGTATGGGCTTTTAGAGTACATGCAATTCAAAATTTATTTTCTAACCTCCAGCCTTATCTTAGGTTAAATGAAATAAAATCCAATTGCTTTTCGTCCTTAAACTACACTTCCGTTTTCCGCATTTGTTTTGTTTAGTTTTACACGTGCAGAGATGTTAAAGAACAGCCCACTGGGTAGCACTAGGAAAATATGGCGATTTATCCTCATACAGCAGGTACCTTTTATTTATCCTTCCTTCTTCATTTTCACATGTGTATGTAATGAGTTGTAATCTGATCCACAAGTGGTTACCTTATGCTGAGATGACTGGAGACGAGTATGTGGGAGCACCAGATGGAGATATGACTGGCTGCAGTAGGAAGGCAGACTGAGACAGCAAAGCTATTACAACACTGAAGGATGTTAATGAAAAACATCTACTGTCCTTCTGCCCAACCAACAAAATTCTCAAGAGCTCTTGTCCTTCTTTTTGATTAATGGACTATATTAATAAGCATTAAGGTGCCCTACCATCTTCTGGATCAGAGTGTGATGAGAGTTTCTTGGTGTCTTTTTCTAACACAGTATCTTTTTATACCTTCATTGTCACTAGTTTGTCAATGTAGTAGGACAGTGATTGTAATGTGTATTATCCATATGGCTGTCTTTCCATGTAATCATTCATCTGTCTGTCCACCCTTCCATCAATCTTCCAAAGTCTCTTGGTTCAATCCCAGGCCACAGCACTCAATTTATTGAGGTTGAAATCAAATCACTCCTGATGGTGTGTCATTAGTGCATGACTATGCACAGTTACACCTGTTGATGGTAATTTGTCTCTGCCACCACTGTGTGACTGTGAATGTGAATGGCTAAAAAGTGTTACTCAAGGCCAACTCCATCTGTAAAATAATGTCAATTAGTTGATTTTAAACTAAAACCACATGGTATTTGTTGTAGTATTTTTTTTAAATGGATAGAGTAATGTAGTAATGTAATATGTAAGTAATGATTTTTCTCATAATGAATGATAAAAATGAAATTATACCCTGCCAACGCATTACTTAATAATGAAATTGAAATAAATGTCATACTGTTTTTGTGAATAATATTCTTCAATATGAGCTCAATATATTGGGCATAGTTCATAATGAGTTATAGGACTTACAGTGCCATGCAGTGACCAATTCATAGAGTAAAGGCCACACGAACTGAATAGCCCCTGTCATAATAAACTTAAATAGACATGACAACCTAAGAAGAAAAAAAAACAAAACAAAATAAATCCTTTGTGTCACCTGGTCAAAGGGATACATTTTCTAAAGTCTTGCTGGGCCCAGTCATGTGACTACATAATACAAATCTGCACAGAGCTGTAAACCATGTTGCTGCATCAGGGGTTTCAATAATGGGGGCCACTGGTTGTATGGGAATAGTTTAGGTATAAAAGCAAGGGTTAACTCCGACAGGACAGCAGTGCAGCAGTAGCAAAGCAGCAGCAGCAGCAGCTCACCTACAAGTATGACCACTACTGATATGAGCATGGGCAAGGTAAGCATGAGATTTTAAATGCAATTTAAAATATATTTCTGCAAATAGTCTAGTTGCATTTAAAACAATCTATGGTGAAACTAAAACCATTTCTGCTGTTTGCCATAATTTTCAGATCATCTTCTACGAGGAGAGGAACTTCCAGGGTCGTTCCTATGAGTGCATGAGCGACTGTCCCGACATGACCTCCTACCTGAGCAGGTGTCAGTCCTGCAGGGTGGAGAGCGGCTGCTTCATGGTCTATGAGCGTCCCAACTTCATGGGAAACCAGTATTTCCTGAGAAGGGGAGAGTACTCTGACTACATGAGCATGATGGGAATGAGCGCTGGCATCAGATCTTGCCGTATGATTCCCATGGTAGGTCAAAATTTATTTTGAAAATTAATCTTTATAATTCTAAAATTTTCTAACCTAAATTTCATGTTTCATCCAACTATAGCACCGTGGCCAGTTCAGGATGAGGATCTATGAGAGGGAGAACTTCAGTGGTCAGATGAACGAGCTGACTGACGACTGTGACAACATCCAGGACCGCTTCCGCATGTCCGACTGCATGTCCTCTCAGGTGATGGACGGCCACTGGCTGCTGTACGAGCAGCCCCACTTCAGAGGCAGGATGATCTACCTGAGGCCTGGAGAGTACAGGAGCTTCAGGGACCTGGGCATCACTAGCATGAGAATCATGAGCATGAGACGTATCATGGACATCTGCTGATTTTTTTAAAAATAAAAAGTAACAGATAAATGAATAAAAATGACTTTGTTTTTCTTCACTTTAACATGAAACTACCAAATGCAATACTGACAATACAAAAGATGTGATTTAATTTAATGGACTGCTGATGTTGAGCAGAAGCATTTTCATGAACATCAGAGAAACCATATTACATATGCCCCAGTATATGTACAGTACAGTACATTATAGAGAATTTAATCAGTAACATTTATTTTTTCCAAAGTAAACCAACCCAAATCAAGATTCCTTTGGCCAAAATAATGATAACATGAAACAGCCAACAACAATGTGCAAAATAGTTACTAAAGTTAGTTGCTAAAGTTAGTTTCTCTTTCCTTCATCCAAATTGACTCTATACCATTGTCACCAAAACTGATAAACTCTATCCATAAGATTTAAAATTGATTAATCAGACTTTTAAGGTACAAGACCAGTGATAACTAATGGAAGATCCACACTAGAGGTAACTGGACTACTTGAAAACAAATGTGATTGAGCAAAGATGGCTGTCTTCTATAGAAATATAGAGACTAAACAGGAAGAGTTCTGCAATGAAGTAATACTTTTTTGCCCTGAAGGATGATGCAAGAGAGTTAGGAGCCAATGCATGACCTAAATGTTGTGGAAAAATACATTTCACAAAAAATGTATTCTGGGAACGTTAACACGATAAGAAGGAAAAACAAGGAAAAAGACATGAAGTTAGACTTAGAAGGTGTAGCTATGTGCAAACAAACATCTGGTGCTAGTTCTGAAGACTAAATACAGGAGAGAAGGGAAAAGACACATGCCGCAAGGGAAGTGGAATAGGTGGGTCCAATAAAAACCATTAGGAGAGAAGCAGCAGAGGGAAAACACAGGCAGACAAAACAGAAACACTCAACAGACCGAGTAAATTCAAATTCCAGAATCCCAGGCAGATATAGATACATTATACTCAAGATCCTGAGAGATAGGTCTATGTTTTTATTAATTAAAAAAAAACCTATATAATATATACTTGAAAGTGTGGATATCTAAATTGGAACATGAGAGTCATTCAGAGATGTTGCATTCTGGCTAAGTAGGACAATGGCCAGCAGTGTTCAAATGTTTATTCACAGTTAATCCCTGAATGCCGTTGCATGCAGCCCCCCAAATGTGGGACAGAATTGCAAATAATCGTACATCAACACATCATAATCCAACACAACAAAGAAGAAACGAGGAGTACCCAGGAGACTTTAAGGAAAGTCAGACTAAGACAGAAGGGAAGGAGAAGTGGATCTAAATACAGGAGGAGGGGAGCTGGGGCAATGAGCTGCAGGTGAGACAAATGAGGGTTAGTTTAGACAGAGAGAGGCAGGGAGGGCAGGACACAACACCCCAAAACTGAAACCGCTGCTAGGATAAACAGACAGATCCCAACAAGGCCTTTAAGAAGATCTTGTCATATCTATCTTATAACTTACTGAAAAAGGCAATTTCTGATAATTGAAAATTGAGCTTATGTCCAGTTTACAGACCAAAATACAAAATGTATTACACCTGTCTCCAATGCAAGTCATTTGATCTTGGAGTATGCTGGCACCCATGCATAATAGAAGAAATTACAGAAAGACTTTACCCCATTAACGTCAAATCAAATGAGAGGAAATTTCCGACTTTGTCTTGTCAATCTGCTCCAGTGGCATATGCATTTAAAATCTTCTTGATTTTTTTTTAAAGAGCCTAGAAACAGCTCTCAAGATGTAGAACCAGCACTCTCCACAGATTAGGTCATCCTACCTATTCATATAGGCCTAAAGCCCTACATCAGAATACACACATAACAGTTGTTCTGCTTCTGCCATGGGAATATCTCCATTCCAGTGTGCATACAATTACCAAACTCCCTTGTTTTCGGACCTGTTGAAGGAAGTCACCCTGTCCTCATGTTCTGCAAGTGCAGTCTGTGGTGGCCTGTAAACATTTGGGCACCCCTGGTCAAATTGTTTGCTGAATGAAAGGGACTCCCAGGGGGTTTAAACTCTCAGATAACTTTGACCAGGGATCTGACCCCAATGAATCTCATAGTTTGTTTATGATAATCATAAGGAAAGGCCAGGTGAGCATGGTGGACATAACTTGGTCTTTGGCATCATTCATGTAATTGTCAGAGTCGCTGGGGTTTCATTTTTTATTAGTTCATCATTAATCATAGAGGTTGCAGAGGTTTGGTGTGAAATAAGCCAACATTTCTGATGTCCCCTGTCAAGAGTAACTGTACCTGTTGTAATATTTTCTTGATATGAGATCACTTTTACATTTTTTTTTTACTTTAAATTTACTGTTGAAGCCAGTGCACTCAAAAGCCCTAAATAGAATGGTATGATTGTGTAAACAAGGTCTCTGTTATTCAGCAGTAAAGACAATGCAGAACAGGGCCTCTTCTCGCAAATGCAACCACCGCAAAACACAAACGGTTGAAGGTCTCTCTGAATTGAACTATGCCAGGGGGGGCCTCTGCTCCATGTTGCCCAGTCAGGGGTTTGAACAATGGGGTCATGTATGCTCTGGCTGCACAGCTAGATATAAAAGCAACAAGGCACCACCAAGAAAATGTGCAGTCGTTGTAACCCAAAACAGTAGTAACTGTCGCCATGACCATGGGGAAGGTTGGTTCATCTATGTTTTCATTTATAACATTATTGCACATAAGTCATTATTTGTTATAACTGAAAACATAAAAAAATAAAACTAATAATAATGATTTACTATACTTCATAGAATGTACTTTTAAAATGAGATCGACTCTTGAGATTCATTGAAATTGTTTACTTTTTTCATTCCTCAGATAATCTTCTATGAGGACAGGAACTTCCAGGGTCGTTCCTATGAGACCAGCAGCGATTGTGCTGACATGTCCTCCTACCTGAGCAGGTGTCACTCCTGCAGGGTGGAGAGCGGCTGCTTCATGGTCTATGATCGCACTAACTACATGGGAAACCAGTTCTTTGTCAGAAGGGGAGAGTACTCTGACTACCAGCATATGGGCATGAGTGACTGCATTAGGTCTTGCCGCATGATCCCCATGGTAAACCCACTATTTCCAATTCATTTGGCAATATAGCTTAGGTTGGAAAAAACTGAAACTCATTCTGATTTTCACAACAATCTCATTCTATTTTACAGCACCGTGGCCAGTTCAGGATGAGGATCTATGAGAGGGAGAATTTCAGTGGTCAGATGAACGAGCTGACTGACGACTGTGACAACATGCAGGACCGCTACCGCATGTCCGACTGCATGTCCTCTCAGGTGATGGACGGCCACTGGCTGCTGTACGAGCAGCCCCACTTCAGAGGCAGGATGATCTACCTGAGGCCTGGAGAGTACAAGAACCTCAGAGATCTGGGCATCAATGGCATGAGGATCATGAGCATGAGGCGTATCATGGATTCCTGCTATTAAGATTCTATGCATTGTCAAAAATCAAAGTTTTAAATAAAGAATGATTCTCTTTTAATCAATTCCTATGTCAATTATTAGTGCAGTCAGAAAAATCTAAAAACTAAGAATCCTTTCAAAATTGGAAATGTTAATCGTTTATTTTCATCAATTACAAAATTCAATGAATCAACAAAAGAAAAATCTAAATTAAATCAACATTTGGTATGACCATCCATTGCCTTTAAGAAAGCATTAATTCTTCTGCAAGGTACACTTGCACATAGAACTTTTGAAGGAATTTGGCTGGTATGTTGTTCCAAACATCTTGGAGAAATAAACACAAATCTTCTGTGAATGTGGTCTTCCTCAGATCCTTCATGAGTGTGTCCCAGACAGAGAAGAGGTTGATATCAGGGCTCTGTCAGGGCCATTGTCCTGCTGGAGAATAAAGTAATACATTGGGGGTCAATCATATAAGTATCTCACTCTTTTTCTCAGCATTGAGGACACCATTAATCCAGACCAAATCCCCAACTGCATTTGCAGAAATCCTGTCCCACACTTGCCAGGAAGCTTCTCCACGCTTCACTATTGCCTGCAGACACTCATTAAAGTCCAGCCCTTTGGCAAACATCCATCCATCCATCACTGAGGGTCGCGGGGGGACTGGAGCCTATCCCAGAGCAATGGGCGGAGGCAACCATTCTCTCTCACATTCACACCTACGGGCAATTTAGAATATTCAATCAGCCTAACCCCAATCGTGCATGTCTTTGGACTGTGGGAGGAAGCCGGAGTACCCGGAGAGAACCCACGCAGGCACAGGGAAAACATGCAAACTCCACACAGAAAGTCCCCAGCCTCCATCCCAACTGGGATTCGAACCCGAGGCCTTCTTGCTGTGAGGCGACAGTGCTAACCACCACACCACCGTGCCGCCCCCTTTGGCAAACATCTACTGCGATAATCAAATTATTCTCCTGCTGCCATTTGAATGCACCCCCACTTTGTAGCTGCAACTCTTCCATTAAGATCACTTCTGGCCATACTTCTGCAGACAGTAGATGGTGTACCTGGGTCCCACCTGGGTCTGAGCTGATGGGAAATGACTGGGGATGATCTGCTGAACTAATTTTCCTTGCCTAATCACTGACTCTATGATCCTCAACATTGCTCTTTTCTTTGTTTTCTTTCAGAAGAGCAGCATGTCTTGAAACACCAGCTTGCTATCAAATATTTGTCTGAGAGAGACCTTGCTGATGAGGTATACCTACCTTGTGTCTTTTTTGCTGTGCTCAACGCTATACGTCATTTTTGAAAGCACTCTTAGTTTACAACATTTATTCATACCCGTCTAAAGCTTTTGCACAGTACTGTATGTGTAGTACTTGATGTCACAAATAGAAAATGCAGTGAGTCTGACCTACTACACGATGGTTGAAGCAAAGGAATTCCTAAGCCAAGAACTAACTTTGGGCCTGCACCAACAGATTAAGGAACAGTTACATCCCCCAGGGCCTGAGCCTTATTATTTATTTATTAAATTTATGCAATTTATGAGACTGTTACATAATTACAATTTGATTACATATTACTATCAGACTACAATCTGCCAGTCACCTATATGATCAATGACTTTTATGATTGTGTTGATCTTAATCTCAACACAACATCAGTAGGTAGCAGATAAGCTGTTTTATTGCTTTGTAATTAAGATATAATAAATTATTCTCACAACAAAATAGTGTTATATCTTAATCACAAAGCAATAAAACAGATTATCATCTATTATTTTAAACAGTTTCACAACAGTCAAGTTATTGCAATTGATAGGTCATGGCTTTTCTATAATCTTTATATCCATATAACCATTGAGCTTGGTTAATTCTGTAAATTGAACCCCAGTGAGTCGCACCACAAAACTCAATCAACTATCATAGTGAGGACATTTTGAGTAATGATGACATTTTGGCTGGTCCTCACAACTTTAAAGGACTGTTAGAGGGCTAAGAACTGGTTTGAAGGTTGAGGTTAAAATTGGGTTAGCATCAGGGTTAGGCTTAGGGGTCTAGGTGGGATGGTTAGGGTTATGGTAAGGAGCTGGATAATGTATTTTGTCTTTGAAAGTCAAAATAGAAAGACAAGGGTGTGTGTATGTCTGTGCGTCTGTGTGTTTTATGTTAAATATATTTTTACAACCAAGGGAAAATAACACAAGGAAACACCTTCATTAATTATACATCAGGTTTATTTACTGACATCAAATACAGAACTTTAGCAGATATCAGTGATACGTCTCATGCTCATGATTCTCATGCCACTCATGCCCAGGTCCCTGAAGCTCCTGTACTCTCCAGGCCTCAGGTACATCATCCTGCCTCTGAAGTGGGGCTGCTCAAACAGCAGCCAGTGGCCGTCCATCACCTGAGAGGACATGCAGTCGGACATGCGTAAGCGGTCCTGGATGTTGTCACAGTCTTCAGTCAGCTCGTTCATCTGACCACTGAAGTTCTCCCTCTCATAGATTCTCATCCTGAACTGGCCACGGTGCTGTAATGTAGAACAAAAACAACATGAAAAGTTGACAGACCATTCTTCATGAATATATATACCATGAATATAACTTAATTAAAGAAATAAACAATGACGGTTTTCTTACATGGGGGATAAGTCTGCAAGAGCGGATGGAATCAAACATCATTCCCATGCTGATCAGGCGCTGCATGTCATTATATTCTCCCCTCCTCAAGAAATACTGGTTTCCCATGAAGTTGGGACGCTCATAGACCATGAAACAGCCACTCTCCACCTTGCAGGACTGACACCTGCTCAGGTAGTAGGACATGTCGGAGCAGTCGCTCATGCACTCATAAGTGCGGCCCTGGAAGTTCCTCTCCTCGTAAAAGATGATCTGAAACAGAAGAGGAATGGGATGCAGATTAAATTTTTCAAGACGATCAAAATTTCATAAAGGCTAATTAAATAAATGTCACGGTACCTTGCCCATGATGATGGCTTAGGTTGTTCCCTGTGGATGGTTACACTTGCTCTGCTCTGTCCATGACTCTGTGGGCTTTAAATACAAAATGCCAGGGGTCATGACATGTTGTCATTCAAATGTGGAAAGCTGATGAATAAGCAGTGTGATTCTTGCTGAACGGGGCCTATAATTGAGAAACAATGCATTTCCATCCATACATTTCTGGCAGCAGTAATCTGCATTGTTTCAAAAGCTTAAGCTTTGTGGGGGACCCTGTTGTGTGTCAGAAGGTTCTCCTCATATTGTCTGATCATCGCTGACGAGAGAACCCTGACAGGAGACAACCTTAACCTGAAACTCTAGAAAATCTGTCCATCCAAGAAAAGTACTCCAGAAATGTATGGAATGGATCAATTTGATGGTGCATTTAAATTATTTAATGTAAATAGATTACTTTTACATAGCAACTTTTATTTGAAAAGCTAAATATTTCTCTAACACATGTTTAGGAGAAATACCATGCCTCCAGCCCCACGTCACTCTTCTTGTGTGCAACAATCATCACCAATTCATTATCAGAGTAGAGAGGATGGGTTTATTCCCAGTTTTACACTGTCCCTTAACCTTACAGGCATTACTTTAGACCATCTGTATCTAAAAGAGCAGATTTTTTGATGGGATGAACCCCCCCTACTGCCGAAGAACTGTGGAGAACAGAATCACATCCTCTCTCTTTAATTAGAAATTGTACCAACTGCCTTATAAGCCGGAAATCATTTCAGATGGCTTTATGCTGTTGTTTGTAATTTTATAGACCTGTCATATTGGCGTGTTTTACGGGTCTGTTTGTCTCTGTATCTTATCATCTTGCCTGTACAAAACAAATCAAACATGTTGGTTTGTTGCTGTCTCGGCCCATTTATTAATGAACAGCCTCTCCCATGTAATTTGTGATTAAACCACAACATAAGAAATTAAATTTCTCTTCTGCACGCCAACCACCCAGAAAGCCATACAGCCTGACATTTGTCATCTCAGCAAATGGGCAGCAGCTTGGTTATGTTTACTTCTGATTGCTTTGAAATGCTTTTGGAAATGTTGTTCTACATGGCATATGAAATTATAGTACTTTTGATGAATTTGATGTCCTCCTGCAGGTTATTCAGGGTTGAAGACAATTCAGAACCACATGGTGAAGCATTTTTTCTGAGTTGAAATGAGATATGGACTTTTACAGCAAACCTACCCACATTAGTCATATTACTGGTAAACCTGACCAGCTGAGTGATTTCTCCAGTTCCTCTGTTTTCATCTCTAAGGTGTGCAGTCTGTTCAAGCATACATTACTTGAATTCACGAGTCTTCTTTTTCTTCTTTTCTTTTTTTTCTTTTTTCTTTATGAAAAAATACTAATATCCTGCAGTGAATCATATTTATTTGTGGATTTGATTATTAAATGTAACAATTTGTGCACATTAATGATGATAGTAAGTGTATAATTTTTTTTGTATATTTATATATATTTTTTCCTAATGTGCATAAAAACATAGTTGGTACACTGTGTCTTATGATTTGCTGTTTACAATTTAGTTGCTTCTTTGTTTCGATTGCAATCAATAATGTTTAAACACAATAAACTATGGGGATCAATTTATCTAATATTGCAAATCAGTGATTTGACTGTGGTCAGTGATGCCTCCTGACCACAGTCAATGCAATATTTGAAAATATGTCTTTAAACCACATTTAGAAGCTACATTGGGGCCAGTGGGGAAGCAGAGGGTAGAACTAAGGAAGAACGGTGTAAATACACCAAACAATACAAACAGAGGTCACGAAGGTATTGAAGTGCTACACATAGACACAGCAATCTTTTACTATCAACATTTTTTTTTAAAAAGTGCCGAGTACAGTGTTTTCTTTGTAGGTTCCACCTTAGTTGTACAGCATCCTTCTTGTGGCTATTTTCTTCAGGCAATATAAAAGACATGCAAGAAAGCCTAAAAAATTCAACATCTTTAATAAACACTTTCAGATATTTACAGCAACATTTGGCTCCATGGCTAAAATTCAGTGACTCTCTTGAAGGAGCCGACGATGGCACAGGTTGCACACCAGTCGCGGTATCTCCGGTACTCTCCAGTCCTCAGGAAGTACTGTCTGCCTCGGTAATTTGGATACTCATAGAAGATCCAGTAGCCATTCATAACATTACAAGAGTAGATGTGGCGGTGATGGAAACGGTCAGACAGACAGGCACAGTCATCCATGAACTCCATCATGTGGCCGCTGAAGTCTGGCTTTTCATAGATACGCAGCCTATAGGAGCCTCGGTACTGGGAGACCAGAAAAATAAAGTTTAGGCAGGACATTGTGTCTGGTACAAGATGCCACAAAGTAAAAGATTCAGACATGTTTTATTATTTAGTCTACTTCCTGTCTTTTCTTCCATGGTAAATATGACCCACGTACCGCTGGAATCATCCGGCATGAGCGGATGCAGCTGCTGAAGCCCATCCACCTCTGGTAGTCTGGATATTCCCCTCTCCTCATGAAATACTGGTGACCCATGAAGTTGGGCCGTTCATAGATCATGAAGCAGCCGCTCTCCACCTTGATGGAGTTGCAGCGGCTGAAGTACGAGTGAAGGTCTGTGCAGTCATTACTGCACTCATAACTCCGACCCTGGAAGTTCTTGTCCTCATAAAAGATAATCTAATAAAGATTAAAGTGAAAATTATCATGAGTGGCAGCTTTGCTCATCTCGCAATAAATTTAATTTCAGCTCTCCATCAGAAACAAAATTAGTTCATCATGAGCCGAGACAAAAACACAGCACATACCTTGCCCATGGTCTCTGTTGGAAAGCTTCCCCATGTTCTCAGAGTGTTTTATACCTCCTCATGACAAACAAAAGTATTGTTATTCAAATTCTTTCCTAGTTATAACTGAAAGCTACCAGCATATGTTTACCTTTTCTGTTAGAACACAACATCAGGTCATAAATATGGATTTCTTTCTGTTAAAAAAAAGGATAAATAAATGACCAACTTGGTGTGTTGACATGCATGGACAAAAGAAAGGACTAGTATGGTATCCACACATCCAGCTGACAATGGATACAGAACAATATGGAACATCCCCTTTTGCATTAAATACCTGTACCTGAGCAAGGCCAGAGCCAAAAGTTTGCACTGTTCTGTCACTGTTTTATTTACTGAACTGGTTTATAAGTTATTGTCCATGATTTCAATATGTTAGAAGTGTGTATGAGATACTTATTCCAACTTTGAATGTAGTCTTGTTGTCATGTTTGGTTTGGTCAATACTGCGAAAATAGAAGTGTCCTGAAGAGTCCTATCATGTGATGACTATTTACATATTAAGAGGAATTTACAGATTTACCAAGACCCCAAGGGTCAGTATTGATTGCTCTTGTTCTCAAAAACATAAGTGCACTTACAAGCATCAATTGCTGTTTTGCTGTTGCCTTACCTTCACTCTGCACTTGTCTATCATTTGATGATGATGGAGATTAGGTATTAGTATTAGTATTAGTTTTTGTGTTAGTATTAGTATTAGTATTGGTGTTATGTTGAATAAATTGCTGAGATTTTCTCGTTCCAGGGATTGTGACGAAATTAATTTCATACCTCTTAATTCCCAGCAGGTGTCGCCCTTTGTGAGACGTGATCGATTATTTTGCAATTTGGTTTGCAAAAACAGCCGTTGCACACTTGGGCGGAAAGGTTGGAACAAGGTGAATGCCTATTTATTTATTTATTTATTTATTTATTTATTTATTTATTTATTTATTTATTTATTTATTTATTTAAAGAGTGACAATGTTACTGGTAGGTTTACCGACTGTGGAATTTCAGTTATAACACCATGATCTCTTTCTATATAATAAAACAAGAAGGTTTAAGGAAGAAGACACCTCAGCAAATCCAAAGGTATGTTGAGATTTGTTAACCTTGCATCCAAGCCGTTGTGATATTTTATTGTAAATTATAAAATTCCCACATTTTACCAGCATGTAATTATAGCATTGCCAAAATACAGTCAAAGTTGATCATCTAAATTTGATCAATAAGCCCTTTTAGCCTGGACACTGCATTTCTCACAGAATATATGAAATTTTCCCTCTACAAATGTATCATTTGGAACAATGAATATAGCATTAAAAGGAGCATGTCTGTTTACTCACCACATCAGGTTGACAAGATCATTTACTTAAAGGACCTTTTCAACTCAACTGCTCAGTTACTGAAATATAAACCTTTTGATGGGAGATCTTTCCCACTGCAACTACACAGCCAGCTTTACCTAATGTTTAGCAGAGCTAAAGAAAGGCTAAGAGAAACGGCCCAGCCATCCCCCGTGGTTTTCTTGGCATCACCGTCAGTATTGTCATACGCTCCCTAACTTCCCAGCTTCCCGACTCACTCGCTTGTACATTCCAGCAACCCTGCCTTAGCTGAAATCATTGTGAAAGGTCAGTCCCCCCAGCAGTCATGCCTTTTATAAGCTGCCTGACATGACACATTCCATGTTTTCAGAACGCCACTGCTGACTCTCTCAGTTTTTCATTTTTAGACTTTCAGAACCTCTTACGAAAATGGCTCTGATCCCGGTTCCTCCTTGTTTTGCATACATCTAAACCCCAGCAAAGCAGGGCTCCTCAGCATCTCCCAATAATCTATAATTGAAACCGTTGCCCCGGGTCATCATTTGAACCGCCTGTTGATCACCTCATAGTCAAGAATTCCTTGATTTTCACATCATATCCGTTGCTGCACTTTCAGTTGACTTTCATAACATCTGCTCAAAGATATGGGTTTTCTATCACTGCTACACTTATTGTAGCTCAGCTTTTAGCCTCTGAATATAGATAAGGTTATTTCTGGCTGGTGGTGTATTATGTGCACCTGATGGGATGGATGAATCTGACTATAAAGAGCAGGACAACTAGTTCTGCTCCTTGACTCACATCATAAAGCCTTTTTTTTCCTCAACCTCTTTTCTTCTTCCTTTACTTTTTAAATTTTATATAACCCTTTATTTATGAATACATTCACATGTTCAGGAGAAAAACATCTCGGAAAAGATGTGAGTGACTGTGTCATTGAAAACTCGCAATTTGGATGTGACTGTTGCATAGATATAGTGTGGGAATCACTGTGAAAATGCTCACAATGCTGATCCGTCGTCATTAAAATCCCAGTTCCTATGGATATAACTATGGTTTAAGTGAGTTTATATTTACAATATCAAAAGTGTTTATATTGCACGCATGAAGCATGTGTTGGCTGATTTATACTAAACTTTGTACTGACAAGCTAAGAGACATCATACAGTAGATGTGTTTATTGAATCCAATGTCATATTGATATTGTAGCCAAGTAAAGCAAATTCCTTAGTGCACCAAATGGTACAGAAGGGTTTGAAACATGACCCCTTTCAACTGACATTTTGGAAAAAATAAAAGGTTTTCAAATAACTGACTAAAAATCAGTGATTTTGCGGAAGGAGCCAGTAGTAGCACAGGTGGCCCCCCAGTCACTGAACTTGCGGTACTCCCCAGGCCTCATAAAGTACTGGCGTCCGCGGAAATTGGAGTGCTCGTAGAGGGTCCAGTAGCCATCCATCACGTTGCAGGAGTAGATGTCATGGCTGTGGAAATGATCCTGCACCGACTCACAGTCATCGCTGAACTCCATCATCTGGCCCTGGAAGTTGGGGCGTCCGTAGATGCGGATGCGGTAGGGGCCCTCGCTGGTCTGAGGACACACAGGGAAACGGTTTCCTATTGTTGCATTAAGTAACTATTGTGCCCACCATAGCTACTAAAAAAGACAGCAAACAAATGTAAAGATGTTGGGTGATCTTAAAGTATGAACAATGAATACAGTGCAAGGTATTTGATCACTCTCATTCTGATAATTTGGTGAGTAATTACTGAATAATATACATCACATACATGTCATATAAAAGTGTTTCAAATGTGAATATTAACCATTACCTTTAGTTGTTTAGACTGGTTTGATTTCATAATTACATTTAAATGCAAATGTACTCACATAAGAGAATGTACGACAGGAGCAGATGGTGTCATTGTAGCCCATCCAGCACTGGTAGTCCGGATACTCTCCTGGGGTCAGAACGTACTGGTATCCAGTGTAGTTGGTCTTCTCATACAGCACCCAGCAGCCGCTCTCCACCTTAATGGAGTTGCAGCGGCTGAAGTGAGGATGCATGTCAGGACAGTCGGTGGCACACTCATAAGAGCGGCCCTGAAAGTTTCTGTCCTCGTAAAATATGATCTGTGTTCAGGAGAGAGAGCAAAGCGTGTGTTTATTTTTGTATGTTATCCATCCATGATCTATCTATCTGTCATCTATCCATCTGAAGGCAAGATGCAGTTTCCTTCAGAAAAAAATAAGTCTAATTAAATTTTACTTAAAAGTAACATTCAGTTGTATTTAATCCCATATTTGGAGGTTCCTGATCTTCTCTTACCTTACTACTCATCGTGCTATAAAACAAGCCAGCCACTGTTCTCATTACCAGGTCCACAGCTCCATATATAAACCTCAATCAAATGTTTAGCAGATCCCACTTTAGCAGTTTTGTCAATAAGCAGGGATTTAACACGCTGGCACAGCTTCTAAAAGCCTTCCTGAACACAGGGCAGAAATCCCTGAATCATCAGTGCAAAACTTCTTACCAGGCAAATTACTGACCGGCTGTGCCCCCTTTATTGATATCGATATCCCACTAATCCCCCGTGGATGAATTTTCATGCAGAATGACAGATCGTTGCAACTTAATAGATTTTTTTTTTTTTTTTGTTTATTTATGTTTTCATTTTTGGAAAGGGATACATCAACAATTCCTAAAACTAAGCCAGCATGTTTAGTGACAAGAGAGATTGCCCTTTGTTTGCGTGTTGTTGTCAACACCCATGTTATATAAAACCGTGTAATTCTGTTGTTCTGCACAGATTTCTTCCTGAATTTTACATGTTTTTCCTTTGCTTTTCGTGTTCCTTCTTTTCCTCATGTTGAAAGTGTTTGTGTCCTCAGTTTAGTTTCATTCTCTTTGTTAATTGTATTTCATGCGCTTTCATTGGCACGCATCGATTTTAGGCTTAGCCTGATTTGGGGCACATGCCAGAATAGCTTGCAGAGGAGGCTTGATCCTCCTACATTCCTGTTTTTCTTCTGAAACCACATTTTTATGTGTGTACAATCATACACACATGTATGATTGTGTGAGACCTCACGACTGTCCAATAGTTACCACCTATGGTACTGAGGGTGCTTAGTCTGGCCAAAAGGTGTATTATGTGCATTATAAGGTTAATGTTAGATTCAAAAGCTGTCGGGTGTTTCCAGATGTAGGTAATTACTTTTTTCCCAGTGTAGCATTTTAGTTTACAGTAGGAGTCTGGGCCACTGTGTGGCAGATTTCACACCAGAGAACTATTAAATCTGCAGTTATCCCCACCCTTGTAACGGCTACCAGCCATAAACCCTGTGTGCTTTTAACACGATGACAACTGTGGGGAGAACTGAAATGTCTGTTCACCGCTGGTCCCGTCCAACAGCTCTGACAGAGCTCGAGAGGATCTGCAGGCAAGAATAAAACACGATCCTGAAGTGCAAAGCTTGTCATATTCAAGAAGATTGAAGCCTCAGATTGTTACCAACCACTGAGGAGGGAGCTGTGTTTTTCAGCGAATTTATAAAAATAAATCAAAAATGTTATACATTTATAAAGAAAAATATGTTTGACTTCATCATTCTGTGGTCTTGATTGACCAGAGAATATGTGATTTGTCTATGAAAATGTAATAACAACAACTGAAAAAGGTACAAAGGGTTTAAAATGTCCAACTGCACAATCAGATCAGTCGTATTTCTTCTTAATTCATACCCAGCGTTTTTCCCAGCGTTTTGAAGGCTTTTATATAACACATATTGCCAGTAGATGGAAGCATATTCAAGACAACAGTGCTACAGGGCTGCGGATGCGTTGTAAAGATGAACTCGCCGGATGAGACGCAGTAACACACCCGAACAAATCACCCGCCATCAGATGTGAAACACTATTGAGTCTTCATTAATGTGTGATGTGCATGTCTTTGGACTGCAGCACATTTAGAACATTCAAACTCTACCCATAAAAGCCTGCAGCCTGCAGCACCACCATTCTGCCCACACCCCACTAAAAGAAGAAAATGTTTTTCTACCTCTTCTCATGGAATGATTGTGACAATGCGATTTATTATTGATAGATAGCGTGTATCTTTTTATTTAATCGATCAACCTGGTCAAAGGTGATTACTGGTGAGCATAAATAGGAATATAAACAGGAATCTGTCTGAAAACAGACATTCTAGATTTAGGGGCAACAGTGCATAGTGTGTTACTTCACAAACTGGTAGGTACACAAAGGTGTATCCTGTAACTGACCTCTTTGGTCTTACAGTATTGTGTTATTCAGTAAAAGCTCATTTTTGAAATGTGATGACAGTTATTATAAAAAGACTTGAGTAAACATATTATAATTGTTCCATTCCTAAACTCGTTTTACTCCATTGAAATTTTACATGTTGTATTTCAAATAGTTAAATCTTTGCCAGCTGTTCCACAATAAGGATTCAAACTTTATATATTCATTCTCTAACTACCTCAGTGGATTTCATACTGTAACAGGGTCAAAACAAGCCATTATACATATACATTAATTAATTATTGATATTATGTTGCCATTCTTAATTAAATGAAGCATACTTCCAGTAATTTATTTTGATGTATTAATGTTACAATTTACGTACTAGTAAGACAACTATGGAGAGTAAACACCCAAGTATGACCTTCTACTTAAGGAGACAGTCGTTAACATTTTTCTTTGCCTCTGGTAGAGATAATCATTGAATTTTAATTAATCTAAAAGTTTCAGTTCCTTGTGTTGAATCAGGATTAGTATCAGGGATATGCGCTTTATTTGTTATGTTCTTATCTTTCTGAAAGAACCTTTTTGTAGTCACTGTATGTATATCTCCTAATGACTTTACCTGTGGTTTTCCACAAGGAAAAGATTTAGTCTTTCTCTCCTTTCTGCCCTAACCCTCAGTCTCCTCTTCTACCTGGTTGGCCATCAAAAGGAGGTTCCCCTCAACACATCAATCAGGTCCTGCTGTGAACTTCTTCCTATTAATCACAAAGTTTTCCATTACCACCGATGCATGAACCTACTCACCCTGGGATCTGGGTTCTTGTAAAGAGCCAAGAGATAATATTGATTGATTAGTTGGACTGAAGTGCATCAACAGATTGTAATATATGCTATTTAAATAAAGTTGAGCTGAATTTAATTAAAAGTCCTCATGCTCACTTCAGGTTCTGTTGGTCTCTGTAACTTCTTTTTCTTCTCTGTTGCATTAATTAGATTTTTTTTTTTTGTTGTTCATTAAGTAAAGATTAAGCATTTAGTGTTTATCCTCTCCAGTGTGGCTGTCTTCACTGGAGCCCGAGCTCTCTTGCAGACTGACGGCTGTGTGGGCTGAGCGACCTGCAGCGACGGTGACATCATGTCCTTATGAAAGCGCCAGGCCCCGCCCCTGCCCTGACATCAGCCGGGGCTGGCTCTCTCTCCTCCGGGACTCCTCGGCGGATCTCCGCGCAGACGCCACGTTCAACAGCAACAGCGGGCTTTAGGATGTAAACTCCTTCACCACCCCGGGCTCCTTTTTTTATTTTGAATCGCTCCTCCGCGGGGCAGAACGCCTGGCAACAAGGTAGGCAACAGTTCGGAACGGCGCAAGTCGTGCAGGGTGAGGCATTCAAAAGTGTTCTGGTGGAGGAAAATGTGCTGCTGGTCCACCTGGAAGCACTTTTTCAGGCTCAACACAAAGCTGCAACTTTTCAGCTGGGGAGATCGGGATCAGTGTTTTTTTTTTTGGTGACGTGGGGTCAGTGGAGGGGTGGACAAATGTATGGCTGACTCACTCACATGGAAACGACCTCTTCCAGATTTCTTTGTCGTTGTGTTTTGGGACATTTTGGGGCTTCTGGGAATGTGTAGTCCACGCTGTAAGTCTACTGGAACGTTGTGTGTGTGTGTGTATGTGTGTGGGTGTGTGTATGTGTGTGGGTGTGTGTGTGTGTGTGTGTGTTAGCAGCTGCATTTATGATAGAAATATGATGAAGTATAGAAAAAGCCAAAACCTTGAATCAGCCCTTTTAAGTTTCCACCTCATTAAATGTGTAAGAGGGCAGTAATACATGTATAGTATGATCAGTAATACATGTACAGTAATGTCCAATATGATCAGTAATACATGTACAGGGTGATCAATAATACATGTACAGTATGATCAGTAATAAATGTCCAGGGTGATCAATAATACATGTACAGTATGATCAGTAATAAATGTCCAGTCTGATCAATAATACATGTCCAGTAAGGTCCAATATGATCAGAAATACATGTCCAGTCTGATCAATAATACATGTCCAGTAAGGTCCAATATGATCAGAAATACATGTCCAGTCTGATCAGTAATAAGTGTACTGTCGTAATATAAACCTGGTTTCTGTCCTCACTGTGACGTAAATGAAGCCCCTCTAGGTGGTCTGTGTGTATGTGTGTGTCTGTGTGTGTTGGGGGTGACACTGGTTGCCATGGTATTAGAGCACAACACCACTCATATCCATTGTGGCTCTTTTTCTGACTGCATCATTGTTATCTTTGCTACATTGTCATTTGTTCCACGTCGTCATTTCAGAGTGTCAGTCTGTCTTAAGAACACTGTGGAGGAAAATCTGAGGTTAGAGTCAGAATGACCCACTAGACTTAATGGTTCTGCCCTTCCAGATCACTAGAAAAAGCAACAATTGAATAGTCAAAAAAATCCAATTACGGTACTTTTGGTCTCAGAGAAACTAAAACACTGCTGCTTTAACATTCTCATTTTAATTTTTATGGATAGATAGAATGCTACATGGTATATGGTGGGCATATGGAAGACTGTTCAACTACTATTACTACTACTACTAATAATAACAATTTTAATAATAAACCTGATCAATTTAGTGCACATATTATATGCTAAAGCTTTTGGTAAGTGTCCTTTAAAGTTCATTTTTCAGTTAGAGTTACAGGACATTACAGTTCTGTAGTATTTGCTGAGCAGATGTCAGTTCCCATTGTGACTTTTATTGGCCTTGATCAAGTTTCCATGTCAGGTGAAAATATGCAAGACCGTTGCAACACATTAACAAAACCCAACACATTAACAAAACACACGTTAAGTTTTGTTAATGTGTTTCTATATCCCGAATAATGTAATAGTGATAATAATAACAATAATATGATGCTGCCTCCCCTATTTCAAACCATCTTCAAACCTATATGTGAAGCTTTTTTTAAAAAAACAACAAAGGGCATTATTAAAAATCTTATCCAAATAAACACATTAAAATTTGCTAAGAGCAGTTTCCTGCTTGAGCTTGATTACTTAAGTACAGAGTTTTCCTGTGGTTGGACGGAGGTTTTATCACTCAAAGAAGTAGATAAAATGGCTAAACTGGGAATCTGCTCACAACCTGTGTGTTATCTGTTGTTTCTGCTCTGTGAAACTATTTTTCTCCTTGTCTGGACCAAAAGGCTTTACAGTTCTTCAGGTACCGTAAAACTTGGTGCCACAGCTTATGTTTTACTTTGTTTTAACACTTGTACTTTGCTTAAATGTGCCTTTTGTTGTGGAATAGGATTACAGTATAAGCAGTGCCCAAAAAAAGACAAGTAAAATAAATAGCTTTTTGTGTTTCCAGCAAATTTGAAACTGTATCAAATGGTTGTTTAACTGCAGTTAGCATGTTAATTCCAGTTTACATGTGTTTTTATATTCTTGAAGTGTAATTTGAGGTACTTCCATTTGACCTTACAACTTTCAGTCACATTTGTCTTTAGGTAATAGAACAAGTTCACCTGTAGATGTAACCTAGAGGATTTTATGAAGCGTGACTGAGCCACTCAACACACATTATATTATCACTGCAGCTCTCAAAACCAGACCAGTGAACAGTGAATGAACATGTCCAGCTCATCTCCAATATCTGCCTGGCAACAGACCCACAAATTCACATTTCATGTTCTTTATTATAGATTTCCCATTTCCTTGATATATAAAATATGCAAGGTGTCAGAATGCACCCACATCAGAAGATCACGTGTCACAGACGCCCTTACCCTTTCTGACTGGACTGGTAGAAACATGCACACCAGTAGCACATTGGTGGTTATTCTCCTGTTTTCAAAAGGAGTAAATTGCTATGTTGATACTGGGCTGAAGACAGTGCTGTTGAGACTATACTGGGAGAGAAGACGAATTTGCCTAGCATGGAGTCTGTTGTCAAAAATAAAATCTAATATATTTCCAATACAATCTGTCCCTGTCAAGCTTTTGTCTCTCTTTTGCAAATCTGTCTCTCTTTAGTCATTTTCATTTGCACCAACATGTGTTTGTGGAGGTGGGGTTGGATACTCCCTATGGAAAATGAGTGCATGTTCATCTGTGTTTTGGCTGCTCAGTGCTGTCTGTCTCTCTGTCCATGGGAGTTGATCATTGTTTAAGGCTTAATGCTGGAGTAAAGCTGCATTGCTTGATGGTGTGACTTTAGAGATGTCCCTCTCTAAATCTCTCTTCCGTGTTGTAGAAAGCACTATATTTAACATCAGTTAGATGGCTGTTCTCAGGCTTCAGGGCAGAGCCACCATTGTCAGAGACAGGAGTCCTGCTGTGCTGTGCATCAGATTACTGTTGGGACTCCAGCACAGAAGTGGCCGATCTGTAATGGTGAATGGGTTCCTGTTAGCTTCCCTGAACAGCAAAGAATGTCTCCAAGATGGCTGATAGGGAGCTATACAGCCTTGTGAGTGTAATGTCATCAAAGTAACAGTTTAATAATGCAGATCTTAACCAGTTTCTTTGTTTTTAAAAACAGTGAAGAGCTCTTATTTTTCTTTCCTGCTCTGTAGAATAATACACAGTTTAATTTGGAGCTTTACATTCCTCACATTCCTGACTTTATCCCTGTACCCCTTCCACATTTGTATGTTTATATTGTGAAATAAATGCTGGAATGATGAATGCAGCAGGGGAGCAGTTGTTAAAAAAGAAAATATTCTTTCAAAAGTAGACAACATTTACTTTGGCAAACTGACCTACTTGTGAATTAATTTAGATACTGAAACAGTGACTGTTTAACACTGCTTGTAGCAGTCATTTAATAACTTTATGTTAATTATGTTTCTGAAAGTCAGGGACATTCTGAAAACATTACAGTGCAAATCCTTCATGTATTATTTGTTGTTTGCTTTGTTGTTACAAAAGTACTGTGACACTTATTTCTGTGACTCAATTTCCGGCCCTTTTCTGACAGAAACTGTAAAACAGTGTACATTTACAAACAAATTACTAACTTAATAGTATGACTAGTATGAAGTGTGCTTTCAGTACTGCAGACCATTAGTTTTGGAGACATTAGCCTACAAAGTATTTATAATTACACAGTGCTTTTTTGGGGGGGTGAGTTTTTTCTGATGATCTATGCCGATCTACCTATCAAATAGAAATAAAATATTTGAGCTTTCACTTGTTTCAGATTGACCAAATAATTAGTCAATAATACTTAAGTCTAACTGATCACTACATAGCTGGGATTTAGGAGGCCAAAATATGACACAGAAGGCTGTGTTTTGAAGGAAATGCTGTAGGGAGGGAGAGCTCTCAGAGATCTGGCTGCCTCTTATCACAAAGGCATTTCCTGCACAGCCACTTCCTGCTCAGGAGTAGATGTTTAGTTGTTAAGTTAAGTTTTCACCGCAAATATGACTGGTGAAGCCTTATGTCATTAGTGCCAATGCGGACAATAATTTTACCTTATTTACTTTGCTGTCCCTCATTCAAGAGGGCTAAAGAAAAACTTTGTGTAGCGCAGTCACAGTCACCACTAACTAAATTCCCTAAATGCATGTTTCCTGAAAACCACCACCAGGCCAACCATCCTAACCAGCTACAGCCAGAGAACAGCTGGCTGCACCTACACCAGCTACCGTCCCTGAGTAACAGCATTAGAAATCTATGGTTCTGGAGAGCTATGCCTCTTACTTAACAAGCTTTATCCCCAAGGCTGTAAATAAACATGCATTTAACAGTGGAAGGGAAAGTTCACGATTTGTTTACATCACTGACGTGTACAACAAAAATGCCCAAAGAGTATCCCTTTAGTGTAGCTAAGAAAACACAATGGAAAAATTGTAAATGAGGAGTAAATAAGATGGACATTTGGAGGACATTGGTGACATCATATATAATCCATTTTTTTCTGTCTTTCAGAGATCATGGAAGGCTGCTGACCACACGGAATTACACATACTAATCAGAAGAAATAACGTACTAGTAGAAGAGCAGCAGGTTTTGATATGGCTGCCCATCGAATCAGAGCGACTACCACCAACAACTCTTCGCTCCCACGCTGCAAGTCGGAAGGAACGCTCATAGATCTGAGCGAAGGAGTGTCAGAAGCCAGTCTAGCAGATGTTAAAAGTGAGTCAATTACATTACTAGGAACACTGAAAAGAAAGGTTAATCTGGAGTCTTTATATTAGGCATAGTTATTTCAACATAAAATGATAATTTCATACACTCATTATCACATTGTCTATTTTAAAGTTATTAACTTATTTTGAAAAAAAAGCCAAGCTTTTAATAAGTCTAACAAATTATTCTTTATTTACATTAAATTCATGTTTAAAATTTATATCTATGCTTTTTTTAAGCACCTTCTCCCAGTGCCTTACAACTTCATGCCACTGCCTCCTTTGGTACCGCAAAGGAAGTTATTGCCATTAAGGACTACTCCCCATCAAGCTTCACCACCCTGAAGTTCTCCAAAGGAGACCGCCTCTTTGTGCTTGACTCATCAGGAGGAGAGTGGTGGTATGCCCACAACAACACAGAGATGGGATACATCCCTGCAGCCTATGTGCAGCCAATCAGCTACAGGGACTCCTCCTTAAGCGACAGTGGGATGATTGACACCATGGGGGAATGTAATGAGGAAGGAGCCAAAGAACTTGACTATCTCGGAGAGTGGCCAGTGGTTAATCTTAAACCGGCCACCTTCCAAAATGGAAATTCTTTTGCAACAAGTCCTACCTCACTGAACCCTTTCTTAAAGGGGAGTCCTGACAACTCACTGAATCAGAACACTAATGAGAAGTCTGTGGACCTCCTTCTGTTTGATGCTATCATACCCTCAGTAACCACAACTGCCAGCAGCACCAACATCAGTAACATCAACACTAGCATTTCAAACATGAGTCCTTTCAGTCCTGTTGTCGGGATGGGAGAAACGTTACACAGGGACAACCCTTTTTTTCGGAGCAAGCGCTCCTACAGTTTGTCCGAGTTGTCTATCCTGCAGTCCCACTCCGATAACCAGTTGACCTCCAGCGGTTTTTTTAATGGCCTTAAAGCACCAGTACCGGAGCAATTTCAAAGGCGGGAAGATTTCCGTACAGCGTGGCTCACTCACCGAAAGCTGGCCAGGTCTTGCCATGACTTGGACTCATTGGGTCAGAACCCAGGGTGGGGTCAAACACAGCCGGTGGAGACAAACATTGTTTGCATGCTAGACAGTTCAGGTGGAAATGTTCAACTCCCAGACACAAACATCAGCATTCATGTACCTGAAGGCCACGTGGCTTTGGGGGACACCCAGCAGATTTCACTCAAAGCTCTGCTGGATACCCCGTTACAGCTGAACAACGACCGTTGCACCACCCTGAGTCCTGTGGTTGAGATTAAACTGAGCAGCATGGAAACCAAAACCCCTATTACCTTGGAGATGAAAGTGTCTGTTGTGGTGAAAAAAGAAGCCAGACAAACAACAGAAGTGCTGTGTGTGAGGAGTGACTGTAAAGAGGGACCGTATGCTCCCATTCCTCAGGCATATGTGTATGGAGACACGGTCCAGGTATGTCTTGATAACCTGGAACCATGCGTGTATGTGTGTGTCGTTGCCCAGTCCCAGGCCGTATCGTATGACTCCACGATTTGGGAACACGTGTTGAAAAAGATCACCTTAGGAGTGTATGGTCCCAAGCACATTCACCCATCCTTCAAGACAGTCGTGGCTATGTTCGGCCATGACTGTGCGCCAAAGACGCTACTGGTAAATGAGACTAGCAAACAGGTGGAGTCTGCGCCCTCAGTCGTGCTGCAGCTCTGGGGCAAACACCAGTTCGTCATTTCCAAACCTCAGGATCTACATGTCGGGGTTTACTCCAACATGGCCAACTATGAGGTGAAGGCAAGTGAACAGTCTAGAGTGGTTCGAGGCTTCCAGGTGAAATTAGGCAAAGTCAGCAGACTTGTCTACGTCATTGCCTCGCGCAACGCCGAGGACATTTCCGACTTCACCTTAAGAATCCAAGTCAAAGACGATCAAGATTGTATCCTGGCTCAGTTTTGTGTTCAGACCCCAACCCCACCCCCTAAGGCTGGACCCAAGTCATCAATACAGCGGCGTTTCCTGAAGAAGAAGGAAGTGGGAAAGATAGTCCTGTCCCCTCTTGCCATTACCACAAAGTACCCAGTTTTTCAAGACAGGAAAATAAACAAGATCAAATTTGGAAAGTTAATCAAGACGGTCATCCGTCAGACCAAAAACCAGTACTTGCTTGAGTACAAAAAAGGAGACTTTGTTGCTCTACTCAGTGAGGAGAAGGTCAAGTTAAAAGGACAGTTGTGGACAAAAGAGTGGTACATCGGATATTATCAAGGAAAAATTGGATTTGTTCATGCCAAGAATGTTTTAATCATTGGTAGAGTTAAGCCTATTTGTATCAGTGGGCCAGAACTCACAACCTCATTGTTAGTGGAACAGATTCTGAAACCCTGCAAATTCCTCACATACATCTATGCCTCTGTACGAACTATCCTCATGGAGAACATTGGAAACTGGCGAGCGTTTGCCGATGCCCTGGGTTACACCGACATGCCCCTCACCCACCTCTGTCACACTGAGTTGGACAGTGAACCGGAGAAGGTTGCATCCGTGCTGGAGAAGCTGAAGGAGGACTGCAATAACACAGAGAGCAAGGAGCGCAAGTCCTTTCAGAAAGAACTCCTCATGGTAAGTTGCAGCCATGATAATCAAAGCTTTTTCAGAGGGAGCACTTTTATAGCATCCTTCTTCTTCTCCTCTCTTTTTTTTGCATTTTTCCTCTTTCAGCTTGTTTCTTGTTTTTTTGTCAGAGGTCACACACACCATAATTTACATGAGGTTGTAAACAATAGTTATAACTATTTAAGGAATAGAAAGCGTGGTGTTTAACAGAGAATAATCAATGGTGGTTGCAGAAAATATGCTCTACTGTATAATTCATTTGAGAATATAACTTTATTTTGCTGAGCTTTGTTGGAAATTACACCAAACATTTCTTGTTGTGGGGAAACAAAAGCATGTAGCGATTTAGCAAATTTGAGACTTGTCTTTTGTTCTTATACATGAATTTGGCTGCACATGTATTAACCCTAACTCTCTCCTGCATGGATTATCCAGGATACTAATATTTATACAAAGAATATATTTTTGATACAGTTATATTGCATGGATGGAAGAACACTACCTGCTTTTCTTTATGGCTCCAGAGACAGACTCATACATAAACTTTGGCAAGATAAAACTGTTGCCAAAGTTCAGATGTTACAAATATAATGTAGCGTTCACTCAAAATCAGATGGGAACAATGAGAAAATGGTTAGCGCCTCACCTTTACTTGGTCTGTCTGTATACACATGTTTAACACTGTTGAGACATTTTCTTAAACATAATGGTTCCAACTATTTATCAATTGGGGACACAGCAGTAAATCAATTGCAGCAGTGGTGAGAAATCCCTCGGGGGGGTGGGCGCTCCCTCAGGGGGGTGAGTGCTTCTTCAGAGGGGTGAGTGGTCCCTGTGAGGAGTGAGAGCTCACTCAAAGGAGTGACTGCTCCTTCATAGTGGCTTTTCTCTCCTTTCAGCTGCCAGACCAGCATCCTCTGCCTGTTCAGACAGATACAGCGTGTTTGCCATTCCTCTGTGCTTCTTATCTTGCTGCTAAATTAACCCAAAAGTGGAACAAAAATAGCTGCCCCTTCAGCTCCTGGTACAATTCGCAACTCGTACATACTTAGTTGTCTGGGGTTTAAAAGCTTTGCTTGGCTGAATTCTTGAGGATGACATATGGTGTATATTCTGTAATGCACGTGGCTTCAGTGTTAATTGGTAGTTTTATGCAAGGACAGAAAGTAATAATTCATAATATCTGAACATCAGTTATTATTTGTTCTGTGAAAAGACACAGCCACACTGAAGGCTCATACAATGCTTAGGGAGGTCTTTTTGACTGCAGGCGCCTTCATGTCCACAAAGTGAGCTCCTGTTTATGTCATGAACAATGATGCAGGAAACATCTGCAGTCCTGACAGACAGACAGACAGACAGAACCGGGAAGCTTTTCCCTCATCCTCCATCAATGACGGCGCAACCCTCTCACAAATGAAACTTAAATCAGACACATCTAAATTTGACATACTATATTTAATTCACTTACTTCCTATTACCCACAATCTCCTCCTGCATGGTGAAATAATTTAGCCTCACTTGCATTTCTGCGCTGCAGAAAACCATAGAGCTGTACGGGGAGTGTTGCACATGCAGCTTCATTAGCCTTTGGCACGTTATATCTAACACCCTAGGTGTTAGATGTTCAGAAAAAAGCCGTTAACTTGTCGGTATGGGTATAGGTAGAGCTGGTGAGCTGAAATAGAACAAAAGTGTGTTTGTGGGTCTTAAAACAATATCAGTCAAAAGTGATTGTACTATGCACTTCACATTTATTATCTTCTATAATTATGTCTGATCATGGCAACGGTTTGGTATCCTACAGTCTGCTTATTTAAAGTGTCACGATGTTCTTTCACATCCAGACTGGAAACTATCCTCTCACTTTGATCTCTTAATAAGTCTCATAACAAGAGTACTCTGTTTCCTAATGTATTTTTTTTTTCTCTGCAGGGTCTTTTAAAGATGGATTGTCAGGGTCTTGTGGCTAGGCTAGTCATGGACTTTGTGCTCCTCACCACGGCGGTGGAGGTGGCCGGACGCTGGAGGGAGCTGGCTGAGAAGCTCATCAAAGTTTCACGACAGCAAATGGATGCATACGAAGCACCACACCGTGACTTGAATGGTGTGGTAGACTCTGAGGTATGTTTCCCACAATCAATGTCTGAATTGAAATCATTTGTTTGTTTTTGGTCAGGTTAAACTGGATTATAGATCAATAAGCCTACCAAGGTCAGCTCAGTAATCGTAAGCAAAGCCACTTGTGCTGTGAACATGCAGATGTGTCACAGTGTTGTCTGAATGAAAAAGTAAAGGCCATCAGTCCGTGTGAGCTTTTCTTTAATATTTTATCATTTTGTATTTTAGACTGAGCTCTACAAAGAATAGAATATTTATTAGAATATTTTCAAAGCCTATAAAGGTTACTTTTTAATCTTTAAAAAGTGGTCCCAATAATTGTGCTAAAATCAGTTATGTACTTAATCTTGATCAACAAGGTACTTAACCCCAAATAGTCCCTAAAATTACACCTTCATTATATAAAAGATCTTCAGTGTATGAACGTGATTTTTATTCCTTATTATTTAGAAAGTAGTAGTAGTAGTAGTATAGTATAGTATAGTATAGTATAGTATAGTGTAGTATAGTATAGTAGTAGTATAATAGTAGTAGTTATTTGAATTCTTTAAATGTATTCCTTGGCAGTTTTATGCTGCAAGTAATTCCAGTTTTGAGTTGTGAAATTGCTCATTTACCTATGTGAGTGGTGCCTTCAGCAGCATGAGCTCTTTTTCTGGGCGTTCATTTCCCCTCAGTGTGCTTTTGACGGTAAACACACCGTGGGATTGTGATATTGTGATATACTGTCCCCTGGAGTTTACACTTGGTAACTACACTACATACAAAGAGGTGTTTTTATGTCTTAAATAGACGAAATAAACGTAATCTAAAGAAATTTTACTCTATTTCTTTTTAGGATTTGGATGTTTGTTACTTTCGTCGTTATATAATGTTTGCACCATAATGGTGTATAAATTAAAAAACAAAAAAAAACAGATTAAGGGTTAAACCCATCTTGATTTTCTTGTCCTGTTACCTTCCTGAGTAATTTGATTAATGAGCAAACAATTTGCCCATTATTTTGGTATTAGCATTAGATTAATTAGAATTAGATTTTCCTAAAATGTTTATTGAGGTTAATGCCAAAGCTTTTTCCCTTGAATATGGAAAAAAACTGCTTCGACATGGCTTCCTGAAAGTCATGTGAAAACAAAAGCATTGTTATTTGTTCCCTATGGTCCTCCCTCTCTCTTTAAAGTATTGCTTTATTCAAAAGGATGCATTGTGGACATTGTGGTAACAAGCCAGAAGTGGGTTTGTTGTGTGAGGGACTGTAGAATCATACGCTACATATGCAGCCAATGTGATGGTCATGTGTACACAAGCACTACAATAGAGAATTGTTTAAAATATGTATGTAAAAAGAGTCATTTTACCACTTACAACCCATAAATTCAGTGTTATCTAACTATCAACTTGTAAGGCAGCCAAAACCCTGCTCTCTCCATTAGGAACTAATAGAGAGAGGAACTAATGGAGAGAGCAGCCAGGTCCAGACCAGGCTCCTTCGTAATCATACCCGCTACTGGCCCAGTGCTGTTCCCAGTGCTCAGACTGGTGGCTGTCAACGAGAAATGTGACAGTATATCTTGTAGACATCGATGTGCTTTGTATCTAGTATTGTCTCCATAATTCCTTTGTCATTCTAATTATTGGAACCATAGAAACTGTTTCCATATGTGAGTGTCTAACATGACCTTGTTGTCTCTGTATTTCTGTAGGCCATGTGGAAGCCAGCATATGACTTCCTTGTCACGTGGGCTTCTCAGATTGGGGACAGCTACAGAGATGTGATACAGGAGCTGCACACAGGCTTGGACAAGATGAAGAACCCCATCACCAAACGCTGGAAACACCTGACTGGCACACTGATCTTGGTCAATTGCCTGGACATCCTGCGCTGCTCTGCCTTCAGCCCTGCCACTCAAGGAGAGGACGTCATTTAAGTGCAGACGTGTGAATCATCCTGCCAGCCTCTTCTCCCATCAGCTGACCTCAGTCCTCTTGATCATTTTGTAGTTACACACTTTGTTATGGTGCACAGCGGCTATCACTTCTTCAAACTCTGTGTCTCTGCTGATGGTCAATTCCTACAACTTGTGCCTGCGTGATTATCACCAGACTTTTCCTAATGAACACGTAAAATGCAGCTCATGAAATACTCTAATTGTTGTGTATTTTTGTACTGTTACTATGGCACATTTGTGTAACATGTTAAATTCATTAGTTTAACACTGTGGACTGAAAGCCACAAAAGACACTTTTTAAGGAAATGATGTTTATTCTTTTTAAGTGTCAAACCTGTTGTATTTATTTGTATATGCATAAGAAAGAAGTCCTTCAACATTCAAAACTGTGGTCTTTCTCAGATATCCCCCCAAAAAAAGCTTTCAAACCTGCCGCATTAATTAATCATGTAAATAAATAAAACGTCAGTAGTTAAATAATAATTTCAGATTATTTTTGTTTTTTGACCACAGGTTAGACTGTCTGGAGTAGGTAAGGCCAAATCTTTGTGGTAGAAGATGTTGGGTTCATTGAATTTTCTGGTTTGTTTTAGTGTTAAAAAAAGACAGACAGCATTTTTACAAGAGGAACCAGAACACTGACAGGCCGTTCACAGACGACTGAACTGAAGACGTTTTCTGTTGGATGTCATCCACAATTAAGAATAAGTATCACAATATCTTTAAAGTTAACTTTTGTAAATTGTAACACTTAAATCACGGTTAAATGAGGTGACAGCAGCTCTGTGTGTGTGTCACTGAGAGTCACTTGACTGTATCGGCCTGATCAAACTCACATGTTCTAGTGGAGTACAGCAAATTTCGTTTGATTTATTTCAGGACATTTTTGCCTTTTTTTGAAAGAATACACATCAGGCTTCTCAGAATACTACACAAATATACCATGATGTTGAGGTCCTAAAGTAAACTGGCAGCATTTTTTACCATTACAATTTACACAGGAGAGTAACCTTCAGTCCTGATTTATAACCTACAGACATGGTGGACATGGCCTGTGTCACCAATATTTACATTTTTAGGTCAGTATGTAAAAAAAAACTGCAGAAGTTACAGGAAGACATTAACAACCTGCTAGTTTTCCATAAAAATGTCTCTTACATTAGAAGGCAAGAGAAAATTTGGATTATGCATGCTCCCTTCAACTGCAACCCCACAGCTTTCTTGCATTCACATGATATATATTAACCGATGAAAACATCCGGCAGCAGCACTTCATCCGTTCACCATCCAACAGAGCGCGCATGCATTATCATAAACACACACTCCGAATACACATGTCCTCAGCTCTTGCAAATACTTTGCATATGCAAACTTTGTGACATGGGTATTTTTTATGGGAACATCGCCTCGAACCCCTCAGTCTACGGTCCGTACCCGCTTCCACCAGTAGGTGCTGCTATTTCCCACAATCGATATCATCATGAAAGCTAAAAACAAAATTAGACCCTTTTTTTTCTCATCAGTGCGCACCTTGTGTCCCGCAATAGAGATCGATGTTTATTTAAAAAGTCCTGTCTTCATCCAGATGAGTTGCGCTCACACGTGTAGAGCGCGGCTCCTGGACGTGGACAGCCGTCTCATTGGTGCTTGTCCCGGCGGGTGGAGCCATGCGGGGCCGCCTCTTGTTTTGCGGTGTTGTTTTCACCAGCCAGCCTCACTACGGAAGCAGCTGCAGCGACTGTCGACAGATGATCCGTGGAACCCGTACCCGAGCGGGGAAGCGAATCTAGCCCGTGCGCAGGGTCCATGGAGCGGGGAGCGGCTCCCAGCACAGGACCGGTTTCAGGCGCGTAACAGTGGATGCGGTGTTCCGATCTCGGGTTTTGGATGGAGGCCATTGCGTGAGAAGAATATTAATGAAAGGACGGGCTGGGGGACCTCGAATCGAGTGAAGGAATCCGCCGCCCTGGCAGCATGTCTTTGATGGGGTGATTCTGCGCTGCTTTGTTCCTTTCACCTTCCGCGCGTCAGAATGGGCAACAGCTTCTCCAACATCTCCGCCTTCCAGTCGCTCCACATTGTCATGCTGGGCTTGGACTCCGCCGGGAAAACCACGGTTCTGTACAGGCTCAAATTCAACGAGTTCGTCAACACGGTGCCGACCATCGGGTTCAACACCGAGAAGATCCGGCTGGGCAACGGCGCCGCCAAGGGCATCAGCTGTCATTTCTGGGACGTCGGTGGCCAGGAGAAGCTGAGGCCACTGTGGAAGTCCTACAGCCGCTGCACCGACGGGATCATCTACGTTGTGGACTCGGTGGACGTGGATCGACTGGAGGAGGCCAAGACCGAACTGCACAAAGTCACCAAGTTCGTGGAGAACCAGGGCACCCCGCTGCTGGTCATCGCCAACAAGCAGGACCTGCCCAGGTCGCTCCCGGTGGCCGACATCGAGAAGCAGCTGGCCCTGCCCGAGCTGACCCCCTCCACCACCTACCACATCCAGCCCGCCTGCGCCATCATCGGCGAGGGTCTGTACGAGGGCATGGACAAACTGTATGAGATGATCCTGAAGAGAAGGAAATCCCTCAAACAGAAGAAGAAGCGGTGAAATCTACAGCGTCTGTTGGTCCATGCTGCTGCAGATGCCTTGAAGACTCCAGGATATATGAATATAAGCTTTACCAAAAAAACAAAAAAAAAAAAAAAAAAAAAAAAAAAATATATATATATATATATATATATATATATATATATATATATATATATATATATATATATATAAAAATATGAATATAAAATATGAAATGGGCTGGCCCCTTTTATTTTTAACGCTGAGAAGCCGAAGGTCACTGAGGACTCTGATCATCAAAGCTTTCTTTCACTGTCATTCTTGTCATGGATTTTCAATGCAGTGACCTCTTAGACATAATAAAGACACCTTTTTTAAATTTAGCTGTGATATGGAGAAAAAATATATAGACTTTTTGCCCAGAGGGTCGTCTGAGGACAGTGTTGTGTATTTTGCACTTTTGTTTTCTACAGTTTGAAGCTGTGTTATCTCGATAAGAGCATGGATCCACATGCTTTATGTAACAAGAAGGTCAAATTTTAATTTTCTGTTTTCTATATAAGAAGTTTCATGATTGATTTCTGCTGCTTGATAAAACTGCTGATGGTGTTTTTAGTCATTTCACACAGAACTGCATTAGTTTTACTTGCCTAAAGCTTATTAACGCTTCAACAACCGGTCCAACGTGAAGACGTCAACTTTTGTCAACAAGTTGCTCTTGAAGATCAACAGGTTGCTGGTGAAGATCTCGTGTAATATTGTGGTGTAACTGGGACCTTCTGCTGTCAAGATGGTGAATGGACAGACGTTGTGAGTGGGGTCTCTTTTCTCACTGATGCTGCTAATATTCATGCTGCAAATGTTGATTAGGCTGAGATCAGCACTGAGTCGTCCCCCACCCCCCACTATTATTCCCTTCTGTCGCCTTCTGCTGAGACAACGTGAGCTACTGAATAAAATAAAGCTCTTGAAACAGTGAAAAACATAATAATATGGTCATATATGTACTGGCAACTATTTCTTTTTCAGAAGAAATAAAATTTCAAAGTTGGAAAAAAATGAACAAAAGATGGTGAGTGTGTTTTTAATTCAGACTTTCAGGTAAAACACTGAACCTGGAACAATCATGGAATCACGTTTGCATCTCTGTTATCATTCATTGGTCTGAAATAAGGCTGGGAACATAGATAAATAAATAAAATCCAATTTTTTTTGGATTCATTTATATCAGTGAGTTCCTTAATGACCATCCATACCTGTACATGTTGTGGGTCCCATTTGCTGGAATAGAAGGAGGAAGTAGACGGTGTCATGTTTCTGCTTTTGAGTTTCTGGCCTGATCCCAACATGTTTTTCTGTTTCAACTCTCAAAACATTTTACCTCTGTGTGTTACTCTCACTTCCTGAAATTAATTTCAGCATCATTTTCAGTGAGGCTACAGTTCACATCTGTTTAGCTCATTTCTCAGCTGTCATGTGGAGGCACTCGTGTTGATCACTGCTAGATTTAAAGTTTATACTAAGTGCCGGTGTAGCCATCTATTGGGTTGTGCAAGTTTATTTTGTGTGATTTGTTAGGGGCTCGGCAGCAGCCTGAAAGTCTGGGAGCAGAGAGAGAGACGACTGTATAAGGAAACAATGGCTTCGGATGCTCGCGCCGCACCGCTGAGGTTGAAACCCCGAGCCAGGCCCAGAAACAAACACCAGCATTTCTTCTTTTTTAAAAATGAAAACCGGTTTAGGGGAAGGACAGATTCTTCAACACTGTCAGCCTTGATGAGAGAGTGATCTCAGTTCTGCATGTGCTGCTGGCTCTCTCTGCAGACCGGCTGGCCCGGAGCTGCGCTGCAGCTGCCTTTTGGCAAACGCTGCTCTGGGTGATCGAGAAGTTCATGCTGCTCTTCAAGAGTACGACAAGAAAGCTACAAAGGTTTCACTGTGTGATGACAGAAGAGGAAAAGAACACACAAGTAAAATCAAGGAATGTGTAATAATAAATGAAGCAGCAACTCAAGAATTGTAACAGCAAACAGGCCTGAAAGGAGGTGTTATTCAACTGGGCCTGTACTAACTGAAGGTCACAGATCTCTCTGCTCCTCTTTAGATGCTGTCTCCTCCGGACATCTGACAGCTATTAATAACTTAGTACTGGTTGTTAGTCTAATTACTAGTTGTATTCCAGCTGCTGTCAGCCAGGCTTTTGGGCTGGTCTTTTAATTAAAGGACAAGCCTAACACCAGTTTTATTTGAAGAATTCAATTCTTAAATTCATTGTGGATGTCGTTTTTGAAAAAAAGCTTGGTTTTAAATGTTGTGCTGAAATGGTACTTTGACAGGTTTTGAATGATTTGATTCAGGAATGGAGCCATCCTAAAAACTGTGTTACGCTCTTACTGAGTCATTTGAATGAGGCTTTATGCAAATGATTGTAAGAATCACAGAGGAGGAACCGCCTTTCAGATGCTTCATAACAGAGCCAGTTGCTCCACAGTTCCACAGGACGTCATCTCTGAGGCACAACATTCTCATCCAGGCATCCGGAGACACATTTTCCAAATCTGTGAGATGTTCCAGAGGTCAGGGATAAAGTGGAACATATTTGTACTTGCCTCATCAGCACTTTTCCCGTGGTGCTTTTTGGGGGTCTGGCCCCGGGGTTCCATGGTACCCAGGGACAATTGTTATGATTGTAACAGATGCTGTATAAATAAAGATGAATTGAATTGAATTGAATTGAGTCCTGCAGTTGTCAGACAGTTCAGCTGTTTCAGGAGTGGCTCCATCAGAAGTCTGTCATCACACCAGAGGTAGCTTTCTTCATGTGACCAGGGCCCCAACTTCTCTCCTGCCAGACACCCCCCACCCCGATCATAAATGGCAGTCCAACACACACACAAGAGGCTTCAGACCATGGGAGAGGCCCCTGCTGGGAGTTGATGGGTCATGGAGTTCAGCTAGCAGCATCATGGCCCCGGCCAGACTACAACCACCTCTGTAACCCTGCCCGCCACCTGGGACTGGCTGGAGGTGACTGGCCACAGCGTCAATGCTCACGAGTCCCCAGGACCTTGGGAGATGATCATGTGGAGCTTGTTTTGTGTCTTAACCCTTCCTCTGCACCTTCCTTTACCCTCCTCATCACCCCTGGCTTACCTCAATGTCTTTTGTCTGTATCTAGTTGTCTTGTTCCCCGTCCTGGGGTATATAAACTGTCCTTGCCTGCCCTTCTGTACATTATATTTCACTACCATTTTAAATATGGAATGAGTGTGTTGAATAAACTGTTTCTGGCCTCTGTACATCAATAAAAAAGTAAACAATTTACAGCTCCAATGTGGGAGACAGCAGAAATTAAATGACTTGCAACAGTGAAGTAAATATTGTTATTACAGCCTTATTTCAATATAACTGTGCACCAACTCATTGGCACTCCAACCCTCCAATCTGTATTAATAATTAATTTATTTCGCTGGGATTAAAGAGTTGAGGCTGAGCAAATTGTTTTGTGGACTTTAAGGATCTAAAAAGACGGCTGGGGTCAATGTGGGCTGGTCAAACTTCCCTGCAGTCGGCAGACAGCAGGGAAGTTTTCCCCCTTTTCAGATGCAAATCAAGAAGAGAATTTGGTTCCCCAGTTTTTCTTCACCTCCTCAGTGTTTCTTTTGTTCTGATTTCTCCCCTTTTGCTGCTTTCATTTTGATCCTAAAAGCTGGTGCAAATCAAAACGGGGGGAATGAGAAAGAAGGACTGAGCGAAAAATGTTGATTTTATAGATAACAATGATATATTTACTACTAGTGAAATAATATATACAGAGCGAACTAGAAGTGGGATTCTGGGAAAATGAGAGGAGGAGGTCTGTGGGATATAAACAACAGCTGAAGAACCGCCACACACACTCTGCTGCCCGAGTTTAACGTTTCTAAAGGTGAGGAGCAAACCTGTTTAGTCCTGAGGGAATTCACTTTGACAACAAAGATTTCATCCGATGTTGTCTGATGACAGTAAAGCTCATTCTAATAACACCAACGGGTGAACTGAGGTGAGACGGACGATTGGCCCTGCGCTAGTAGAGTCAGTGTAAACACACCATCCATTAAACACAATGAGATATTTAGTTATTTTGCTCTGCAGTGGATTTGCAGTATGACTGCTCACTGAATTGAATCACTCATCAGACTCAGATTGAATCCCCCTCCAGTCCACATATTTCATATTAAGCTGACCTGCGCTGCAGCAGTGTGCAGTAATGTGACTGGATGCAGTGGTGACGGTGCAGTTAGTAGTAATTTAAAACCTGTCCCCAACCCCCACCCTTGTCAAGAGGGTCAGAGAATCCTTCAATGGGCTCTTTAGCAACTGCATTCCCAAAGAAAAAACCTGGGATTTAAAGTTTACTCTTTATAATGCAAAAAGTGACTGAATAAAAAGGTTGCAATGAAAAACACATCCTGCATCCGTCCAGCTCTGCTGCAGCAACTGGTGCAACATTCAAACATTTAAAAACACATTTGACTCATTAGTAAATAAACATCTTAAGTCTTTGTGCTACAGTTATATTATTCCAAATACCATAATACCATTTTTTTGGCAGTTCTTTACTCCAGGAAGGAATCCTTTGAAAGATTTCAGCCAGTCAGCTAAAGGGGGAAGGGCAAGGTCAGAGGTCACATCACATCCCTTCTGAGCCCAGCAGAGTAAACACTGTCAGAGTCTGACTGTGAAGCATAACAGTGTTAGTTTAGTGCGTCACTGTGGGCTGCAGTGTTGAACATTAACCTTTAAATGTTTCAGCAGAGTGTGAGTTCAGACCAAAAACCCCAAGAACAAACAAGTCCCTCCACGCTGCTGTGAAAACGCTAACGTGTTTGCACAGATGCTTCGGGACCTGCAAACTCACATTTTCCACACTTTTCAGGATCACGCTCTGTCTTATTTAATGGCTCATAGTAACAGGAACAAGCTGTTGTGTAAATCGAATCCCAAACCCTGTCTTGTTTTCACCCCCCCACACACACACGAGCTGACCATTGCTGACACAATCCATTAACACCAAAGATTTATTGTCATAAAAAAGAAATTTAAGGTGTGTTGTGAGATGTAGGCTGGGATAGGCTCCAGTCCCCCCCATGATCCTCTGTGGAGGACTAAGCAGTAGAAGATGATGCACGATAATAATAATAATAATATTAATAATAATAATAATAATAATAATGGTGAAATTAGGTAAGTAAAGCTTGAAGACTTGGACAGGAGTCAGGTCATTTATGGTTATGAGTCCATCTAAACACCAAACATATGAAACAGGTCTGTATAACAAACAACCACCAAAATTGAAATGCAAAAGACAAACAGAAGACAAGACAATCACATGCAGGAAGAAGACAGCGTCAGCACATAAAGAAGGGCGGAGATACACAGAGCCAGGTGAAAGAGATTGACGTCAGGTAAGGGAGTGGAAGGAGAGCACAGGCGTTTATCCCAGAGACAAAAATAAACCTAAACACCAGACTAAACATGAAATTTACATAATGCAAAGTGAAGCTGTGGTTCCTCACATGCTGAAACCTTTTTTTGTGGCAGAAAAGATCAAGAGCACCAGGGCGGGCTTGAAGAATCCCACACTCAGCAGTCCCCTGAATGCACCCACAGTCACCAGCTGCAGTGATGGAATCTTTTCTTTCTTCATTCGCGTCCTGTTGTGCTGGAGGGAGTCAGAGGTGGAGGCTCGGCTGGTTCCCCTTGCAGACTTAAATCACAATTTATTTTCCAGTGGAAGAGTTTGTGGGG
This sequence comes from Lagocephalus sceleratus, assembly GCA_911728415.1. Classification (NCBI taxonomy): domain Eukaryota; kingdom Metazoa; phylum Chordata; class Actinopteri; order Tetraodontiformes; family Tetraodontidae; genus Lagocephalus; species Lagocephalus sceleratus. The sequence goes on along the minus strand of CAJVRN010000231.1, from coordinate 13,742,746 downwards.
CTTGTTTGCCATGCAAAGGTGTTTTAAGGTGAGTTGCTAAGATGGAACACACCCTTGGAATGGCCTTCCAGTGGCTTTCATTTGAATCACTGTCTTGTTCCAGTTGTTAAACATCTGTAACCTTTGTTTGATTGTGTTACTGAGGTGGCAGTATTAAAGGGCACATGTCCCCTGGGGTAAAGTCTCGAGGCTTCCCAGGTGGATGAAAGAACCACTGCTTACCACTAATTGTCATGGGAGGAAAGCACTCTGGGTCTGTGTTGTATTCTCATGGCCCCCAGCATACACCACCAACTCGTACCACTAGCCCCTCCCACCACTACCCCTCTGTTCAACAGTCACCTGACCCTCTCCACGGTCTGCCTTTGTCACTCAAATGATGAGAACAGCATTCAGTATCCTTTCAAATGTTCTGCAGACAGAAGTCAGTGAAGGCTGTTTCTCGTCACCCTCATTTAACTCTTTCATCACTAATCAGACCTTGTCTGTCTGGGTTTTTGGGGCTATAATAAATAAATAAATGCAGATGGATGACATCTAATCTAAGAAGCATCTCCCTTCTGTGAGGGTACTGACACTGACACACTTTGGCTTCCTCCCACAGGCCACAGACATACAGCTGGGATGGGCTCCTGCCCGATGCAGATGAATGTGGGAGAAAAACTAAAACGGGACTTTGAAAACATGTTACTGATGAAACTATGCTATAGTATCAAGTCCTCAAATTTTATACTTCCTACTTTGTGTTTCTAGCTGTTTTCTAAAAAACCCCATTATTTAAGTATTAGGTCTACATCACCATCCATCTCTTTCAATGTCTGAAACAGAATGTGAAAGTGAGGACATGAAAAATGTCAGATCAGAGGTTAATAACCAGTATTCTTTGAAACAAAAGTCACATGTGCGGATTATATTTATAAGTCCTGGGCATGTGCTGCTTGGCTGAAGTTCACTTGGACCCTTGAGTCTCTGTATATTTCAATATGTGAATAACCTCAAAACAACTTTTTTGTTGACCATCTGAGCATAGATATAATTTTTTATTGAATAATGAGAGTGTGACTCACGATGAGCATACCAATAATTGCACTGTGGCATGCCAAATGTTGCACACTTGCATCACGTCACCATCCTGACATCCATCAGATGATAGCTGTGCTTTTTTTTCCTTCTTCTTCTTAAATCTCAGGCTCAGGCTGACAAGGTCAATGTTCTGTGTTTCACTCTGACATAGCACTTTAGATTAAATCACTCAAAGTTCACATAAACAGTGAGCTCCGTTTCTCTCTGGAACAATTGCCAAGTGGTTTTACGATATATTGACGTGGAAATGACATTTTTCCTCATTTCCTCAACCCCCGCACTGCTGCTAGGTGCCATACGTGAGTGGAGGGAACAGCACACTAATGGTATGTTGTGAAAATACACTTGTCAGAACCAGTTCAGTTGGGATGCATGTTAAGACAAAGTGAAAACGACCCCAGCGTGTGTGAGGGGGTGAATTTACTCAACCTGTAACTTATAGTGCTTTGAGTCATCAAGATAACAAGGAAACCTTTACATCATTTCAGTCCTTTTGCTATTAAGTGCAAATACACCATAAACAATACTGGGCAAACAAATATTATCACCAGTCCAGACAAACTACTGTGCTACAGTCTGCAGAGACTGATGTGCTCAAAACCTTGAGAGCAGGTCCCAAAGGAGAGGTAAGAAGGAGCATACATCAGTCAGTGAAAGGCCCGTCCTGCAGTCACAGGTCAGAGTGGAGAACTGACACAATGGAGCTTTTGTGGGTTCCCACACAGGGTAGGTTTCTCAGGACATTTCTATTCAGTGTTTACGGATGAGCACAAAAGAAAAGGGACAGGGCAGGAGGAGGGTGGAAGAGTCCAGCTGGATGATGGGAATCTGGCGCAGAACATAATATTCAGAAAGCAGTTTAGTAGTATGCAACATCGTAGAGTAACTTCAGCTGTTGTTGACCAGCAGCTTTTACAGAGGGTGGATGGGTGGATGGATGGATTTATATTCTGCCTCTACTAATCTAATTCTATCTTGAGAATTTCCTACTACAATAGGGCCTGTTATGGTGGCATCAGATTTAGACGTCATTATTTAGGTAGTCGCCTTGATGACGCTGCAGGAAGTAGAAAATTGCAACACACACGTGGTGTTTTACAAGAAGCCAGAGCAGCAGTGATGAAGAAATGAAATATTCTGCCTGCGGTCACACGGAGGCGTGTTTGTCTGACGAGCTGAGACTTGTCCATCACGTAAGACAAGAACAGCTTGAAGTGAAATCTGTTGTTGCTGGATGAGACTAAATAAAATTATTTTTTAAAAATAACATTAATAAAATAATACAATTGTATAGTTAGTGGGTAAATAAATATTCTGTCTCTCAATAGGGACAGACTTTAAAGAGTAGGGGGAGAGAAAGGGAGGGAGGGAGCCTGAACCCTAAACAGCCTTCAAGGGAAGTCACATCTGTTGTTGGGAAATCTCTGGTGCAGGACTCATGTGCGCTGCTGTTGCGGTTAAAACAAGTAATTATCGAGGCCAGTCACGGAAACTTTGCTGATTTCAGGACCTCAGTGAAGATTTCCCGTTAAATGTGAAATTTAAACTATGACTCTTAGGAGGAGGACTATAGGCTTGTCAAGGTGGGGAGGTGTAACCTCAGTCGTCAGTCAGTCTTTCTTTTTTTTCTTTTTTTTTTTGGAGGTCGTGTCATCTTCTTCTCCGACTTATTTATTATTCTGTGGCTCTCTGTGAAGGCGACTGTAGTGACGGATGTGATGGACACTATCGTCATGGACGATTCTCTGACTCCCTCTTCTGGCACAAATGTCAGCACGGTCGTTTAATTTAGTCTGCGTTCACATGGAGTTCCTCCAGGATGTCATCGAAGGCTTTTAGCTGACACAAAGGTCCTCCTCTTGACGGGCTAAAATTCATTTCTGTGCAATTACCTGGAAATACTCTGAGCAGGCCTCAGCAGGTCGTTCATGGATGAAATAACACTATTGTGACTACATTCACACAATTTTGAGGTTTCTGTTATCTGTCAGGAGCCATATCGTTGCAGGACTGGAAAATACCATTGATCACCTGACCATTTACTAATGTAATATTATTTTATATATATTATTTTTTATATCTACAATTATTTCACTTTATGAGGAAAATGTATATCTGTTTTTTGGTCACATATCAGCTGATAAGCACTTGTAGGTCCATCTGTATCACAAATAGCTTTTCTCTAATAGAGTTGCCACATCCAGCATTGACAGGCTGACCAGGTTTATCATTTGGGGCCTGGTGCCGTGCCCACATTTTCCCATCTCCTCTTCCCATCTCCTCTTGGCCTAACATCGGCTTCCAGCCCAGTCCCCTAGAGTCTGAAGTACTGCCGCCCCAATAATAATCTCACACTGTGATGACAATAAGGGGTAACCTGTCATCGACTCATTATCGATATCTCTGTCACTGGCCATAAAAAGTGCGATAATAAGTCTTGATATTTATTTAAACCAGTCATTTTCATTTATCTGCTTATCGACGCATAACCGTGTCTTTTAAATGATTATTTTTAACTGTAATGAAAACTTTGATAATAAATGATTCCTCTTTAAATTCCTTCAATTCTGTCCAGGAGGTGTCGCTGTTCAGTTTTCGCCAATCCCAATAGTATCTTTACAGGGCCGCAGAGAGACAGACAGGCAGGGATACAGACAGACAGAGAGACAGGGAGACAGACAGGTAGTTATGACAGTCTTTTAAATAGACATGATTTATAGTTTGTGTGGTAATTTCATTGCGCGCTAAGGGATTATTCTGATACCAGATTCTTGGTATCATATTAATATTATTTGATGACCGGATGTTGCCTTGCTTATTTAGTCTTTTCCGTTCACTCACAGTCGTGGAAATTTCTCGGCAGCGGCAGCCGCGGAGGAGGTGAGTGGATGCGCAGCGGCACTACTGCGCGCCGGCACCAAACCCTTTATTCGGCGTTGTTCTGCGGACGCCGGTGGCGTTACGCGCTGTCTTCCTGGGGATCTAATCCAAGCACGGACACACACGCGGAGATCCGTGCACAAGGGTGGCCATTATGTCAAGTTTGGGACCGGAGTCAACTCGTCCCATCCCGTGCCTGGTCTGTTCTCCTCCATCGATCCCGACGCACGTCAGCAGCCCCAACCTGCACCCCAGCCGGGGCTTGGAGAGGGCGCTGGAGGAGGCGTCGAGCAGCGGCGTCCTCAACCTCAGCTCCCGAAAACTAAAAGAGTTCCCGCAAACGGCAGCTAACCACGACCTGAGTGACACGGTGGAAGCAGGTATGGGCTCCGGGGGGGGGGCCGTGGTTAGGGGCCACATCACACGGGGGTTCGACGCAGGAATAGATGCAATAGATGGTGTCACCGACTCCAGCGGTCAGTGAGCCGTCCTGTCTGCTCGGGCACACACAGGGGGTCAGTGTCCAGTTACAGGATGTGATTGTTGTCCCTGCAACTGGAATTCCTGACACCTCCTCATTCCCGTGACTGTCAACAAAGGAGGTATCCAGCTCAGGCTGCAGTTCAGATCCATGTTTTAATCAGATCAAATGTTCCTTTTAATCTAGTGATCAGTAATTTAAAAAGTTAGTCTTCGTGTTTGTACTTGATTTAGTGTTTCAGTAGAGTTTGTCAACATTAGTGTTTTGTAACATTTCTTTTCTATCATTGCAAAATGGCAGTAGTGGCTCAGCCTTTTCCTGACATAAAGCATCAGGTTCAGTTTTATATAATCTTCTATGTGTCATCTGTTAAAAAACAAAAATAATACATTTTGCCCACCCTTCTGTCATCTATCCATCATCCATCTATCATCCACCTTCTACTACTTTTTCCTTAATGGGGTGTGTATATACAGAATATAGGTATGTATTTGCTTATGTAGTAAGACACATACTTGTCAAAGCCATTCTTCCTCTCTGGACCTTGTGAAAGCCCTTTAGATGTTGAATGGACAAAGGACTGTACAGAGAGATTTTTGATTACACTCCAACTAAACAGTTTGGTCAAAATAATCTGAAGACAACGAAAAAGCTTTTAAGTTGTAGTCTTGTCGCCACAAGATTTGCTGCACTGATATAGATCAGGAGTGGGAGTGTGTGTGTGTGTGTGTGTGTGTGTGTGTGTGTGCGTGCGTGCGTGTTTGTGTGTGTGTGTGTATGCATGCCACTGATTTCACTGTCTGCCAGTTTTCTGTTGATGTTTCTCCAAATGCTCTGTCATCTCCATATTTGAGCCATTCCTCTTTCTCTTTCTCTCTCTCACTCTCTCTCTCACTCTCTCTCTCGTTCTGTTCATTTTTTAATTGTGGGAAAGACCTTTAAAAGACATTTAGCAAATCTCTGTGCAGCATATTTAGCTACAGTGATCTTTCCTCAGTAGAGATAAGGTGAAATTATGAAGGATGGTTTAAAGGGAACATTAGGGGATATTTTAGCTGCATCTTTAAAAATGCCTTTTACCCTTAGCAGATATTTATTATAGTTTGTTATTTATGGATATGTGTAGGCTGCCCCTAAATTCATATATAATATATCTTGGACTCTTGGCCCAGCTTTCCTTGAAAAAGAGGTCAGTGCATCTCAGTGGGACAGACCTGGTTAAGTAAAGGAAAAATAAAATAGAAGATATGATACTACATTGTTTTACTGCCTCTATTTATGAAGATGCTAAACTACCCTGGCACCTGATATTGCTTTTTTTATCATCCTTGGAAAACAGTGCTATACCAGCTGAATAAACTGTGTGAATATAACATTTGTAGATTAGGCCGATCATCACTGTGTCTGACCAGCTGGAAAGCACGACATAAATTACACATTGTTGGTAAAATGTGAATAATAAAATGTCACTGTGATAATTTATCTTGCAATCACCAGTCCTAAAGCATATATCCACGGGGATATAAAATTAAAATAAGAATGAAGATGAAGATGTAGCTTTTTGATCATATCATATTTGTCCTTGTTTAATTGGTCAGTTTAATTGTTTAAATTTCCCTCCATTATGATATGAAAATGACCACACAAGAGTGTTGAATTTGTCTGTGTGTGTCTTTATGTTTGTGTGTGTGTGTGTGTGTGTGTGTGTGTGTGTGTGTGTGTGTGTGTGTGTGTGTGCTCAGCCTGTTTCCTCCTGAGTGTTCTGTTCCTGCCCTGCTTTTTCTTGAAGGCATGCAGGAAGAGGAGATGAGCGAAACACGTGGGAAGACAAAGCATTGTTCCCCACTGGGTCATGATTACATATTTAGAGAGTGAAAAAGCATGGATTGTTTTCTTTTTATGGTTTTAAAAGGAAGTATGAATTAATTGTGAAACTGCACAGTTCAGATGTTCTGAGTTATGGGGAAAAACTAACTGGAATTAAGTGTGAGAACAACAATCAGTAGAACAGGGTCAAGGATATTTAAACCGTGGCGAGGGTGATTGTGCTCCACTGGCCTTTCAGTACCTTAATGCACCCTGATCAGGTCACCATTCCATCACACACCTTCACAAACTTACATCATCACAATTTAGAGTCTTGCCCTGTCTGTATTTTATGACATTATAGTGTATCCTGTTTTATTTTAGTAGTTCTGTTTCCTAGTTTTGTGTTTGTATGTGTGTGTGAGAGAGAGAGAGAGAGAGAGAGAGAGACAGTGAGAGAGCAGTGAGCATTACCTCATTTAAGTAGTTAGTGATTCTCACCTGTGTCTCATTACTGTCCTACCCTTGCGCCTATTTAAGCTGTTTTCTGGTGGTTTTTGGTCCCCTGGTGTGTAAGCTCTGTGTTTTGTCCTTTATATGAATCTTGTGTAAGGCTGTGTTTGGCACTCTCGACTTGTCAGATGTTGCCTGCTCCCCACCTGATTTTGTTTGGCTGATTCTTCTTGGCCTCCTGTGGACTGCCTACTTGTTTCCTGGGTTTTGATAGCTCCGTCTTCTTTTTGTGCTTGGATCCACACTCCTGGACTCCTAACAAGTCTTTGAAGATGTCATATCTGATCTGTTGGGTGTGGAGGTGTTTATTCCATCAGTGTCCGCCCACTCATAGTCACATGATATCACTGCCCAACATAAAACAAGTGTCACTCATACTGCACAGATGGGAGCTTTAAATGCTAATGAGCCTGGATGGAATACTTAATATTCTGCTGCGATGCTCTGATAAGGTGGATGTTCTGATTGAATTTGCCATTAACGCCTGCAGTAGAGACAGGAATCAGAGCACCCTGGCTGTGAAGCCCTGTCCACAGACCCATGTGTTACCTGGCTTGAGGCCTTTGACTTAACTACCTAAAAGAAGAGGACACGTTTGAACACTAGCAACAATTGTGGGTCTTTCTTTGAACTGTGATAATAGTCAGATAAAGCCTACATATACAAGGACTTTATCTATATGTATGTCTGACGGTAACATTTCTCCTTAAATATTCCACTGAAGTCAGACTGGTCCTGTTTGGAACCTCAAATCTGGAGTGACTCACCCTTTGTGTCTTTACCACATAGTTATTTTTAAAATAGCACTTCCGTTGACTGTGACCTAGTTGGTTTTATTGAAGCCCGGGCATATACAGTGTATGTGACATCAGATGATTACACTCTCTTCATGTTTGTGTCTGCAGATCTGTCCAAAAATCGACTGACCGATTTCGCTACGGACATGTGCCATTTCGTTGCCTTGGAGACGCTCAACTTGTATCACAACTGTATCAAAACCATCCCAGACAGCATCATCAGCCTGCAGTCGCTCACGTCTTTAAACATCAGGTGCACGCACGCTTGCTTTCATGGACCTGTGTCAGTCGCAACTGTGACCGTAACGCCATATGAAGAAGGCGAGCGCAGTTCTTTGGGTGGTGATGGATGGTCCCGAAGCAGCACCAGTTTAGAACCACTGGTCTGTGGTGTAGTATGGGGCCTGCTGCAACTGTTCAAACACCCAGTGGCTCATTAACCCTTTACTATTCAGCTGCTGCACCACAACAGTGACATAACTGCAGATCTTCTTTTTGTTGCAGTCGTAACCAGATCTGCTCCCTGCCGCCCTGTCTGTGCAGTTTGCCCCTGAGAGTTCTCAACGCCAGCAACAATCGTCTGGACAGTCTACCGGAGACCATCGGACGGCTGCAGAGCCTGATGGAGCTGGTATGGAGTTTGACTCAAGGCAGCATCGCTCAAACGATACTCTCTGGTTTCATTATTAGCTGAACGAGAGGAAATGATTCTCGTGAGATTGTTGTTGTCCATGTTATCTGTGGTGTGCTCAGTGTCCCTCGTGGATGAAATGCTGGTGAATGAGCTTTCCTTGTTCTCGATATTTTACAGGATCTTTTTTTTTTGATTGATAGATCGTCTTCTTTAACCTGTACTCTGTTGTGTTATTCTCTTCAGGATATTAGCTGCAATGATATAAGCGCCCTCCCTCGACAAATTGGCAAACTCAAAGCCTTACGAGAATTAAATGTACGAAGAAACACCCTCTGTGTCCTGCCCGAAGGTGAGCCTGTTATCACAAATTGTCCTTTATACTACAAAACCAATTCCACTGTCGTAGCATTAAAAGTATCACTTGGACATGCTTATGTTGGACCAAAACACTAGATTAAAATATATGACTCTGTCAGTCTCATTACAGTGGCTGTCGTACACACTTGTCCTGTCCATCTTTTGGTCATGAGAATTCAAGAAAAAAACTAATATAAACCACATCAAACCACTTCATTAAAACCTCACTTTAGAGACTAGTTAGTTAAATGCGAAATGCCCTCACACAAAACAGTCCAAACTGATCACAACCAATATGGATGTTTGGGAGCTGTACATATCTGAGGACATTCAACTAAACTGCAGCTCATTTGCATTGTGTCTGAGTCCAGCAGTGGCCAGTTTCCTTTCCTGGACACACAGGTGCTGATGAGAACAGTCTGTAGCAGATGGATTTGTTAAAGTTTTGCAGGATGCAGGCTTGAATGACTTGAGAACAATGGTGTTCTCTGTCAGCACAGATGGTGTGAGCACAGTTCATGACGCCATGTACGGTGGCTCCGAGCCAAAGCAACACCAACTTGTTACCATGGGAGTTGTCCCTCATGCGCAGAATGTGCAGAATCAGCTGAGCTCTACTTTCCTTACTGTGAGACATTCGGGCACTCAGTGGTCGAGCTGCTGCACATTTATTTACATAAATGTGGGACGAATCACATCGTGATAGTGAGAGAATTATGTAAAGAGTTATTATAATGGAGAACACTGTTTAATGGTGTTTCAAGCTTTAAATGTTCTCTGTGTATGACCTCTTTCATGAATACAAGTGAACCAAACTGCAGCGTCAAGGTGGTTAAGTTTCAAATAAAAACAAAGGACAGTTCAACAAAGACCTCAGACATTTGACCTGAAAGTGGCCTTTGGCCTCTGGAGGGAGACGGCCATAGGCTCGGCCAGGGACGTGGGCCCCTCCATCGAACGTGTTCAGAGCTGAATCAGAGGTCTGAGGAGGACAGAGAGGATGGAGGCACTTCAACCCACACCCGTAGGTCAGGTGCTCTGAGAGAAACTCTGGAGAGATCTGCCTTCTTCCTACAGACTTGGCGGAGCTTCCACTGGTTAAGTTGGACTTCTCCTGCAACAAGGTTTCAACCATCCCCGTGTGCTACAGGAAGATGAAACATCTCCAGACTCTCCAGTTAGAAAACAATCCACTACAAAGTCCACCTGCACAGGTATAATATATAGGTGTGTTTGTGTTTGTGTGTGTCTGTGTCTGTGTGTGTGTGTGTTTACTGTTGTTCTTTCTTGTTTAGATATGTATTAAGGGCAAAGTTCACATATTCAAGTATCTGACCGTGGAGGCTTGTCGGTCTGGGAAGCTGGCCGACCCTCTCTACCTGCCTGTGATGGACTACCTGTCTCAACCCAACGCTGGCAGGTCCCTTACTGAACACACACTCACCATCTCCCATCTGTAAAAGTGCTAAACTAGTGTTTGGTCCTGTTCTTAACATCAACAGAATAGCCAATAAAGTCAGATTTGAGCCCCCTCCCCCGTCTCTCATCTTTTTTTAACCAGTGTGGAGGATTTAGAGCAGCAGCGGAAGCAGGACAGTGATTCAGGAGTGGGCAGTGACAGTGGAGATAAGAGACTCTCTGCTACTGAGGTATGCTTGGTGAATGTGGTGTCTTATTGAGTCTATCCATCTACTACTACTACTGTTATTTTCATTGTTATTATTATTTACAGCCATCAGATGAAGACAGTCCCAGTATAACAATGGCTCACATCATTGAGGAGGATGGAATCACAAAAGCAGGTACACGCAGCCCACTTGTCTCTCCCTACTCTCTGCATATTTACTCTTCCTATTTCAGGCTAAGGTTGGCCATTCCTGTTTTCAGAGTTCTTTAATTTGTTTTCCTCCCTCGGATAACCATGAAAAGCAATAGTTTTTGCAAAAAGGTTTTGAATGTTTGGATTGTATGGAAATGGAAACATCCGGTAAATTACAAGACTTCTACAGATTAGGCCTGTTTGTCCAGCACTTCCATCAGATTCTTCCCTAGATTTAGAATTTGAAGATAATTTGAAGCCCAAGACAACACCTCACACTCTTTGTTGTGCTCCGCAAACTATTCTAGAACCATTTTAGTGATGTGCCCTCACACATTATCCACAGCCACAGCATTTAGGGATTCTTTTTTACCTGAAAGGGGTACATGGTCTGCAGCTATGTTAATTAAATGGTGTCAAAATAACATTCACATGGATGGCAGAAGCCAAGGTTTCACCCTGGTGAGCTGTTTACAGCTGCTCTTTATGTGACAAACGCTACTGTTTCATTGCACTTGCTACATTTTCAGAGCCGATAAGCAAAATTAGACTTGTTATGACTTTTATTCCTATTGATTGTTTCCTTGATTCCAACAGACATGGACTTGGTCTGTGCGAGGGAGCAGAGTCCTACAGAGACCCAGAGGGACCGGTTCGTCTCCAGAGATTCTTCTCTGAGCTCTGGATTGGTCAGCTACATCAAGGCAGGTCTTAATGGTCTGGTGCTGCTCTGCTCTCATGTTCTCACTTGTCTGAATTTGCAAAAAATTTGTCAAGTGGAAACATTTCAGGTTATTTTTCTCCAGTTCATTTCATTAGTCAGTGCAGAATAGTGGAAGATATTGATCGTAAAGGACTAAAACTGTCATTTGTCTGTTTGACCTCCAAAGATAGAGATACTAAAACCTACCAGGGTAGCAGCCAAAGTCAATGATTTGCTCCAATCTGAGTCACTGAAAATCTGAGTCACTGACTTTAGACTTTATAGCAGGATCAACACTAAAAAAAAGTATTTGTATAGTTTTGTATGTAAGTCCTTTTTGAGTTATTGGATTAAGAGATAATGGATAAACAAGCCTAGAATTCTCATCAGTACTCGATGTTTTTGTGGATGTGTGAAGAACAAGAGTAGAAAAATGGAAGTCATGTAGTTGCAATATGAGTGGAAAACGCAAGATAATAAAGGTTTATGGTCATGACTTAGTGGAGTGGAGTATTTTTGGAAAATCTCTGATTACCTGTATTTGTGCAGGGTCGGGCAGCTGGTTTAGACGAGCCCCTCCGGATAGATGAAGAGCTGCAGTGGCCAACACAACAAGTGTAATATTGTTTTCTGTAATCATAATGTTATATACTATGGTCATAGTCGTATTATACACTGAAAGAATGTAACGGCAGAATAGAACATGTAAAAATGGAGATTCTATTTTTGTATTTGCTTGTTTTAAAGAGAACTCCATATGTTTGCCTCTGCAGGGTCTCAGTGAAGGTGGGCAGTGTGAGGGAATCAAACCAGTAAGTCAAATCTGTCTACATCATATTAATACTTAAGATCAATAAATCAGATTAAATCCCTCCACCACAAGGTAATCACAGGTGACACTGATGATCTCCATACGTCCTCTTCCACTTCACTGATGTCAGATATTTGATATTAATATGAAGTCTCTCTTATTTATTATTAGACTAGTTGATTGAGGTTCATGGTTTATGAACGAAGCAATTTTGACTTTACTGCCACCTTGTGGATATTTGATGCCACTCAATACCAGCAATTCTCAACAATGTGAAAATAAAACTTCTAGAAAATTGAAGCTTTATGTCAACTCTAAAACGACAGTGTCATTAATGATCAATTCTCTTTTCATGTTTTGAAGATCCTTGCTGTGATGACATACAATGCCTATAAAAAATAATCATCCTTGTTTTACATAAAAATCATGGATAATATTTCTTAAGAAGAATTTGAAAAAAATTAAAAATAAAAGCTGCTTCTATATCAAAACGAAAACTTTTTTTTTTAACAAAGCAGAGTCAATTATTTAAAGTTTACAATACCACAGTGCACATGGACTGTAAATGGATTATAATGGAGAGTGAACGTGGCTGAAGTCTTTGCATAAAGATTCACCCCCTTTAGGTTGACTAATTTAGTTCAACAGGGTCCAGCTAGTTGATGCCTGCAGTGTCCCAGTGAAATGGAGATCACCTGAGTGCAGTTGATGAACGTTAAAGTGGTTGCAGAATAAAAGCACCTGTGTCTGGGAGCTCCAGTCTGGTTCATCAGACTTTTTTTTTTTTTTTTTAATGAATTAATCTTTTGGCCATGAGACTAGGCGTTAGCTGCACATCACCACGATCACTCATCTCCGCTGTGAGGCGTGGTGGCAGTGTCATGCTTGGGATGCTTCTCAGCAGCAGCACTGGAAGGCTTTTAAAGGCAGATAAGGATGCTAAGAAATATCACAAAATCCTGGAGGATAATGTGAATCAGTCTGCAAGAGAACTGCAAACTTGGGAGAAGATTTATTTTTCAGCAAGATGACGACCCCCCAAGGGTACAGCAAAATCTGCAAAGAAAAGGTTCAAAGAGGACAAGGTTAATGTTCTGGAGTGGCCATGTGGAAGCTCAGATCCCAGCAGAGTCCAGAATCTGTGTCTGGACTTGAAAAGAGGCATTCAGGCCTGATCCCTGAGCAGCCTGACAGTTTCAGCTGTTCTGCAGGGAAGAATGGAGGAAGACTGCACATCCTGACTGAGAAACATCCACACAGACTCAGGGCTGTGGTTGGAGCTAAAGGTGCACATGTATAAAAGCAACTAGAGTGGATGAGTATTTTCTGTCTGTACTGTAATTTACTTTAGTGTTAGCCATATGGCTTTATTTGTCTTGGTTTTATCTGAATGTATTTTGACATTCAATGTGATAAAATCTGTATATTTTTCTGTTTCTCCCTCCCCAGTAACCAGGACAGTAACGACAGAGTCACTACACCAAAGGTACTGTGTCACTGTGTACTTTTATTTCATTTAGGTTGTCATTTATGTCAAGCTTACAGACTGGTAGTTGCCCGAGTCACCTTTGTTTGTGTCACTCTTTTTCATCTGTACTGGGATGGATACTGTCTGTGTTGAAGGAATGTGCTGGGGCATGATTAGGCCAGATGTGAAATTTTCCCTGCAGCTCTCAGAACTGTACCCTGATGGCATTATTGCATGTGCTGTTACTATAGCAACTGGACAGATCTCCAGGAGGTGGCCCTCCACCCCTGTGCAACCCCGTGTTTGGACTGAAGCAACGGACAGGTGAGAGAACAAGGAGGAATATTGCCACTAAATCCTACATACAGTTGTGTAGATAAAATCAGTAATAATGTAATAACCTGATTTATTTATTTTTATTGTCTCATCTGTATTTTAATCCTGCATTAAGTGTATGAAAATGTATATTTGTACTAATCATAAAAACCTTGACATAATGTACTGAGCAGAGTTTTTATATAAAATGTGTAAGATTGGTTGCTTATCCTACCTTACTACACAAATCTGTCTAATTTAAGCCCATTCATATAATATTTACTTGTATATTAAGGGAGTTTTGAGTGGAATGCTGAGATGTTTTCTCTTAATTGATTTTATTTCTCATTATTTAAAAACATCTACATCTTTAAAACATTTTCAACTTATTCTTTCAGTAATTCAGCATGAACATTTTTTTTCAATAGTTTTTGAACAACGTTAAGAAACTCTAAACTTGAAACATTTTCATCATTCCTCCTTTTTGTTGACCTCAGGTGTCATGACACACCTCCCACTGAACCTTGGTGGCTGTTGAACAGGCATAAACGCTGCAAATTAAGGGTTTTGCTTAGAGATTGGCATCACGTTGCTATGGCGACACTATCCCTGTGTAACGCCGTCACCCTTGTTGCCTTGTTGTGTGTCAGCGTTCCTCGGGAGCCCCAGGAGTGCGGAGTCTGCTGACCCCCAGTTCACAATGAGACGAAAGATGGAACAGCTGCGCGAGGAGCTGGAGCTCATGGAGCAACTGCGACATGTACGACAACCCGCGTTCACGCTGTCACTCCACATTACACACTTCTCTGGACCAGAGGGCCACTCTGTCACTGCAGGACTCTCTAATACCACGCTTCCTTCTCAGAACCATTTAATATCACTCAAACACAGCAGTGGAATTCAGACTATTTTTTATTTTCCTTGAACCTTTTAAAACTTGTAATCTGCATGGCTTCAGTCATTACTTTATTTTATTCCCCTCAGAGCATCGAGAGCCGGTTGAAGCTCATCCTCCCCGAGGACCTGGGACCGTTCCTGATGGATGGAGTCGTGCTCTGCCACCTCGCCAATCACATTCATCCTCGCTCGGTTTCTGGCATCCACGTTCCCTCGCCTGCTGCGGTAGGTCTTGCCCTGTCTGCTCCGACAATGGATACTGCTGCATCTTGCAGGTTTTCTCAGATGTTCTCTGTACGACTCTGCTTCCAGCCCAAACTTGGCATGGCCAAGTGTCGGAGAAACGTGGAGAACTTCCTGGAGGCCTGCAGGAAAATCGGGGTGCCAGAGGTAAGACCGCTGTCCCTCCTCAGATCTCAGCCTTCCCACAGTTTGATTTTCCTCTGTGAACTGCGGGCCTTTTTCTTCTTTTACGTCTGATATTCACCACAGTGAGCTTTTCTGAATGTGTGACATCAGGGAGAACCATTACTGGAGCAGCTAATGCAGCCATTTTGTCTTCGACTGAGCTGTTACAGCTCCAGGAGAAATGAGCTGAACTGACAGAAGACTTGATGAAAACGGCCTGGTGGGACCCTGGTGATGGAGGGCTATAGAAGGGGAAAATAGAGCCGTACAGCGAGATAGCAGAATTATCGCTTCTGTCTTCATTTTTAGTTGCCTCACATAACTTGCATAACAAATATCATTTTGGTGCAAATCATAAAAAAACCTGTTTTGTGGCCTGACCGCCCTGGAGTGTCTTCTTCAGTGACCCTTTTTTCCCTCACTTACAATCAATATTGAATCAAATATATTGCTCTAAATCTGGCTATCAGAAATTTTCTTCAACTTCAGAAAAGTCCTTTGTGTGAAATGTGTTATTTGTTACCACCTAAGGCCACATGGTGCTGAATATTGTCCCTCTCTGGTGCACCAAACTGAACCACCACTGGAAATGTGGGTAATGGGACTTGAGATAACATTTGTTACTTTTTAAAGTCATTTTAAAAAGTAATGTTTGCTTCCTTTAAAGAACCAGAGGCCCTTTAAGGAAGTCAGAGCTGTGCCCGTGCTCCTACGGCCACAATGTGTTTCTCTCATCAAGGAAGCTTTTCATGCATTTGTGGTTTTATGTTTGACTTCCTCTTTTTTTGGCTGATTATGGTGCTTCTGAGCTCAGCAGTCACCCTCGCCTCTGTCGCTGCTGCCTGTGGCTGTGCCTTTCTCCATCACGAGGGGACTCAACCGCATGTTTGGTCTGTTTAGTCTTGTTTTACACTATTGTGAAGAGCTTCTTATGAGGGGTGCAGGAGCAACAGAATCAACGTTCTAAATGGTCCCAAATAATGAACGTACATGACGTCTCTCTCCACTAACATGATCCTACTTGTGTAAGTCAGACGTGTTTTTGTCTGTTGGAAACTGACCAGTGAACCTAGTGGAACACAATTCACCTGGACCTTGTTCTAGTTTGTTTTTCAGTTGGTCTGAGAGTTTGGGTTTCTGCCAATGTTCCGTTTCCAGTTTGCTTTTAATAAAGTCATGCTGTCCTGTATCAACAGGACTAGTCTAATTTAACTCACTAGCATCCACCTTTTTCACTTGTGTGAAGTTTTAGATGCTTTTGTCTTTTATTGTGGTACTGCAGTGAGTACAGTGGATAAAATAGTCCCTGTTAAAATGCCAGGTGTTGTTCCATTAAGTCAGGTCGGAACCTTTTCCCCTGCGTCTGGATCTCCTTCTGACCAGGCACGAGTGAGACACCTCACCTCCCCTCCTCAGACTCCATTTGGGTGTCTGAGGTTCCAGCTGCCCTCCTGAGTAAACTCACACCGATCACTTATATTTATGGTCTTCTGGTCCTAGTTGAACAGAAAAAGCAGCAAACAAGAGAGACAGGCTGCAGCCAAGGCCTGACGAGGGACCTCCAGGAAAGAAATTCCCATTTTAGTCATTCACACAGAGTCACTGACTCCAAAGGTTATCTGAACTAGTCGTCTAGTTCAGATAACCATCTGTGCAGCCTGCTCCATCTTGGCTTGCTGTCGGTGTGCAGCCGGTGGGCTGTTCTCCCGCTGCTTCACTGTTCTACTGTGCGTGCTTCGGCAGGCTAACGAGCAGAAGTTTCTCCCCGCTGTTGTGCCAACCTTGTCTGGGTTCTAGCTTTCTACAGTGATGTGCTGCTGGCACTGGCTTACGCATCCGCTGCCTCATTTCTCAAAGTCTGCCTACTGGTAGGAACAAGTGATTGTTTTTTTTGTTTTTTATCTGTGATTCACCATCCAGAGCATTCCTGTTCCCACAGCGGCATGCTTCCCAGCCCAAGCTTAGTCCGTGTTTGTGCTGAACCTTTTACGTTTGGTCCAGATTGCAATCTGAATGGTATTCTTTACCTTTTTCCTGCTTACTTTTAGCCTTTACATTTTCTTAAACACATCCTTTTCTTTTTACACCTTTTTGTATTTTCCTCATGTATCTCTTAAAACTCTTCCAACTTCCTTCCCACCTTTTTAATTTTCTCTTTCTCTCCTCCATTTCCCCCTCTTCTCTTTGGGAATATCAGTCTTCCCTTTGTTCACCTTATGACATCATCCAGTGTCACCTGCAGCCGGTTTGCACCACAGTTCAGGTCCTCGTTTCCTTGGAAACAACCGGCCTGGACAGGAAGCGGAAAGAAGCTTTAAGCGCGTCTTCCTGCGGGTGGGCTTCAGGGGCCCCGTCGACGGCCACCGTTGCCACTCAAACTCCACTTCCTGTGTGGCAGGTCTGGGATCTTGTTAGCTCCAGTCTGCTTCACATCCTTTGCCTGGTTCTGCTCTTCTTGGCCTATCGCTGGATCGAACTAACGTAGCCGCAGCAGCTGTTGGCCATCTGCCATCTTGCAGTTCACAGCCCTCTTGCTTCTCTTTCTGGATTTTCTGCATTTATACGCTATTAAAACACCCAACAATTAAGTTTTAATGAACAAAATCCCTATGAAATTCCATACTGTATTAACATGTCATGATGGACATCTCAGCCGAGACTCTTCATCCATGAATCCGTTGTGTGTCTGTGTTGGTCAGGTCACAGAATAACATAATGACCCTTTGTGGCTGAAATGTTATGGAAATAGTCCATGCGTGGCTGAGCTGTTGGGCTGGTATCTTGTGAGGAGGCTAAATAATTACGGTAATATTATTCTGCACCCTCACCAGAACAGAACAGGACTGATCCAGAGAGCTTGCTGGTTTGTTGTGAGCAGAGGGTAGTCCCTGTGGTCAACACTCACCAGGCCAGTGCACTAATGAGGATTAACTATTGTTTCCACATTAAAAGGGCGAGCAAAGGCGAGCTGCTCCCTTGACTGAGATGTAGATGAGTTCAGTATATATTTTTTTTTATTGCTTTATTATAGTTTATTTGATTACAATATTAAACATTACTTTTCAAACATATTGTTAAAGCTGCTGATATTATAACTATTACTATATATTACAAGAATTATGTCAGAATTTAAAAACATTTTCCCAAGATGGATTCTATTCAGAAGAAAAAATTCTTATTGTGTAGAAAGAAAATTATTCTTTTTTTAATCCTTATTTATTCTTCCATTACTTTGTCTAGATTTCCAAACATTTAATTACCTAAATTTCCCTTTTTTTGAATCATATTTTTTCTACATGGGTTTTTTTTTTTGTAGTGATGTGAAGTATAGCTACTTGTGAGGCAGCAGCTTTGTTGGTTATTTTTCTGTCCCACTGCAGTTTTGTACCAAAGAACTTGGTTCTGTTCATCAGTTGAACATTTTTATGAATAGTTACTTAACAGTTACTAATGTTAACTAAGAACAGTGTTGAGCAGATGACTCAGCACCTCCAGTGTGTGTTTCATGTAACTTGATTGATCTGAGTGGAACCTGGATACATTTCCAAACCACTTTAGTTATGCTATTGATGTAAAAGGACTCACCAGAATGAAATTGGACAATCCTTTTTCACAGGACTTGGTAGTCAAGAGCAAAATGAAGTCATTAAAATATTTATATTCTGTTTTTGAGAAATTAATTGACTTTATTTCATCCACAACTTAAGTGATTATTTATTTTTATTCCAGACAGATAAGTGTATGATGCTATAAATATTGGACCATCTGCCTGGTTGTTGCCACATCAGTGCAAATGACAAACTGGGGTGTGTGAGTTTGTCTCACTGTCCCCTTAAACATAGAATTTTGTTGTTCTAGTCAGGTGACCTGGCTGGATCTTATAATTCATGGTGGCTTTTCACTGATAGCTGACTTTAAATTATTCACATTTAAATAAATGTGATTCTTAATTAATTTTAAAGAATACTGCAATTTTAAGTTTTCAGTAAGTCCATCAGTGATTATATAATATTTTGTGGTTTATGGACATTTTATATATTAATGGTTCATAAATATATTTTAATTTCTGTTGTACTTTTTTGCTAATTTCAATGAATTTTTAATGTGCAGGATTTTTAAAATAAAAAAACCTTTATGCCCTTAATATTGTGTAATATTTAGATATTTTAATTTACTTTTATTTGTTAATGATTAACGTATGTAGCCAAAAATATTCTCATACATACTGTTGTGAAATTGTCCTCCTTTTGAATTCCTTTTCTATTTTTCTTGTCAAAATTTATCTATTTGACAATCAAATAAAAAGAGAAAACAGATTTCACAGGTGCATCAGTTACACATGACCACCACCCTGTCTGACTGTATCTAATGTACAGTGGGCAATCCTGTAACATCATGTCTTTAATGACAATTTACAGTGATGGACTCTGACTTACAGGAAACAGTTCTATTACAGGCCCTAGCAATAGCTGGTACCCTCATCCCATCTCCACAAATCCAGAAATTACCTCTAAACATTTCTGGATTGTATCACAACACCCTATATACATGTACACATCCTCTCCACAGCACTTCACTCATAAATCATGATGTCATCCATTTTTCACCTGTAGGCAGTCTCTGTCTGTCTCTCTGTCTGTCTCTCTCTGTCTGTTTGTCTGTCTCTCTCTCTCTCTGTCTATCTTTCTGTCTGTCTGTCTCTCTCTCTCTGTCTGTCTGTCTCTCTCTCTGTTTCTTTCTGTCTGTCTCTCCTGCTGACTTTCAGTTTCTACTGACTTTCAGTTTTAGAGGCATTTGCATATTATATTTTGTCTGTTTCTCTCCTCTCTGTTCTTCCTTGTTGACTCATCTGTTTTATTAATATTTTTATTACATTTTCCAGTTTTTATAGGTGTGTGTAAACCATCTCCTCTTCCTGTCCTTTAATTTTTGTTCCGTTTGCATGCTTTTCATCCATCCGTCCTTCCTTGGCACTCTGGCCTTCCAGGACAAACTGAGTCTTCCTCATCACATCCTGGAGGGGAAGGGCCTGACAAAGGTCAGCGTCATGGTACAGGCTTTGGTGGACAAGGCCTCCAGCAGACGTGATCAGCACTGACCGGCATGCTGATGAGATGTCACACGATGCTGCAGCACATCCAACTTTTTTTCCTGTTCCAACTGCTGCATCAACATTCATCTTGTTACATTGAAACTGAAAGACGGGAGAATACAGTGGCAGTATCATAACATCAACATTAATCCTCCTTTCCCCAGATATGATCCACTCACATATGGAATACAAATATTGTAAAAAAAAACAAAAAAAAACGTATTTCTCTGAGCTTGACCCAGGCTCATCTTTTTAAACAAGTCATTTTGACAATCGGTTAACCTTCTTCATAGTTATTACATATGTTGTAATTTTTTTTTTTAGAGTTTACAAATCAGCACTATGACAATGTTTTTTCAGAAAGATACCAAGATCTGTTTATTATGATTACAAAACATCTTTGCACCAGGTATTAATATAAAATTAATTTTATATTCTCTATAGAAATCTTCATTAGAAATAATGCTTTGTGAAGTTTTGATACAATCGCATAAGTCTTTCTCTATGTACTCTTTCTTCCCTGTAGTTTAATAAGACGCAGATTATCTATGCCTGTAAAATACTTCTGTTAGCTTTCATTATGTGAGAGGTTTGTTCCTGTTATTGCTGCATGTTGCAGTTGTTAAATCATTTAATTTAAATGTTTTAAGTAGGTGAAAGTAATGTGTGGTTCTGAACATGATTTATGTAAAAATAAATTTTAAGCTTTTGTCTAACCTTGTGGATTTATGGATGTAAATCTGTCTCTAGATGTCTATCTGCCTGTCTTTCTGTCTGTACATGCCTTGCTGTAAGTCTGTCTGTGCTGTCTCTGTCACTCTGGCTTGTTTGCATCTCTGTCCCTCTCTCCCTCTCTGTCTATCCGTCTGTCTGTCTGTCTCTCTGTCTTTCTCTTCCTTTCTGATTATCTGCCTCTCCTTTTCTCTTGTCTGCATTTATTTCTGCATCTCTGCCTGTCTGTAGCTTTCTCTCTCTGTAAAAGCAATTCCCATCAAAAACATTCACAAAATTGTATATTTAACTTTTGATGCTTTTATACATAAAATAAAAATCAGTATAATTTCACATATTATGACATGAATTTGCAAAATTACAACAAATGTCTTTCAAATCAAAGTGAAAATTGACCCCCCAAAATTTTTTTGTCAAACTTCAATATCAATTATAATAATAAATAAAAAAAGTCATGTAAAATGTTTGAATGCATGAAAGCTCGCTCGCTTTCTACCGCTTGTTCCTCCACTGAGGGTCACGGGGGAACTGGAGCAGGGTACACCCTGGACTGGTCACCAGTCAATCACAGGACTAACACATATAGCAGGAAGCAGGAGTACCCAGAGAGAACCCATGCAGGCACAGGGAGAACATGCAAATTCCACACAGAAAGACCCCAGCCTCCATCCAAACCGGGAATCGAACTCAGGGCCTTCTTGCTGTGAGGCGACAGTGATAATAATATAATCCATTCCGCAGAATCCAGCTGTCAGCGATGTCCCTATTAGTAAGGCTTCAGGTCAGGATTTCGTCAATCCTCCTTCAGGATGGAACATCTGGACACACTGTCTGGTTGCTCAGGGTCAGGCCTTAATCACCTTTGTCTTTAAACCCATTTCTTTGCAGCTTTTGCTGTATGTTTGGGGTTGTTGTCTTGTTTGTTGGAAAATAGCTTCAGTTTTAGTTCTCTTGCAGACTGAGCGTTCGTATTCCTCTCTGGGACGCATCCCCAGAGCATGATGCTGCCACCATGCTTCATGTGGAGGAGGTGTGTTTGCAGTGATGTGCACTGTTATTTTTTATCTGGAATACTGATGAACCAGACTGAGATCATCTCCTTTTACTGACTGACACTGCAGGCCTCAACTAACTGGACCTGCTATCTTTTTAATCCATCTGTAATTATAGTGCTATCTTGAACTCCATATTTAATCAAACGACAGCAATTTGTAAAAATCTGTTTCTGTCTTATTGGCATCAAATAAGCTTTCTTGTAAAAAGAAAAAGACCATGACTTTATGTATAACAACCAGAACAGGGGAAATGGGGGGGTACTTTTTGTACATATTGTAGATGCACACTAATAAAACACTTTTGTAGTGTTTTGTAAATACTCTTGACATTACTAATCTGCATTCATCGATTGCATCCATTGATTCTCATGCACATTTGTACTCTGGGGATCCAGCTTCTGGGACATTTTCCCTTTCTCTCTTTTCAAGAGCTGTTTGTTGATTTTTTTCCAAACAATTTTACAAAACCTCAGGAAGATAAGTCTGGCAGTAAGACATGAGCCCATTGTGTACCACAGGATCTTTCCCTTGTACCTTTTACCTCATATTTTGAAAAATCCCTGTGTGTTTTCACTGAAATTACCCTAGGGGGGACAAAAGACTTTCCCTCAACCCCAAATTTCCCATAAAATAGTCCCTAGTGGGGGCTGTGTGTTGAAGAGTATGGTTGGTGGAACCCATTTCCATTCAGGTACTATGTGGAGTCACCATATAAAGTAAACAGGACATTCTACATTAGCAATGATAAATGACTGTAATTATCCAATTTCATTGGTTTACCAAGCTTATGCCATGTGAAAAGTTTAATGAAGATATTGTGAACTTATATCAATCAAAGTGCAATGTGCATCTTATGTGTCAGGTATGAAATGAAGAATTATGAACCAGTGTGAGTATATTTATCAGTGTTTAATAGAACAATAATACATATTACATTAAGCACCTGTACAGCATTTGGTACACACACTGTTTTTTGTGGGTTTTTTTTTTTTTTGTCACATTCATACCAAGTCAAATTGCACACAGTACAAGGCAGAACAAACAGCTCTCAATCAAAACCAGCTCCGCTCTGTATGTGCACAGCCTGCAGCTCTTTAAATCATATCCATGTAAAGTAACACCAGCAACAACAGTGGACATGTTTCATCAGGGCAACCCGTGTTCTAAAACACTGTGGTTTGTTTTAATCTTCACAAATCAGCATTCACCCATTCACAGTCACATGACATTGGTGGCACCCGCTGATGAAAGGGATCATGTTCATACAGCATCTGGAGAAATATGTGGCTCAAATCTACATTTCCATAGCACAGCTGTGACCTCTTTAAGGAAAAACAACTGGAGAAAACTTGGAATCTTTTATTTGAATGTGGAGTTTTCAAAATATCTTCAAATCTCTTCTTTTTATAAGAAAAATCTTGTTAATGTTGAAACATCCACAGTTATCAAAGCTGTATATATAACTGTAGATGACGAAGTTCCAATTTTAGTCCAGTTACCAGAGACATAACTCACCAGTTTAATTATCTGTTTCTTCACCTTATATACCAGTGGCTATAAAGCCAATATGTCTGGACACTTGTCGACAGCACTGTGATGCTGGTTTTAGGGTGTAATGGGCCTAATGGGTGATTCAGACAAACCAATCTGAAAATAGACCAGGGTGCTGATATCACCTCCACAACAATTCTGTGCAGATAATGAGGCTGTGTAGAGAACTCTGAGTGGTTCTTCCAGTTCTGCCTTGTCATGTCACATACTTTCCAGAGGATGCATCTGTACAGATGTGTACCCAGCAGTGTTAAGGACACGGCAGCATTTTGCCCATGTTGGGGTGGCCAGATAGAATCTGATGGACCATAACTGCAAAGTGACAGCAGCTGGAGGAATGTTTTATTCACTACAAAACAGGCTCAAAGAAAGCTATGTCATAAAAGGCAGCAACATAGCCAGAATGTTCTTTTTGCTCAAAATGTACAGGACCTGATCAGATCAGGATAAGAAAATGAAGAAAGAACAACAAAAAAACTACCTGAAAAGAAAGTGAGGACCCAAAGCCACTGAAAGATAGAAACTCACCAAGGTGATCTAGAGTTCAATTCAAGTCAGATCAAGTTTTGAACTTCACATTCAGAGGACAGACGATCCATCACTAAAGCACAGGTCAGCAGGATTGAAGTATTGGACATTTTGAGACTTTAATCTTATCCTGCCCGGTATCCACAGCCGTTGTTTATTGCTGTGATCAGCTAATGATGCTACACCCTACACACACTACTACAACATGCTTGATAAGCTGGACCACTTCTAAACACCTCATTGTCTCATTTTTTTCAGACAGTGGACATTTGGATTATTATTATTATTGTTGTTGTTGTTGTTATTATTATTATTATTATTATTGTTATTGTTATTAGTAGTAGTAGTATTAGTATTAGTATTAGTATTATTATTATTTTAAATAATGGTCCATGAAGCTGCTAAGGGGCTGTTACATAATCACGGTCCGTTGTAAACAAATGGACCCTTTTATACACATTAGATTGGCTGTAAAAGCCCTTGACTGTGACTGTTGCCACTGCTCTACAGCCTCTTTTGCCACTGCGATCTTCTACATCCACCGAAGAGAATTAACAAGAAAGTCACGTCAGTTTTCAGGTCCCTCATGTTCATCAGTGTCCTCTTCTGGCCCTGCCCCTGCAAAGGTTACCAAAGAAACACTTCATTTAAAAACTTATTTCCAGGGTCACGTGTGTAGCATGATGTGTGTACCATTCCAAGTGATGTAATCTGTAGGAGCGTGGTTCAGAGAGTCGGAGTCAAGTGTTTCATCGGGAGGTGAGCAGCCTGCATGTGATTCATCAGGATCAGGTGAGATATGGGATTGGACATCTAAGTCACTGCATTTCATTTCCTCTTGCTCTTCCTGTAATTTATTGGCCAACTCTGCAAATACACACACACACACACACACACACACACACACACAGAAAAACAGGTTTGACATCAATCAGAACTTCATCACAGTCTCACATGACCTTCAGACATGAGGACTAACCAGCGATCAGGATACACACATATTCTGTCAATTAATTTGTAATGTGTGTGTGTGAATGTGTGTGAATACCATGCACAGAGAGCTCTTTCCATCTGTCTTTGTTGCTTGTGATCACACCAGAGAGATGGAGCCTCAACGCTGGCAGGTCAATGGCTGTCAGAGAAAAATCCATCTGTCCATCATCACTGCTCCTCTGACGACTGCTGCTGTGTCTCTGCACTGACTCCACAGTGACCGAACCACTTCCTGTTAGACTAAACAAAAGGGGTCCCATGCAACATTTTCATATTACTGGTTTCTACTTCACCTGTGTTATCAAATAAGTTAAAAAAAGGTGAAAAAGTAATAAAAAACAAATATAGTGATATATTTGCAGCCACACACCAGTCACTATTTGAATTTCCTCTTCAGCAAAAGAGCTCTAGATGCAGCTCTAGATTTGGTACATACAGCAGTAATGTTGGAGAAATAATACTTTTGTATAATACACATACAATAATTATTATGAATCAATTTTCATATTTAATTAAACTTACCTACTACTAACAACTACCTAGGTCTGTTGTTCCAATAAGGAGAATAGACCACTTAGAATATTTCTCTACCTCATCCAATCTCATGAAAGAATACACTTAAAGCTTTGAAAGCAAATTGTAATAGCAATACCTTGTCCTTCTGTTTCCACTCTCTTTGGCCTGTCTTTCTTCTTCTATCAGAGGACCTATAACTTTTTCTGCTGTGTCAATCAGACCACTGAATGTTGGCTCGACAATGAAATCGATGAAACCTACAGACATGTCGGAATGATCAAAGAAAGACAGGGAATGAAAAGAAATACAGAAGAAAGGAAGTATAATGAACAACTCACAGTCCTTTCTCTATAAAGACTCAGTATAAAAAAGAGGAATTGTGATGATGACCTATATCACAAACTTTAACTCCTGAACATTCATGGATAAATTATTAGAAGAAGTGGAAATAGTAGCAGTGCCAACAGCCCCTCTTCCTCCCTGGCTCCAGAGGCTCCACATAGACTACAGGATAATCTGCGGGGGACAGCCTCTTGTGCTGCAGGAGGCAAATCACCAGGCTCATTATAGACCCCATCACATCACAGAAAACAGAGGAGCACCCAAACACAGACCGAGATAGTGGAGTGACAAAACACAGCGGATTTAGATTCAATGACAACACAAATCCTGACAGTTACGGGAGCAGTCTTGTGTTGTGAATTATACTTTACAGAAGGCATCAAACACAAAATGTCATTATTGATGCAAAGTGTTGAAATAGCATGTTTGTGCTTCACAAAATTCTTTCATGCAGTTTAGTATTTTATATTCATATTAATATATGTCAACAAAACACTCTTGCTTTCCTAGATTTCTACGCAACCTGTGCTTCATTTCAAATTCATATTTATAGTGACTGTCCTCATGTGTAAACACATTTTTATGACTTCATTTCAACATTAGGCACTCAAGGAGTGTCGAGCTTAAAGCAATAATTTCAAGCTTTTAATAGCTACTAGGATTTAGAATGCTAAAGTCATAGTTTGCATTTAGTCTGCACTTTAAAAAATGTGTTTAGTTATTTAAAACAGTTTTGAACCAATAACTGAACTAACAGACTTAATTGAATATATTTTTTTAATTAATTGATTGCTGTTCTTACCTATCTGTGACTGGGCTATCATGGTGGCATTGCGGTCACAAAGTGGAGAAAAAGGAAGGCCCAGTTCCACCTCTTTATCTCCCTAAAAGATGTCATACAGTAAATTTTTAAGCACATAAATATTTCACTATCGACCTACAGTACCAACAGGAAAACACAGCTGTAACTACTGCCAAGAGAAAGTCAAAGAGATAATGTTTCCCACTGGACCTGTCGAAAGAACTCCTCCATCAGACTGTGAGTCCAGCGATAGTGCAGCGGCCAGGCTTTGGCAGGATGGCTGATGTCTGCTGCATGAAGCATCAGAGACAGAACCTTCACTTTGTCCATACTGAAGGAGGAGAGAGATAAAATGGGGGGGTGTAAAATGAATGAAGTAGATTTTTCTTTGAGGGTTCACCTACAAAATAAAAATTGTCTCATTAGTATGTGTAAAGTGCACACGCACACGTTTTCTGATTAACATTTAACATTTCCTCCTGCTGAAAGACAATTCATCTTGCCCTGATGAACTGTTGCTTTTCCCTGATTAATTAACATAATAATATGTAATAAATGTAACTTTTCTGGATACAAAAGCTCTGTTGAATACCCCATCTATTTCCTTTAGTGACTGCCTCCTGGTACAACAATGCCAGCTTTGACTTTACAGCCTTCAGTTGGAATAGCCCTGCAAAAAACCTCTGGACTTTGTGTTAATGAGGTCCTGTATCACAATTGCATAAAGCATTAAAAAGAGACCCTTTCCAGGGGGCCGTTTCCTCCTCCTCCTCCTCCTCCTGTCTCCTCTCTACCTCTCTTGAACCTAATTGCCCTTATGTGTCTCAAGGTCCCCGCTCCCTTTCTTGTGTGTTTAAATCAGCTTCTGCTTCCCTCCTGCGCCAGACTGGCTTTTGTGAGTGCATCCAGCATACCCCATATGTCCTGTTCTTCATGTTGCATTATAACAGCTTGGCTTGGACTAGGTATAAGTTTAGAATCACGTGGGTGATTTGGCAGCTGGTCGCACGAGCATTAAAACATAGCAAAGTGCTTAAACAGAGCAGGTTAATACATTCAGTGGCTGCTTTTTATTGTTGGTGAAAACATGGACTTGACAAAATGAAGTCTAACATTTGAAATTTGCAGGCAACCCTCAAGTGTTGTACTGACACACTTCAGAGATGATCCTCCTTTGACCTACTCTCATAAATTGTTGGCAGTCTGATTTATAAAGTATCGTAGTGCAGGGGCTGTGTAAGATCAATGCTTCTTTTAAACTGATGCATGTTGCGTGAAGATTTCTTAAAGGTTTTCAGTTCTGACCTGTCTGCCTGCGTGAGGGCATTCTTCATGGTCTTGATCTGCTGGAAGTGACAGGACATGTCGGTGGACATCACCATCTCTATAACCAAATTCCTCAGCTCCCTGGCAAAAAAAAAAAAAAAGCCCAAACAGAAATACAGTAAAAATTCATTAGATCACTGCATCATTGGTGCGAGAGAGATATTTTTCTTACCTCCAGTCGTCCTTGTTCAGGTTGATAAATATGTTCATGTCCTCCTCCACCATCAGCCTGTAGGCAGCGCTCACATGATGGTTCTCCAGCACAGACCTGTCATTGTACAGGATGGCCACCTCTGACCTGGGAGACAAGTGTGCCATCAAGACATTGGACACCATGTCCAATCAAACCATATTTTTTTTTTAAATTACTGTTATTATTTTGAATGTAAGGACCCTTGAGATATTCATTATGAAGCCATAATTTAGATTTGCCAAAATGTGCCAGCAGGGTTAGAGCAGCGGGGACACTGATTACTGATGTCTGCAATACCTGGTGTGGATATGGAAATTGTTGGTGGTCCCTGTGTGCTCAAAGTCATGGATGGCCGCAGCAAAAACCATCGCAAGGATCTCTAGCTCGCTCAGCCAATGCTGTGTAGAGATGCACAGACACACAGGGCGGTCACTGTCTGTACGTCAGTCTGTGGTGGTGGCAATGTTATCAGGCCATTGGGAGTGTTACCATGAGTCCAGTGTGTAACATCAGGAAGTGGGCAGTCTGTGTGACGTCAGCAGCATGGATCAGGTTGTGGTATGGGTTCTTGTATTTACTATATCCAATTTCAAGTGCTTCGACAAACTGCACCAGAGCCTGAACTGGGATCTGAAAACACAGTGCTACAGATAGTAAAGGGACTTTAAAGTGGAAAATTAAAAAACAATGCAGAATAACTAGTGTACATATACAGATGTAATCTGTCAATCGTTGCCCTTATGACAGGAAAAAAGGTAAAGATAACATCAGATGACATCTTACATAAAAGTATATCTTGCTGATGTCCAGTAGAATAGCATGACTTCGAGTGTGATACTAGATTATAAATGAAAAATAAAACCTCCTTTTTTGCTACAGGTGTATGAGGCCCTTTTATATTTTGTGACACAATTGACAATATGTTTGCATTAATTAATCATTTAAGAAATTAATTAATGTTATTATACTTACTAATTACTTAATACTTAATAATACAAGATAATTAAATTATAGAGTGAGTGAATTCTGTGACTGAAATCATATTTTATAAAATATGGATTAATTTTATTGTGTTTTTGGCAATCTGAACTTGTTTTGCATCACCCTAATCTTCGTCATAATCATCTTGTTTAATGATCTGAAACTGTGTTTACCCTGAACCTGTTGATGAGGTCATAGCGTGTAAGCAGGTCATAGACGAGGAATTTGAGGGCATGTTGTCCTGTGGCCTTGTTGAAGAAGAAAACATTGAAGGACCACTGATCCACTTCCTACAAAAAAACAACAGAAGATTCAGAACACGATGAAATTCACACACCAACTCAAAAGACTGGAAATGACAGTGACATCATGCACTCATTGATGTAATAACAAGATTTCCACCAGCTGAGGTGAGTGTGGCAACTTTCTGAGTGTGACTGATTAAATTATTTCATGTTTTTTGTCATATTGTAATATGGTCTTCAGCAAAGCAGTTGGCAATTTATTCCATCCACTATCTTTCTAATTTTCATTCATGTTCTCATACCTCATAATCAGTGTCATCATGCAAATTACCTTCAAAGCTGTCAGAGCTGTGGGGGGGTAAGTGAGACCCGCCATATTGGACGTCCGTCTGTACATCCTGACACACACACACACACACACACACACACACACACACACACACACACACACACACACGCATGTATATACACTGATAAAAAATAAAACTGTATCTGTAAATATATAGATGTAAATATATAGATATCATTGAACATAAACCTCCAGCTGCCTTTTAGCACAGTTTATGACCAAAATGGATTGTTTGTTACCATGGCAACAGAGTATTAAACACAGTGTGAGCACCATCATGATGCAGCGGTAGATGAGAGTTCCATGGCTCTGACTCATTTACGATCTAATGATATTGGATCTGACAATTTCCTGAAATGATCTGTAAGTCCTACACACTTAAATCTAACTCTGATAGTAACATATGTGGGGGAGTCAGTGGATGTGGATGGGTTTGCTTACTTGATTGGCGTAATAATGATGGATTATAAAACCGATTTAATTAAGCCCTGTACTCTTTGATTTATTTGCACTTTACTTGCTGTTGAGTGCAAATAAATCAAAGAGTGCATGTTTTTGAAATTTACAAACCTCATAGTTTCTATACTTTGCACTTCTTGTTACCTTTCCACAAATATCCCTGCTTGCACTGCGTGAACAATGCTCCTGAATCTCGGCTTCTCTTCTGCTCGTCGCTTGGCCACACCCATTTTTCTGCTAAACGTGCACGCCAGCCAGTCACGCACTTCACTTGGCACTTTGTCTGCTTGCAGGTCGCTGAGTTCGTCCTCAGCATCCAACAAGTGCCTGTATGACAGATAGAAAGAGCAGTGAGGGCAAGAAGGGGATGTATTTATATATTGAGTAGTTTTTGTAGTTTTTCAATAAATTCCAATTTTTATTTCAGTTAGCGAAAAACATTTCTAAACTTATCTGTATTTCTGAGGAATTGAGGGTTGATTGATAAAAGCATAGTACTTTTCCAATGTTAACATAAGGATGCAATAAAGCACCATGTGAAAGAGTCTAAAATCATATAGATTGCACTGTATATTTTCTGGCAGTGTGTTTGAACATACCTGGTCTCATCTGTATAAACAGCATCCAACATGGAGGCAGCCAGCTCCAGGTTTCTGCGTAGTTCTGTCAGGTCCACAACATCATGATCCATCTGCTCCAGGGCCCCCTTCAAGCTGACAGATCACATTTTGTGATTATTCAGACAGGTCCTAACTTGCTGCACTAACTTTACACTAGAAATAGATCACCAAAATGGCCATGTAAGATAGTAAATAGTAAAAAACATCAAACTTTACCAGACAAAAAAAAGTGATACAAGGAGGAGGTATATCAGAGTAGACACAATCAGATGCATCAGACCAAAGAGGAAAAAAAACAATGGTACTCTCCCAGGGAAAATTATGCTTTCCAGTTTGTACTGACTTTGGTTCCATTTGTTCAAGGGGTGAATAGCACAGAAGTTGCCCAAGTATAGGGTGTGTGTGTGTGTGTGTGTGTGTGTGTGTGTGTGTGTGTGTGTGTGTGTGTCTCATTTATTTGTTTGTTTGTTTTCTTAGAATTTTTCATTGAAAAACTATTCGTCTGAATTACTGATTAAAATAGTTAGCAGATATTTGGGCTCCCACAGTGCCAGCCTGTATGGAAACAACACACTCCAGCATTCCCTGAAATCGATCACTATAGGGTGCAGGCAGGAGAAGGCAAGGGGGAGAGACTCTGCAGATGAGATGGTGAGGGACATGGAAGCCCATGTGTTGACTGGGAGAAAATGGAGGGCTAAGGAGGAGGTGCAGAAGACAGTGGGCAGGCTGCAACACCATGGGATGGTGGGCAGAGTCCAGGGATAACAGAAAGCAGATGAAGGTCCTTGTGACCTCTCAAGTGACAAAGATGGCTGAGGAAGAGTACAGGGTCAAGGGAGTGGCACAAGGGCAACAGGGACGATGTGGGAGGGGGTTGTGGGTTGGGTGGTAAGCTGGGCAGACTTCTGGAAACTGCCACAGGCCTGAATCAGTTTCCTCCTCAGAGCAATCTATGACATTCTGCCCTCCCCCCAAAACCTCCAACAGTGGCCCGCCACCAGGAGATGTTCCGGGGTGAGGAGCAAGACATCTGTGAATAGTGGTCCCCCTAGCCTAGCAGGGGAGAACAAATACCTGTTCAAACCAGAAGTCTGCAGCAATCTGAAATTCTTTCAGATAAAGGAGGATAAGTTATCCAGTTTCATTATTTAATTTTCTCTGTAATTCTTTGGTATTGCACAATTATCATTACATGGCGCTAAGCACATGAAATTAATGGTTTTGTGAATTAATAGGCCATAAAATGAGATCTGATCATCTCACAAGTCATTGATAATCATAATGTTCCTAAAATAATACTAATAATAAAAAATCAAATAGTGATCTTTCATGCCTTTATTTACAACAACAACAAATTCCTTGTATTACTGGTAGAAAAAGTATATGAACCCTTAATGTAACAACCTCAGAATAGATAACTGCTTCCTCTTACACCCAAAAATGTGTATGTATAGAATGAGTGTAAATAGGATGGACAGACAGAGATAACACTTTTTCTACTTAGTCACTGTAACAAGGTTTGTCATGTGTTTTTTGTTTATTTGTTTTTATCTGGGGTTTTGGTAATTATGAGACCACCTATGATCCTTTTTTTCCTAAATAAATGAGGCAATACTAACTTTTGAATGGATGGATGAATATTCCATGGATGTTCTTCATGGACCAACTGAATGATAATAAACGAAGAGAGAAATAAAGGCACCACTGCATTTAGGCATTGTGCCATTGCCATGGCAACCAATCACTGCCCTGTAAACTGAGCGAATTTGTTATGGTTGCCATAGTTACAGCTGTACTGAGTGCTGCACACAGTACACAGGAACCTAAGTTCAGAACTGCAGGTATTTTAGTGTTTCATTTACCATCATTTCTGTTCCAGTTAGTACCCCAGAGCCTAGCCCAGCAACACCATGTATATTTATGTATGGAAAATTTTGTTTAAGTTTTTTTAGATCTCTTGACATACACTTGGATAACAGAAGATACCTGACTAAGGTATCCTTTCAAAGTAAAATTATTTATGATGATGTTCATGACGAGGATGAAGAAGACAAGGAATGACACTGAGAGAGCAACAAAGTAATTTTTCATTTCATTTTTCAATTTCTTTTTTTTTTTTTTTTTAATCTTCAACAGACAACTGGCGGTAAAGTAAACTATGCAAAATCTAAATATCAGCTAGATAAAGAAATCTAACAAGTTATGGAGCACGTCATCCACAAGAGATGGGCAGGGGCAATAGTTGACCCGAAAGGTTGATGCCTAATACTCATAATGCCCACTGGATGTGGTAAAACTTCTCTTCTATTCTTCTTCTATTCTTCTCTTCTATCTGTTGGATTTGCAAAAGCAAATCCAACAGATGGCATGTTATGGAGGTCTAACTTAGTAAAAGCATCGGCCCTATGCAGCAGACAAAGCCCATGGAGATCAAGGGAAATGGGTAACACTGCAATGTAACATGATGTAATTCAGACCTCTGTAACTGATGCATGGGAGTAGAGAGAGTCTTTCCCACAAAGGCAAACCCAGCTAGGAGGAAGGGTGGGTAATGACCGACCAGAGAGCGACAGAGATGTACTCATCCATCCCACTCCTTTCTGCTATATTTAGAGAATATAGATGACCCTTAGAGGGTATAAACGGGAAGGGGGTTGATGGCACACTCATACAGGCTATGTGGTAAGGACATTGCTCTTGACTTACAGAAAATGTCCACCAAATTCCAATGCACCTTGGATACAGAGGACAGATCTATGTAGTCATCCTTTGAGTGGGGTCGACCAATAGGTATTGGGAAGTAGGTGGTGGAGCAACAGGTTGCCCACTCAGAAATCTCCCCTGTTGTCCAATGAATGTGGGAAGTATGCTGAACTAACCATGGATGTCCAGGCACTTGGTGGCCTTGTCCCATTTCATGCCACTATGGGCAGATCCCTTCTGTGTGGCTGTGGGGGAAGGTTACGTTTAGAATGTTGTTTATAATAGAGTACAAGGTCTCTCCGTCCAGAGTCCAGGTAAGACCCACCATGATGAGGTGATCCTGCCAACCTGTTCTATCTGACAGTTTGTAACACTAGCCAGTCCAATTGGGCAAAATAATCTGATATAAAAGATGAAAAAAGAGAGTTTGGCTCTGAGCAATATTCATCAAACAAGAAGAACAGCACATGAAGGGTAAAGCTGGATGTGCTTACAGAAGACAGGCTGGCAAAAGAGAGGAGGAGAAGCCGGTTTAAATGCACAAGAAGGGTAAAGGGACATTAAACACAGGTGAGACACCTGAAGGTGATTAGGGATAAGAGAGGTAGAGAGGAGACAAGAGGGGGAGAAAGGAAAAAAGACAGAGGCAGGACAGGACAAATAGACAGAAACATACACAGCCAACAAACTCCCAAGTGACACCAATGACAAATGACTGCTGATAAAGGAGCACGCTCCCTGTCCACGGGCAAACGTTTCTCATCAGAAATGTATCAAATGTGAGCATGGCTGTAGGCAATGAGGTACCTTAATGTGCAAATAATGCCCTTTTGGCACAATACTGAAATGTTTGTGATCAATCATTTCGAAGATTTTTCTCAGTATCTATTTTGGGAAGCACCACGGACTAACGTTAGCAATGCTCTAGGAAACTTCTCTGAGTCTCACAAGTCCATCCTTCCAGCCACACACCGGTATGGACACACACCAGTATTCTGACAGGGCCAACAAGTTTACAATTTATTACAGACAGACAGACAGGTGCCAGATGGAGAACAAGACCTTTTTTTGTGTTTAAATACCAGGTCATAAACTCTCTCTGTCTCCTTCTCATCACAAAGAGTTTGCTGCATCACAACGCATTGCTGTCACCATAGCAACACTGGGGACCAAAAAGTCAAGTGTTCCATCTTCTGGTTTACCATCAATGTGATGTTTGTAAAAGCACACGCATACACACACACATACACACACACACACACACACACACGCACATCTTATCTCTAGTCTCTATTTCCATCTGCTGCCTGATGTGTGTTTACTCACACTCCTTTGAGACGGAATAGGACCTGATGGTTTTGGTTCTGCTCCAGCGTGCGCCCAGAGCCCTGCCATTCCTTGCTCTGCATCTCTGCTTCGTGCCACTCCACTTTAGTCAGCTGCTCCAGATTAGTCTGCTGTGCCTCCTGTCTTGTCCATGACACCTTAGTCTGCTGCAGTTCCTCCTGGTCTTGATTTTTTTTTTCTGCCTGCTCACCTCTGTGCACCAGTACCTGTTGACGCTCTCTCTCTTCTGCCTGCTGCGGCACCGTCTTCTGGTCTTGCAGCTCCTCTGTTTCCCCAGCCTCGTGGGTCTGCACTTCCTCCTCATGCTGCAGCATCTCCAGCACATCCTGCTTTTCCTCCTTGTGTTGTTCTTCTGCTCGTTGCTCCATATCTCCATAAGATGCCATCTCCTTCTGACCCGTGTCCCACTCTTGCATCTCGCCAG
The DNA here is from genome assembly GCA_911728415.1 of Lagocephalus sceleratus. Lineage (NCBI taxonomy): Eukaryota > Metazoa > Chordata > Actinopteri > Tetraodontiformes > Tetraodontidae > Lagocephalus > Lagocephalus sceleratus. Next base: position 13,707,513 of record CAJVRN010000231.1, on the reverse strand, counting down.
TCTCCTGCTTTTCCTGAGTTTCCAGAACATCCTCAGGAACCTGTGCCTCTGGCATGTCCTCACTCATCATGGTTAAACAGCTATGTTCAGGTGTTGCCTGAAGCACCGGAACCCTAAAAACCTGATCAGAGTGAGAATGTCTGGGTTCAAGAGAGCTTCCAGCATCCAATTTAGTGTGTCGTCACCTCACAAATGAACCAATCCGCTCCGTGAGGGAAGCCAAGCAGGGTCATGGGATAAAGTGGAAAAAGAGAGAAAAGCTGAAAAGCAGGAATACAAAAGATCAGTTGATTTCTTCACTTCCTCAAAGATCTTGGACTTAAAGAATGAGCTCTGTATTCGAGCATTGTGGCTGTGAATTGATCCAGCTGAATGTCCCAAAGCTTCGACGTAGCAACACCAGATGGAGGGAAAGACAGTGTGTAAGAGAGAGAGCGAGAGAGGGAGAGGGGGGGGGGTGGAGGAGGATAAAACAGAAACAGAGAACATTGCAGTGTTTCCGTGGTAACTATACAACGGTTGCTAAGAGTGATGGAATCCTGCAGCAGACAGACCTCCTCTTCTTCATCCTCTTCCAAATTCAACACAAATATATTTACATTTTACTTCGAAAGATGCTGACCCTTCCCTTGATCACTGCTCACCAGCTGCATTTTAAATCCTGAGGTGTGTGTACATGTGTGTGCATGCACATGTGCATATGCACATGTGTATGTGTAAGTGCGTGTGTGTGTATATATGTGTGGGTGGGTGGGTGCATGCACACCTGTGCATAAAATGAGTTCTGTGCATAGTTGCGAGTCAGCTTGTCATGCCTGGTTTCCCTGTGGTGGAATTATTCCCAAAAAAATATCACACACTGCCTTCAATGTGAATAATCTTACATGTAACTGTTGGTGCTGTAATGTTTTCTCCTACAGATTAATACATGATATATATCAGAGATAATATTGTTTGCAGTCAGAAATGTAAATGCTAATGTCCTCAAAGAGCTAGAACTATGAGGGTGTGTGTGCGCGTGTGCGCAAAAATAAAAATCCAATAAACACGTTCTGCAGATTTCAGATGCATTGATAAAAGATTCACTTCTCTCGCACGGTCAATAATTAATAATCGCCCATATCCTTGTGTAGTTATGCAGCAAAACTTTGTCTGCCCACTTTAGATTCTTTTTCCTCGTCTAACTGAAAACATAATCCTTAATCTTCCGGGATCAATGGAAAATGGGTCCACCTTCCTGCAGACCCCTGCTTTAGTTGAGTTACTGCATTCATCACAAACTCAAAAATGGTTGATTTAGACATTGTTTATTGAAATGAACAATTCAATAAAATGAAACAAATGCAATGAAATGATTAAAGCTCGTTTGAGTCTCCTTCTAGATGAGCGACACGAGGCCTTGTTTTTGGAGCTTTTGTTTTTATGGTGTTCTTGGCCTCCTGATTTGCTCTTGGCCTTTGTTGTTGTTTACATGTCATCCACAGAGCCCAGAAGTGAATAAGGATTAAGATCCACATCCTTTAACCACTGACAAACTGCAGCTTCTTCCCATCCTTCCTGGGTCCCTCTTCAGAGTCCTTCCTTTTGTTTTCAGCCTTGTTTTTGAGGAGAACCTTTGTAGTTGTGAAGATATTTGCTTAGTCGCTTTGAGGTTTTCCTCCTCTGTCCCCATGCAGGCGACAGACACCATGCTCGCCAGCTGAGGATTCTGGGTTTCACGTGGGTCAGAAATAATGTTGGTGACCCCAGAGGCCTCCATTATACATTTAACCCCTTTCCCATTTTTGCCAGTTATGTGTCCAGCAATATGTTGGGGTACTTGGTGGTACTCCTGTTGGACTTCTATATATGTTTTGGCTAACTTGATAGCTCTTATAGTCTTTACAGAAATGTTGTGAAATGTTCCTTTTTCCTCGTGGAATCTTTAATTCCAGGCACTTTCCTCGCTTTCTTTATATTGGAGCCTTTGGTACTGATGATGTAACCAATCATGGCTCTGTTGACTTTTATTTCTTCCTGAAACATGTACTCGAACCCTTGATTCTCTTTCAACACCTGTTTATTCATTTTGCGGCGTTATTGTTGGCCATGTTGCATGATTTAAATGCTTTCATAAATACTTTGTGCTGTAAGTCAACTCAGTATTTCAACTTATGGTGCCTTTTACATCAAACATATCACAGCACAGCTCACAGTGTGTTGGTCTATCGAGTACAACCATGCACAATATGGGGGAAGTTTTATTCATTTTTATAGACCAGATCTCCCTTCTATTACAAACCACGGCCATTCAGCAGGGCTTTGACTGCCATCATTGATGTCACTCCTCTGAAATGGTCCGTGCCTCGACACACACTTTGAAGCACTGGCACATAACAACACCAGTGATGGCTGATGAGGCTTTGCGGATGACTTGAGGCTTCAGTGACACAGTTGGACATCAAGTGGTCAATAACATGAAGGGGAATTTGAGATGGTTATTTATGGGTCCATATTTACAATTCGCTTGATCCACCATGCACATTCTTGCTCAACTATACTAAATGGAAGGATGGTTTGAAGTATGGTTTGAAGCAGACACAATAAAACATAAAACACACATGAGCTCATTCTGAAGGCCATGTCTTCTATTTGGCAGATCTGACAGTAGTAAGCTATGGCCATATACTAAGCCTGATATTTTGAACTCTGAATCATATTTCATCCCAAATCAAGTCCAGTGATGCATATGTTACATCACTTACATTAGCTATATTCATTTGCTCCGAGTATCATTGTTTATTAATGTTATAAAATCTTTAATACTAAGTGCAATACTGTCAAACCCTATCTACATCTACTCAGCCTCTATTTGCTTCAGAGGCTCAGCTTAACTGTCCCAAAGGGCCGAGTCAACCAGCCCAGTGACAGGGGTTTCATCCTGAATGCAGCAGTAAAGTGTTTTTTTCTAATGGAAGCACGCATGTCTGACTTAGAAACTAGAAAAATAGGACTGTATAGCAATTTTCTGTTCGACTGCACCAGATGATGGTACGGTTTCAGGTGGATACGATAATAATGATAATAACCATTGAGGACCACTTTTCTTTGTTGGCATGTCTGAAGGTATCCCTATATACTGTACACTTGTATTTTTATATGAAACATTTAAATATTGCTGCTACATTAATGATATGTTCTCTACTGCAAATACAGATTATCTTGTGGATTTCAGGACATTAGGATTTCCTCTGTTCCTTTCAGATCAGGATCACTTGGACAATTGCATTATCAGTGGTGCTTTGCATTTGATTGGCTCTGGTTTCATCCAAACATACATTTCTTCAAAAGTCAAAAAAATGTTGAAGATCATCATTAGCAGAAATGTAATTTGACATTCCTTATTCACAATCAAATACAACAGGAATAGCTGTGGAGGCTGCTGGTGCTGGAGGATGGAGATCCCGCTGCTCTTGGGCATTGTTTATGATGTTTGGCTTTTTTGTGCATTCTGTTATCAGTTATTTGGGGAATCCAAAGTTTGAGAGATCCAAGAGTGTAGCAATTGCCAGTGAAGTCTCTTGTCTAAGGCAGCTCCTGTCACCACTTGGAATGCCTCTGGAATGACAGGAAAGTGCATATTGTCTGAATGTGTTTCCATAATGGTCAAAGGAATCAGATGTGTGTGTGGAGCAAAGCTGGAGCTGCTGCCACTGTATTTTCAGGGTTCATCCCTGTGTTCACCTACATTTTGAGCTTCTCCACTTTGCTGCCCAGTTGCTCCTGTATTTAACTCAGCCTTTCTTTTGCAGATATGCATGTTCTCAAATAATTCACTATCTTCCAGCTCGTGGTTCTAATTCCACCAAGGCCACAGTGTGTCTTGAATGGAGTTCTTGGCAACAAGATTCAGCCAATGCATTCATGTTGCCTCGACTTCAAGGTGTTGGCAGCAGCATTCATATTTGAGAATTTGGTCACGATGCATGGAACTTTACCAGGCACTAATCTTCCATCAGTGTTATAATTTCATTTGCAATGTGGGCTGCTGTGTGGGTTTTAGGAGAAGGTTTGGCCCCCAGAAGAAGAGTGGACAGCTGCTCATTCTTTAGTAATAAAGTGGCAGTTAGAAAAGTCACTCATAATGTGAATGCATTCATATGTAATTATCGGTTCCAGTGAAATTGACATCGGATACTGCAGACTAAAATCATTATTTAAAAATTGAACTAATTTCTCAATTACGATCTGATAGTAATATGACTGTAGCAGTATCTCTCTACAGGCTTGATAGATTTATCAGTGCTGGGTCCAAACCACACAGCCTCCTACTGTCCAGGCTTGAGTGATCTACTCACCGGTCAGATGAACAAGGTCGTTGACAGATTACTAATGTAGCCTGTTTACCTCTCTAAATTCCACAGATGATGTCATTTGATAGAACACCATGGCAACCAACAACCGCAGCAACAACAAGGCCACGCGCCCGGCGCCGTCACGTGACGGGCCGGTCACGTGATCCGCGTGACGTCGAAGGCGCTGAACAGCCGCGAACGTCACTGGTCACGTGACAAAAACGCGCCACGGCGCAGCGGTTCAACACAAGTTTGGTGGGAGCGGCGCTTCTGACGGATCAACGGGGTTTTTAGGAAAACCACCACTTTCACACATCCCCCCCACAGGTACAAATGCAAGGCTCCGTTATGAAATGGTGCAGTTGTGTTCTGCTTGTTTTAGCTCAATACAAGTCGTAGTCAGGGAAACGACAACGTGTTAGCAGACTAGCTGACGTCCGTCTCCTCCACGCTCATCAAACGTGTGGAGCTGGCGGCGTGCTCATCACCAGACATGAGAATACTGCAACAAATTAAGTTTTGGTAGTAGTGCGTCTCGCCTGTCCCGAAATGATGCTGGGGGAGTTTTGTTGCCGGTGTCCCAGCCCTGATTCGCAGGTTAAAGTCGGAGCCGAGCGCAGGGAGAAACACTGTCTCCTGGCTGGCTCCTCATACTGTACAACTCCTGGAAAGAGGCTAAATGACCCATGTTCTTCTCCACACACAATCCTAGTAACTCGTAGTCCGTAACGGATAATAACGAACGAAAACCAGCACTTTTCTGTGTGCCATGTTGGTGGAGATGGAGCCCAGCTGTAATTACAAACATGTTTGAACAAGCAGAAGTCGCTATTCCTTTAATCTCTCGATTAAGTTAGAATTATATATGTACTATATATGCAAGAATATACTTGTTTTTCATTCAGGTGTGATGCTGAATCAAGTGGACATTATTATTTGCACATATTATTTGCACATGGAATAAGACACATTTCAGGATCACGAAAAGTCGCAACATCCGGCTTAATTGTGCGCAATAATTATTAAACAAAGCCTTAGGTGTGTATAGTTTGTAGTTGTTTCTTTTTTTAATTGATTTTTATTTGTCTTGGCTGGGTTTGAATTGAAATGACAACATTGTTCGTGTGAACGTTGCTCTGACCTGGTGTAGTTCCTCATGTGACCACTAGATGGCGACAAACGGCTCTTATCAGGATCCTGAGTGTTCATGGAACACCCATCAACAGATAGTTGCCTCCTCAGCTGCATTACAACTGGTCAAAGCATAAAAAACACCTAAGTTTTCGTTTAATATCATTAAAATATATTTCTTTTAAAATCTACATTTATTTTTTTAATTCATTTCTTTGCCTCACCAGTCAGTAAGGTCACGGCACGTCACTCTGGAGGATTTAGTAGACTGTTGTATTTCGTATCTATCTACAGTTCTTGTGACATCACAGGTTATATCCTTTTTTGTGGTTTATATAATCGAATTGCTCTTGAATTTGTCATGAAATAAAGGGTGTTATGTGTTATGATAAATGCTGACAGGTCTTGTCATTCACCCCGCGCAGGAGTCGCCGGATCCAGTATCCCGGCTTCTGTCTCCATACCACAGCATGGCACACCCTGAACCCACACTCTCCAGTAGTGGCCCTGTCCAGATTCGCTTCAGTAGCATAGACTTGGGAACCACGAAATGGAGAGAAGGAACATTTGAAATCCTGGAGAAGGATAACAAGGCCTCCCTCTGTTTAAGATTCAACTGTGGAAGTTCAAAGTTTTTTCAGGTATTTTGTTTGTGATTTGATTTCTTTTTTTTTTTTGATCAGCTGTTTTGGGCATAATGTTATGGGTTTATTTTTAATGCTTGTAGTTGAACCAGAACGTGAAGACATTCAACCAAAGTTTGAGCCGTATACAGTTAACCTTGAAGGACAGTAGCATCATTGTCCTGGACAAAGTGCCCCAGCCTTTGGTACAGAGGACCAACGAATACCTGAAAACATTGAAGCAGGAAAAAGAAGGTAACTGCTCTTGCCGGCACATGAAGAAAAGAAAAAGTTATTTGATTTCCTTTGAATATGAATGATGCTGATATTAAGCAAGTGGCATAAGGTATGATACATATATGATTTTATAATACAATTTAAAATATATAAAATTACTTAAAATTTGCTTTTTATTCAGATGAAAAAAATTATTATTAAATTGTTATTACATTTTGAATAAAATCTAAAATTAGCTCAGGACTGCCAGCACACATGATTTTTTGTTATTGGGTAAATTTACCTTCTTTTCAGATCAGTAGTTTTTGTATAAAATTTATAACATTACAGTTCTGTGTTACAGTATGACTTAAAAACGACTGGGAAATTTCAGTTCCTCAATAAAAGTTTCCCAAAATATCACCTAAGAACAATACTTTGTGACCAGATCATTGTCCAACTTTCTTTCAAGTTCGAAAATCTTTCAATGGAAGTGGAAACTTCAGTGTGCTTGGGAACTGCTCTATGAAAAATGACTCCAAACCATCTGGGGAGAAACAGGTGAGAAACAACCTCCTTCAAACATCAATCTTATATTTAACAATTGAAAAAATATGCAGTCAGGCCTGTGCTGTAAACAAGGATATATGGCAAATTAAGTATTTCCTTTTATCTTTTTGACTCTGGCCCACATGCAGTGGCAACAAAAAGCCTGTGACCCTTTTGGAATTTCATGGTTTTCTGAATTAATTTGTTATGAAATGTTGTCTGACCCTGAGGTGTTGCTGCACTTTCAGCCTCAACTGGAACTTTCAACTCAAGTGGAATTGGCCTTTTGTTAATTTGAATTACGTACTGAGGTTAAGTTTTTTGCAGAAATCAAGGTTGGGAGGTACAGACGGCCTGGAGGACGCGATGCTGAGGAGGCCTTTGGTCAGCCCAAGTAGACCTGCCACCATTCCCACCTTCTCTGGTCTCTCTGAGAATAGGTACTGTAGCAGTTAAAATGGGTGTTTTTCCTTTCATTCAGATGTGGTGGGTGTTACTTATGAAACAAATATTTATTCTAGAGAAACACTAAATGTTTTCAAAAATGAAATAAGGTCAGTGTCATGGCAGCTCCAGTCAAATTCCATGGAGTCATTTAAAATCCCAAGTGAGGGAATCATCCCTGCAGGTTACACTGTGGTTTTTCATGTGTCTTGATTTGTTCCCTGTTACTGTTTTCAGAAACGAGAAAAGAAAAAGACCTCTTCACTACATTAGTGCCCTCGCTGAGGAACCTACTAAAGAACATGACTCCTCCAGGTAAAAGCACCACGGCTTTCTTCCCACCACCCACTGATCGGGTGATTGATGAAAGTGATATGATTAATAGTAAGTTATATAAAATGTGTCTCTGATCCAGTTTAAATGTTAATTCTGGGACACATTTTCAAGATTCTCTGATCTTATTTTTTGGGTAAAGGTCATCGTAGCCTTTAACAACTCTTCACCTTCACAAGGTTGAAATCTTAACACACATTTCACAGTTGGAAAATATCCAAATAGAGATGTGATGCTGTTATCAGCATTGGCAAATACCTTTTTTTGGGTGTCTTTGGGTGGAGGTGCTCTGAACCAAGGGCAAATATTAAAATGTTGCCTGTTTGACCTGCCTCTGTACGGATTTTTTTTTTTGTGTATGATTTAATTGGAAAACTTTAGAAAAACGTGTGTCTCTTTGATGAGGTTAGTCACGTATACATATGTTACTTTGAAAGGAAATCGAATTCTGCACGGACCACCACAGTCACCAGCTGCACCCCGCTGCCCCGCAATTCTACTCCCTTTAAGAGAATTCACAGATCAATAGACTACGGGGGCTGGAAAAAGCCGAGATTTTCCACCCCGGCACAACTACAGCCTCCTCTACAAGGGTGAGAAACCAAGAACAGAGATGCCCTCTTTATTAGTCGTGACCTGGTACCATGAGCCATGTCCATTTTTCTGTATGAACTTTCCTGAAATCATGATCGCATCAATGTTTCACTGTTTGGCTGAAACATTTACTGCATTTTTATCCAACACAATTTCAAGTGTACCTTTTAATAGACTTGAACATATATAGTGACTGCTGATGTTTTTGGTTGTTTATATTAATTGTTGTTATTGAAAATCCTTTCAGATTCTCCAACTTGGGCAACACATGCTACATGAATGCTATCCTGCAGTCACTCTTCAGTGTCCCTTCTTTCTCCAAAGACATGCTGAGTCAGAGTGTTCCGTGGAGCAAGGTACCAATCAATGGGCTTATCAGGTACTTGTTTTTTACATTAGAAAAAATGTGTCAGCCTACATCTTAAAATCATGTCGGTCTGCACTCCTCCAATCACTGCAACATTTCTAGCCAGTCACTAGGCTCAAAAACTAATATTACCGCAAGTTCTTTTCCAGATGTAATACATGAAAGTGACACTATTTTGCACCTTTTTACTTTCTGAAATGCCCATAAATTTGTGATAAGAAATCATTATAATAATCTTCCTGCTTGTAGGTGTTTTGTTCATCTCCTGGCCAAAAAGGATGTAGGAAGTTATGAGACAAAAAAGGACCTTCTGAGGAAAGTAAAGAGTGCTATCTCCTCTACAGTTGAACGTTTCTCGGGAAACATGCAAAATGTAAGAGCATCAAATTCCGCTGCCATCTGTTCTTCTGTGTTCCTAATCCTGGATAGCAAACCTGCTCATCACTTCACCTCACCCCTGCTGCGTACACTAACATGTCCTGTGAAGTCTGCACCAATCAGCTGCCTCCTTGTGTTGCACTGCATCACTAAATCTAACTCGCTCCAGGGTTCCTCCTTCTATTCTAACTCACCGTGTACCTTTGACAACTAACAGAATTGAGCATCACACCTTCTGTTTCCTCCTTCGCTGTGCCGACTCTTGCTTTAAAATATGCCATTTCTCTTCCATCTACAACAGCTTGTAGGAGAAATAATAATACATTATAATAAGTATTCTAATCAAATTTTAAGTATCAGCACAGTCTCTTTTTCATTTATTTTCTTTGAGCTCAGATTTTTCCATGCACATGAAATTCTTCCACAGGATGCGCATGAGTTCCTTTGCCAGTGTTTGGACCAATTAAAAGAGGAGGTGGCAAAGGTCAACAAAACTTTGACCAAGGACCCTGTGGCGTCCTCGCCTGTCCGTGGGGGCGGCAAGGGCGGCCAGGACTCTGTGTCGTCAACTGCCAAATCCGGGGGTCTTAAAGACGGAGGCACGTCCCATGTCTACACCTGCCCTGTGATTAACAACATGGAGTTTGAGGTGCAGCACACCATCACCTGCAAAAGGTGAGGCCTGTGTACGAGGCTCAAATCTCTGTTCTGGATTTGTGGTGTTGATACCAGAATCAGCGCTCACTTTTATTTGAGCACCCCATTTAGAGTTTCTCAGTAGCTTCTTTAAAGTTCATTGTTGACGCATTAAAGTGCCAGGTAGGATTCTCCCAGTCTGAAGTGGAGCACATTTTAGCCAAGTTACATTTCTCTTTATCCACACGATGATGCTTCCAACTTAATGTGAAAATGATGGGGAAAAGAGTAATGCAGGCCAAAGCTTCACATTTTTAATCCTGCCTTAAGGTCTTTATGTGTTGATAGTATTATTTAACTTTTTGCTTTGTAAAGCATATACCGGACCTCATGGGAGAAGTGGGATCATGAAGAGCAATAAAACCAAAGCAAATTAATAAATCACTAAGGAAAGGACAGAAATATGCAATAAAGGCGTCAGCAAGCACAGGTCACAACAGTGAAATGGAAGAATATGCCTGCAAGTATGCTCATACGATCAACAATAAGAAAGGCATTTGAGCTCTGTCAGGTTGTATCATTCTATCCAGATTTATCGTTTCTGTATAGTATAACATATATATAAAAGTGTACACTACATGTGTATGTAGTTTTTATCTGCTTTAATTTTCTGAAATGATTCAGAAGCACCATATGGGGAAGCACATCCAGTCTCTTTTTAAACCTTTCTGTTTTTATTCTTCTCTATTTATATTTAGAAGGATTATTTAATTAAAATATAATTGATTATCATACCTTTGTTACATTGTGCAGCTGTGGGGAAGTGGTGACCAAGCACGAACGGTTCAATGACTTGTCCATTGACCTACCACGCAGAAAGAAAAAACTCACACTCTGTTCTATTCAGGATTCTCTTGATCTTTTTTTTAAGGTAAGTCATTTTGGTTTTAAAGGGGTTCTGATGTTAGATCAGTTTTAATTACTTGATGGGCTGTCTTGAAGGGCAGAGAACTTGTTTTTCAATTTCTCAGTTGATTAGATTTTTAGGTGTCTACTAAATGTAATTGAAAGAGGAACACTATATTGATGTTTTTCAGATGGAGGAGATTGAGTACTCTTGTGAGAAGTGCAGTGGAAAAGCAGCAACTGTCTCCCATAAGTTCAGCAAATTGCCCAGGTTTCAACATCTCCAGTTACATTCTCATACACTATTATACTTTTATATTTTACTCATTAACGGTTTCCCCACCTTCTTGCCACAGAGTGCTCATCTTACACTTGAAACGTTACAACTACGACCCTCAGCTGTCTCTGAACAACAAGCTTGGCCAGCGGGTAGTGATTCCTCGGTACCTGACCCTGCTGTCACACTGCACCGAGTTCACCCAGCCTCCTGTCAGGATCAGCTGGGCCACTCAGACCTGCATGTAAGGCATGATGAACGCACGACGTGACGTTAACGACAGATCTTTGAATCTATTTCAGTGTGACTCAAGCTTATAGAACAGTGTCTCCTATATGTATGTTTAGCTGTTTTAATAACATTTTACTAAGATAAAACCACATTAGTCATCATTAATAAGAAAACAATGTTCAATAAATTCCAGTTGTATCTCATTATTTAAACTTTTACTATACTGTTGGCATACACATACCTTTGAAGACACATTGCACGAGACATTAAAATTACGTTTTGTGTGTAGCTCTCTGGAGGAAGAACCATGGAGCAGCCCTGACACAGGATTTGAGGACACAGAGGCCCATGACATGGCTTATATCACAGATCTACTGGAAACCAGACGTCCGGCTGGTAATGCAACATCAATGTTACACAATTAATGAATGTTGTGGTTTATAGACTCTGTGATCCTCCTGTTTGTGTGACCTTCCACTAATTGGTGTGTGTTATAACAAGGTCTTAATGAGCAGTGTATTTTAATCTTCAGATATGGATGAGTTCCTAGACATGACCATGGATGAGGACAAGGAGAACCAGACCCCCAAGGGTCTGCAGTGGGAAAGAAATCTGGACTTGGTCCCACAGTCTAATAATAATAACCAGGAGAGGGAAGAGCAGGAACTTCAGCAGGCCCTGACAGAGAGCCTCATGGAATGTGTAAGGCAGAAGTCCATCTATTCCCTTTATTCAATGGTGCTGTTGGGAATCATTTTCTGTGAACTACCAAATGTGGAAAATACATGTATTTGCTGTTACTGCTGTTATTTTAGTATCACTTTGATAATCCACTGTAATTGTGAGGTCTTTATCTTTAGCTCAGCTGACCAGTTCAAGATGCATAGTATCAGACAAATCATAAACAGTTATTTTGGTTTGGTTTATATTTCACTGACATTTTATACTCCAATTGATGTAACATTTCTTATTTTAGGCAGCCCAAGAGATGAGAGAGGAGGATGAACTGAGGAGGGCTACAGAACTCAGTCTGCAAGGTTTCAACCGCATTTGCAACAAAAACTGAAACTTACATTTTTCTTCTGTGGATGTGTAGTCATTCAGGTGTGGTGGTATCTAAGCAGTACTTCTTTCCCAACAGAGTTTAACAGGTCTCTGCCTGAGCTGCTGTGCTCAGATGATGACTCTGGAAATCAGGACCTGATGGAGACTGACTACACTGAGGCAGAGGCTGAGAGCACAAAGAGGAATGCAGAGGTAATATTAAGGCTGTAAAAGCAGCTCAGTGATATCCTTTTTACTAATAGCAGATCATCATTTTAACTGTGGGTACAAGTGATGTCATCACAGTTGGAGCAGAGATTGTTACCGTGTTTGTACAGTAGTTGGTCTTTTTTAATATACCATTACTTTTTAACCATAAAAACTTTTCAACTGCCTCTGCTCATACATATCGTAATTACTAATAAATAAATGAAGATTCTGGATCTAAACTATTATTATATATTTAAAACCACCAGGTTCTGCATGTTAATTTTCTGTAACTATTTTATGTCTCTTTACCGCTGATTCTATGTTATATACAGTGTGTCAGTGTTATATTTTGTAACCTGGTGACAAACTTGATCCACAGTGCGGAGACCTGGCCAATTCTTTCAGACTCATCAGTGTCGTCAGTCACATTGGAGGCAGCTCTTCCTTTGGTGAGCGTTCACTCAGCTCCGTAAAAACTCTCGTGAAGTTGAATTTTAGCCAACCTTCTTCAAGAACTTCAAAGCTGCCAACTGAGCAGCTGTTTTTCTTCGTTACTGTCTGATATAAAGAAACATGGTTTCTCTGACATTACTGCTGACACTCTTTAAGTTTTGTCTTTTGCCTGAATTAACTTCATTTTTCTGCACACAAGGCCATTACATCAGTGATGTGTATGACACAAAGAAGCAATCATGGCTGACATACAATGACCTGGAAGTATCAGAGACACAGGAGGCTGTTGTTCAGCGGGACCGTGATCGCAGCGGCTATATATTCTTCTACATGCACAAGTGAGTTGTCAGAATAATGGGTGGTTACTTAAATATAAACAAATATCAGTAAAAATTTCAAACGCAACAAAAGACAAAGTTTATGTAAAACATTATGTTCAATGCAATTTCTAAATAATGCAATTCAGCTCTGATGTGAAATAAATGATGTGACATGTGTCTTCAGGGATATTTTGGAAGAACTCTCTGAAATGGAGAAATCGGGAGGCACCACCACCACAGGAAGGAAGCGCTGCTGCTCCACCCCTGTGAAACGCTTCACCTTTAAACCTGACTGACTGCAGCTCTGACAAATAACTGAGCTAAACTAGCACATAAACCAACATGGGTGCTAAAATGTAAAATCGCTAAATTCTAGAATGAAAATGTAACTAATACAATTTTATTTTTGTTTTACTTTTTTTTTCTGTATGATAAACTTTAATGCCTGTAATTTAAGTTAAAAGTTTGCAGCTGTAAATCAGATGCTTGTGCCAAGTTTGAACCAAGCGGCGATGTTACTGTTTTTTTTGTTGTTGTTTTTTTGTAAAATAATAATTATATTTCTACAATTAACACGTTAAACTGCTCAAGCTACAAAACCCCAAGCCTTCTAAATCAAGATTGAGAAGAATATATTGGAGGAAATACGACCAGAAATAATACATTTGGGCCTTTCTGGATTTATAAAACTCTCTCCGCAAAAATTAACACAAGATGCACTTTATACATAATCCCTGAATTAAACCAGAGCCGAACTGAAGCAGTTTTATTGGGCATTTGCAGGCTCAGCTTTTGATTCTGTAAACAGGCATTCATATATAACTGCAAATATTTGGTTTCATAAATCCCAACTTGTATAAAATACAGCCTGCCTCATGGTAAAAACAAGTGTACCATCAAGGAAGTGGTGAGAGTGAAATGTTTAAGTGATGCCAAAGTACAGTGCCATGCTTTTTCAAGAAAGGCTGACACCATCAAGAGTAGTCTGTTGAAATCTTGGGTCTTAATCAACATGTAAATTGAAATAAAATGTATATACTTCCACGAATTTTATATTTGTTCCAATTTTTACAAATAGGTTTTCCAGGTAAGACATGCAGCTGTGAATATACTGAAGACTTAAAGACAATTGAAGGTATAGCGAGGATTCCTCTAAGGACAATTATTGGTGCCATTTCATTGAAACACTTTGCCTTTGTATCCAAGACATGTTGGCATTGTTCATAATACATATGAACATTGCACAAATACACCGATGATTTGCCTGGCATGAAAATGTTTTTTTCTAACTTGGTTGGCTCCCATCTGAACAGCAGGGAGGTCTCACACAAACACAATCAGGGTCTTCCTTTCCTGCGATTCAAATAAAGCTTTACAGAATATTCAAATGGATATATCATAGTTGTCGCCACTGGAAATAGGAAAGTACATAAATGCAGATAAAGTGTACAGCAATATTTGGATAAGCACATTTTATTTAACAATTTAACTACATTGATCTCAATAAATAGACATGCAGAGATAGTATTTTTCTTCCAAAGTCCAATAACACCACCACACACACTGTTGCAGTTTATCAATTTTCGTGAGAACATTTCTTTGTCAGTGGCTCCAGATGACTTCCTGTCAGTCTGTTGTACTCATTCAAAATGTATCTTTCCCTCTGCACCATCTGCAAAATAAGTATCAAACTGCTGTATCAAGTTTCTCATTAAAGCAGAAACTGAGGAAGGCTTTTGAATGACAGATAAAATGTTTAATGTGAATGGTGATGTAAAAATAATTCATAATTTACAAAATAAGACTAAGATTGGATTACCACTACTGTAATGGAAGTGATTATTACATGTTTCTATGAGCCAGATTAAACTAATATTAAACATCTTTTTTTTATAATCTTTATACATACCTCAGTCCACTCTTCCTCTGTCTCATGTCTGTAGCCCAACAGATGACAGATACCATGTGCAGCAATGACCTAAACCAAAAAATGCATGCCTTAATTAATTATTGTAATTATAAATTTAAACTGAGCATGTAGAAAACAAAGTTAAATAAAACATTTTAAATATGAAGCAAATCCTGAAGAGTTGTCAAGGTGTTACATCAAATATCAAGAGCAGTGAAAACTAGAATTTTGCTGTTTATGAAGTGAGGTAACTATAGATGAGGTGTACTCAGGTCACTGGTTTGGTCCTGGATCTCGACGACATGTCAATGTGTCTTTGAGCAAAATACTGAAGCATGGAATAGCTCCTGAGGCTGCGTCTTTGGTCAATAAATGTGGATGATGGTTTGTTGCTAACTGCCAATCGGTTATTCTTGAGAGTTAGTCTTTGCTGACTCTTTGCCAAAGTGCGAGGAGGTGCTTGCAGAAGTTGTTAAGTATTTCATGGGGTCCAAGACAGCTAGACAACTTGTTCAATGTGGTGTCCAAGAGGACAACAGGTGTCAAAGCCAGAACCATGGACACTACTGGGGTATACACTGATTATACTCACCTTATGGTCTGTATGGTACCGAAAGATGACATCCAAACAGGCTCTATCTCAGCTGAGAGGAATTAAAAGGAAAAGCTGTGCCTACTTCACAACTCTCCTGTATCTCTGTCATCTCTACGTCCCTCTACATCAGGGGTCTCCAAACTGTTCCACAAAGGGCTGTGTGGCTGCAGGTTATTGTTCAACCCAGCAGCAGCACACCAGACTGGACTCATTTAATCAACTCGCCTGAGTCTTCAGACATCTGATTGGTCAAACATTGTGTGCTTGACCGATTGGAACAAAAACCTGCAGCCACACGGCCCTTTGTGGAAGAGGTTGGAGACCTCTGCTCTACATGTTTTATACACTCAGATGGAATACTCAGATTCTTTGTGAGATCTTTCATGTGTTACATTGTAGGGGAGAGAATCGTCAATAGATCTTCAGATCCCCACTCACGGTCAGGGATTGATGAAGGTCGGAGGACTCCTGCTGACAGCGACTCATCACAAACTCCACACCCAGGAAAACATCCCCGAGGTTCAGCTCATCTCTGTGAAGAGGACAGGGAAGTCTTCCAGGTCTCAGGTCCTAAATAAAGAAAAAATAAACCAAGATCAACACCACCAACCTGGGTGGCCCCTCATCAGACGTACGTGTGTGTGTGTGTGTGTGTGTGTGTGTGTGTGTGTGTGTGTGTGTGTGTGTGTGTGTGTGTGTGTGTGTGTGTGTGTGTGTGTGTGTGTGTGTGACCTGGTGCAGGGGGAAGGCCAGCACGTCGGTGGGTCTCCTCCTGCTCCTGTAAATCCCGTTCAGATGTTGCATCCTGCGGTTGTCCACGCAAACGATGCCCAGGTCAAATTTTTGTATGCCCATGATGTGCCTCAGTGTTTCCACATCCCTGCGAAGCCTGAAGCGTTTGACGGGGACTACCTTTTGGAGGTTTTGCAGCACAAGTCCCATTTTAAAAAGTACGGCCTTATAAACATGTAAGAGAGGGGCTGGGGAAGGCTTAAGATACACACTGGGTTGAAAAATAAAGTTGATATTACGGGATTAAAGTAGAGCGTACAATTGCCGGTGTACGACAATAGTCATTAAAACGAAACAAAACTCTACTTTTTTGGAGGTTAAATGGTTGGTAAATCTACAACGAGATCCACTATCGCCACCATCGTTGTGACACAAAATGATGCGTACAAAAAATTACATTTAAGGTTTATCTGGGTGTCTGTTAAATCCTTCTCTAAGATTATTTAGTAAAGGGGCTTGGGGAGCGGAAAAAGGAGATCATTTAAAACGAAAATCCGGAACGCAACTTGGTAGCAAGGGGGACCGATTGATATGTGGGACCGGAACCAGATATTCGGCATCCGTTTGATTTCAACTGTTAACCCCGCAGAAGTCTGTCCAAAAGAACAAACATCGTCACTCTGGTATGTTAGAAAGTCACCTTTTGCTCCAATCTTTTGGATCTGTTCAAAACGACAACTCCCGGGCTCGTAAACTACCGTTCTGAACCCATCTAATGCATTTGTTGTCGTCTCTTACCATTTTCCTCCATTTTCGGGGGGAGGGTTGGAGTTAACTTTTTTAAAAATCTGAAGATACGAGGGTTTTGTTTTTTTCTGCTGCGAGTACTAACGAATCATCTTTCAAAATGATCCCATCGAATCCATTTGGTGGTCCTCGGGGCGGACAACCAGGTTCTGAGGGTCAGTCACAGCCTTTTTCGTTTTATCCCTCAGCCTTTGAACAGTTTTCTCCTCAGGGAAATGCCTTTTTCGTGCAGCCAACCACAGCAACGACTTCTGTGTCTGGAGCAAATCAGGCCGCAGCTTTTGAGCCATCTCCACCTCTGGGCTTTCGGTCCGTGTTCGGACACCCACCGTCGACGAGCGTCAGCACCAGTGTGTTCAGCACGTCCTCAAGCGTGTTCGACAACAAAGGTTTTACGTCCACCAACTTCAGTTTCAAACCTGTCAGCGAGTCAATGTTCACACCCATCCTTGGTGGCCCTGGCCCCACTTCTTCAATCTCAGAATCTGCTTTTGGTGTGAATGAGTCCCAAAGGAGCTCCAGTACTTTAATTAGCGGCAGCACCTCCACAAATTTCTTCTCTTTAGCTGGAGCTAAGGCAAACCAAGAAGACTTCAACTTCTCACAACCATCTTTAGCCCCCTCCGTCTTGGCTCAAAACAATCCTCTGACAACTGGTAGTGCCTCCACAAACACTGTCCAGTTTACATTTTCGCAGCCGTTACTCATCTCTAGCTCTAGCACTTTAACTTCCACCTCCCAACCAACGACACCATCATCTTTCAGCTTCTCAATCAAACCCTCCAAGCCACAGGCAACGACTGTTCTGAAGGGAGTCAGTTTTGATCAATCTTCGCTCTTTGCTGATACAAAGATTCAAGCAGATGTCAATACAGAGGAGAAAGAGCAGAACCTTGAGGACGCTAATTTATTTACAACCTTTAGTCGAGGCACCAAGCGCAAGGAGGGTGCAGTTGTTAGTAGCACTGGCCTCGAGAAGTCTGCCACAATTGAGGCTGTTCCAGCAGAAGCAGATTCGCCTGCACATCCAACAAAGAGGTGGTCCCGGGGCCCATTAGGAGGTCTATTTGACAGAGCAATGAGTGATCTTTGCAGAGATGGGACTAATAGCAGGAGGCATCAGGTGACAAAGGGGACACAGCAGCAAGTGACAGTCAGGGAGAAGGAAAGGGAGCAGGTCCAAGCTCAGAGCAGTACACCACCTGACGATCTGTCACAGCAAAACATGGACCAGCCGCAAAAGTCTGAGGAGCCAGGTGAGACAATCTGTGTGTAGTAGGTTTGTAATGGTTAAAAAGATTTAAGGTAACACTTCCCTAATATTATTGCTTAAGTTAATATTATCAGTTGAATAATGTTAAATGGAAATTTTTTTTACAAACACTCATTCAGTTTTCTGTATATGACTCATTTCTCACAGATTCAAGAAGTAACCTGGACCCAGATACAGAAACCAAAAGCCCATTGAGTTACAGTGGTTCTCCTATTGACTGCTCCATCATTTTGTGCAAAAATGTGCCGGCAAAGCTCAACCGGAAGGACATAATTGAGAAGCACTTTGGTCGATTTGGCAAAGTCCGTAAGGTCATCTGCCGCCCTACCAAGAACATGGCCACAGTACACTTTAATGATCACGTGAGTTAACTTGTTGCTACTTGTCCGTGTCAAAGGTTTAACCACACTGGTAATTTTCTTGGCTGTAGCAAATACCTTCATCATAAATGGTGCAGAGAAGAGTTTTAATTCCGTAAAATATTATGACAGTAGTATTTTAGCATTCAGGTAATTGTTGCCTTGCAGCCAGACAGGGAATTACTTCAGCTCCTCCTTGTATACAGTGTACTGAGGGTAAATCCTAATGTATGTGGCATTACTGTTTTAGTCCCTGACATGTCAGTTTCATTTAATATGAGGAATAATTATAAAATATGGTCATCATTGTATTCTAACCCCAGGGCCATGGAGCCTGCATCTTCCATGTGTCTTGCTTGCATTTTTATTTTGGGGCCCATGTTATCAAATTAGAATGTTCACACATCCCGAGTCTTCCACACATCTCAGCTGCATCACAGCGGTGTATAGATTGATCTCTGAAAGGATGTCAAATTTTTACACTGTACACAAGAGTCTCAGGCACATTGTCCATTGAAAATGGACAATATTTATAGATAGTTCTATAGATATGGGATTCTCTGTTTGTCACAAACTGACAAATGAAGATGTGCAAACAACAAAGTTTTTAATAATAAGGAAAAAAATCATCTTTTCATGGATCTATTCATTTCAATATCATATATCTGCCACATGTGACAAGATGCAGTAGATATGCAGTAGTTCTGGTCCCAAGATGCAGGATGAGGCCCAGAGTTAAGACAAATGTAAAAAGTTATGTAACATTCAATAAAATCACAACAATAAATAATTTCATTCAGGCATCTGCAGCTCAAGCCAAGAAGAAAGGAAAGCTCCTCCATAACCAGGAACTCCTTCTCTTGTGGCAGAGAAAAAAACAAAGCAAGTATTTTATTCATGTTCAAATAAATAAGAGTAAAACTACTACCTACCTTCACATCACATTTGGGTGCTAATAATAACTTCATACAGCAAGCAAAAGTCCTCTAACAGTCCTTTTGGTGTGTTAGGTCCGAGTGAAAAATGGAGCAGACCTGCAGCAGAGACAGAAGAGGCAGTCGGCGAAAGTGAGGCGGACATCAAGTCCAAGGCTTCTTCCTCTCCATACAAAAGAACTTCAATCAATGCTTCTCCTGTCAGGAGTACAGCAACGTTAAGCCACAGGTTAAAAACTGTCCCTGCAGCAAAATTTTAGGATTTATTTTGTATTAATTTATGTGGTTGGAAAATAATGTAAGCATTTCACATTTTGAACATAATATAAACAGTTGTGTACTTTGCTTATTTCCAATGTTAGACATTTGGGGTAGCATTATTTGCAGAATTTAAATATTTTACTTTCTGGGCTCCTTGATTGAAAGGTTTTTCACCTATTGGCTAATAGTAAATGGAAATCCTTAATCTGCCTGCACTTGTAAAATAAATGGAAAGATAAAGCTAAAGCTTCCAAGTCAGTTAAGTAGACTCCAGTTAAACCTCTGGGTATATGACCCTTTCTCCTGTCATGTAGGGATAATGTATGGCAAAATCTTAGGAAACTTGATACATACAAGAAGTCAACACACTAAAATAATGACAGTGGGTTATGAAAGGAAGGCATTATACATTTTTTTAATTATTTGACACAAAAAAGATGAGGATCCAGTTGCTAGAGTGCTTTTTACATTAGAATATTAGGAAAACAAAATGATAAACACATGTTGCAGGTCACATATTCATACTACATTGAAGTTCCAATAAATGGTTGGTTTTTCAAATGGTACACTGGCTTGACATAAAAAATGCATCACTAGTTGTATTATAAGTCCTTGTATTTAACTGGAACTCTCTTTGTCCCCTGTCATTCATCAGTATGCCAGTGAAGAGGTCGATCATGGCTAAGTCACTACAGTTCAACAGCGAACCTCAGAAAGACAGCACAACTGAGAGCCAGAGCCTGGAGTGTCCAGTCCCTTCATCCTTCTCCTACCTCATTGGACAGTTGGCTGAGACGGCTGATGAAAAATACCGCCTCCTGGAACAGAGAGACAAAGTCCTGCGTCAAGGTGAGGCCACCCCCTGCTGTGGACCTACGAGCATTGCCTGAACAAACACAACATGTTCTCCCTGCCACCACAGGCCGGCCAAAGAGGACAGACCTTGACATGTCGAAGGTGTTTGTGGGGACATGTCCTGATATGTGCCCAGAGAAGGAGAGATTTATGAGGGAAACACGGAAACAACTGAGCGTGTTTGAAGTCATCCCAGACACTGAGATGGTATTTTTATTTATTTATTTATTTACAGAATTGTTGCATCCTTGTTTGGTGCCCTTTGTGTAGTTTTAATATGAGTAGTGTGGCAACAAATCAAGATGGCTTCAGGTTCAGAGCATTTCTACGAAATGACGACCCTAACATTACCTATCTTATGTGTGCACGGTTTCTACTTAGGCAAATCAGGTTTATAGCACTCTACAAGAATATGTGTGTTATTTTGATTTGAGACCTTAAATTGCGCATGAGTGAAAATTATTATAGAGATGTGGACATGGACTGTGAATAGTGAATATTTGCTTGCATGGTAAAATGTCTTTCAGTAAGATCAAAGTAGAAGATGTCCTGTGAGGTCATTGCCACCATTGGGTGAACTTGTGTGTGAATAGATGAGTGTAAAATACTTTTAAAGGGTAGAAAGATGCTATATAAACAGTCCATTTACAGTCACATCCAAATTAGTTCTTTGTAAAACTCAGCTTTTCCCCTCTCGTCCCTTTTTAGGTGGATCACACAGCAGCCATAAAGGAGTACAGCCGCTCATCAGCAGACCAGGAGGAGCCCCTGCCCCATGAGTTGCGCCCCCTTCCTGTACTTGGCATGACGATGGATTATTTGGTGACTCGGATCATGGACCAAGACCATGAAAACTACAGAGATTGGTATGACTTTGTCTGGAATAGGACTCGAGGTATACGCAAGGTGAGCCGCCATCTTGGACTGTCAATGTGTGTTAATATCTTACAAGTGAATAGTTTTTGAGCTTTTATTAGGGGCTATCACCCTACACCTCTATTACAATTTTTTTTTTTAATAACAATCACAGAGCTCCTGTGGAATAATTGTGATTAATCACCATCAGTTCCCATTCATTATTCATTTTGTTTCATTTGGGGGCACAAAAATTTCGTGCCAATCTGTTGTTTTTAGACTAAAGATGTTTTATCATTCCGACAGGACATCATTCAGCAGCATCTGTGCTGTCCAGACACAGTGTCTCTGATTGAAAAGTGCACACGATTCCACGTTCACTGTGCTCACCACCTGTGTGAGGAACATATATCAGCTTTTGATGCCAAAATCAACAATGAGAACATGACAAAGTGTCTGCAGAGTCTCAAGGAAATGTACCAGGACATGGCCACACACCAAGTCTATTGCTCCAGAGAGGCAGAATTTCGGCAGTACAGTGTGTTGCTGAGACTTAATGATGGCGACATTCTACGGTTAGATTAACAACTTATTTATTAATTCATTGCGGTATATGAAAGCACCAATTGATGATGATGACATGATTTGTTTTAAAAAAGAAAGTAATACAAAAATATTGCATGTATCTTTAGTTTCTTTTGACTTGATATGCTTCAAATTCATGTCTGAACAGTGAAGTGCAGCAATTTCGTGAAGAGGTGCGCAACTCTCCTGAAGTAAAGTTTGCTGTCCAGGCATTTGCTGCAGTCAACAGCAACAATTTTGTGCGTTTCTTCAAGTTGGTGAAAAGAGCCTCTTACCTGGCTAGCTGTCTCTTGCACCGATACTTTAATCAGGTAAGCAGTTATTTCAATCTTTGAAGGTTTTCTTTTTTTAAGGTGACATTAATTTGCTAAAGTGAAGATTAAGTGTTTAATATTTGCAATCATTACCATTATGCAGATGAACAAAAACAAGTCCATTAAAATGCAAAGGATTCTTCCATTAAATGTGTGGAATTGATTTCCTGGCAGGCTGGAGTCTGTACGAATGCAATCGCTTACAAATTTAACACAATCCACAATGACTGAAAACACACACTGATTCTTGATTACTACCTACTCTCCACATCCACCTAGTCTCTCGCAGCTTCTAACAAAAATCTGCAATATGCACTTTAAAAACCTTTGCCTTTTCTGGTCAAGTAGGACTCAGTAGGACTATTGTAATTGAGGAATGAGCAGCAGCATCATTAATAGTTTTGTGTCTGTGTATCCAATGCAGGTCAGAGCTAAGGCCTTGCAGACTTTGAACCTGGCGCACACTGTTGGGCCACGATCAACTGCATTTCCACTTGAAGACGTAGCTCGGATGTTAATGTTTAATAACCCTGCAGAGGCAATTGATTTCATCCAGCACCACGGCCTGATTGTCAACGACGTGTGAGTGTTGATTAGTGTTTAAGTACATTAATGTATTTCCTCATTGGAGGAGGGACATATCTGTGAGCCAAAATGTTTTTGAACAGAAAAATGGTAAAGGCATGATTTTCTGTGGAAACCATCACATGGTCTGTTATTTATCAAAGTATTCTAAAACTCTAAAGTCAAATATCTGCTATCCACAGTGTTGTCGAGATGAGTCGCATAAACTATCAGCAACCGGACCTGCCTTTGTCACCAAAGAAGTCTGACATAATTCTTGCAAAGAAAATAGTGTTGGTTGGAGAAGTAGTCAATGGTGGGCCCCTCCCACCTCCACCACAGCACGTCCCTGTATGCAGCTTTGACTCCCAGAACAAGTACCGTGGAGAAGTCCTTGTGGCTGAACCCACTACAAGCCAATATAAAGGTATTTGTTTAGACCCTGCCACATTCATCTTTACATTGACTTCCCTTTACAGAATTCACAAAAGGAAAACTAAACCTAGCATCCCTACCCAGTATTTGTGTTTCAGAAATGTATACAATTTTGCCACCAAATACCAATTATTTTTTAACTGATATAATTAATTCTTATAATATTGCAGTTGCACAATCCAAGTGTGTTGGTACATATCCTCGATACTCTGGGCTACTTGCATTACTGGCACTCTCCACCTCTGAAAAGAGTCTGTAACCTTGTTCATTCTCTAAGATTTTCTTTGTTTATCAGCTACAGATCCAAAGCTAGAGGTCAGGATCGTGGACACACCCTCTGTAATTGGCCCTTCTGCAGGCATTAAAGACCAGAATGTAGAGCTTGGACAGCTGTATCCCAGTGTGGACCAACCCATAGACACCCAGCAGCTTTTCTTGCCGGTGCCTCAACCTCAGCCAGTAAAGCCACCATCACCTGAGCCCATGTATCACACTGAGGTGAGCGAAAGCTCTCTTCTTCCTCCCAATGTGTTTTGAAACTTGTTGAAACTGGAAAGACAACAAGGGACACTGCCTGGTATGGATATTCTGCATAGGTACAGAATCTAAAGACAAAACATTTGCTGTCAGACCCAGTAGCCTGAGGCACATCCTGAACTTCAGTCTCATTCCCTGCCAGTGCCAGACAAACCCAAAAGGCCCCCACTCTCTCCACTGACAAACGTGCTCTGGGTCCAGAGACAGACCGATGAATGCATTCCGAGTTGGGACAATCTTTTTCCCAGTTCACCATGAAACCCAAGGGGCCCAGAGGTGATATGAGAAGTCTGGCATGAGCTACAAGGAGCCAGTCATCTTTGTATATTGCCAATTGCACCCCCTCCTCAGGCTGCCTTGCATTTTATACCATCCCTTTCACCCTTGGTGAAAGGCTGAAAGGGAACACTGAGTACTCGTACATTATGCCTTGAAAGACAAGACAGAGATATTTTCTGTGTGGGGGGTAAATAGGGACGTGAAAGTGTTCAATCTTCAGGTCTATGGATATAAATCAGCCACTTGGGAACACAAACCATATCAGAGTTGTCTTTCTTCAGGATCAGAAAGTAGCAGTAGTAATAATGACAGCAGTCATATTCAGGTTCAAGACATCTGTCATTGTCATTTCTATGGTTTTTCTACTGGCTGCACCACAAATGTCCCCTTGTGGACAATACACATATCTTGAACCTGAACTTGGAAACTGAAATTGTTTTTTGTTTTTCCAGGGCATCACAATAACTTTGGTGTTTTTGTTACAACATGCAGGATCTTACGAGTGTATTGGACTGTGTGATTGAGGAGGTGTTAGCAGATGCAGTCACAGAGGTAGCAAGTGCCGGTGTCAGCTACACCACAGCAGCTCTTGTGTAAGTCTTAAGGGTTTTAGCTTTAATTCACCACATTAAAACACATTGTTACACTGATCAGTTTAAAATGAGTTGGTCACTGTGGAGCTGTACATGTGCACTCCTTTATGATGAATATTGTTTTGTTCTGTTGCTTTTGATCCCTCAGGGAGAGTGGTGTGCATGTAGAGTCTGTGCTCAGTGAGGTGCTGGGACAGATACTGCAGGAGATCTCGTCAGATGAGATGGAAAAGGAGAGACTACATCTTGCAGAAGAGAAACGGAAGCTTGAAGAAGCCAGGTTGGACACCTGATTTTTAACCAATGCGATGTATCATAATTGACTAATCATAAAGGGGAACCACAAATACCTAATATTAACCTTAACCTCATTGATGCTATTTGTACACTTATTCAAACTCACTGGTAAACTGCGAAGTAAAATAATGGCATTAAATGCATTCTTTTTTTGGCAGAAGGAGACAGGAGCATGAAGCCTTCTTGGTGAACTTCAGCCACTCCCTCTGTACAGAACTTGTCCACGATGTTTTAGATGAGATCTTAGTGGAGATTACCAGCTCAGAGATTCAGTAAGACTCTGACACCCAAGCAATTTTGTTTGAGATGATTTCACATACATAGCTTATTTGAAAATAACAAAATATTTGAAGACTTTCAGGAGCTACAAGAAGACGGACTGTGATGTGTCATTGTAGTGTATTTGTTTTTACATTTGGTGTACTTATTAAAGAACTTTTCTTTTACAGGAAGGCAGTAGATGAGAAGGCAGAATGTGTGGCAAGATGCACAGAGCAGATCTGCACAACTATATTGGAAGAGACTTTGAATGCAGACATCGCTGTGTTGGTTGAAGACATTCTCGAAGCAAAGTTGCAGTGCATCCAGAAGTACATTAACAGGTAAATGCTGAATGCATCCTTGGCAGACGAGAACAACTGTTGTACTTCTGCATCCTGCAACCCACACAGTTTTCCACTCTTTGTGTTGACCTTTTCAGAAAGGGTGCCATACCACAGTGGTTCTTGTTGATCTTTTCTCTACGTGTTTCAGTCATTGTCTTTCAATTTTATTCCCTGTCTCCTAAACTAAAAAGGAGAAAGACTTACATGAAACAAGATTGAATAAAGTTTTACCAAAGCATTAACAGCTGCATGATGCCTCCAGTGAGATCCTCTAAAAATATCTGGCCTCTCTTCATCTGCAATATCAGGTGGCGCAATGTTGTTGCAGTTCGTCAACAGTTGAAAAGGCAGATGAGAGTGTTTCCTGCCGCTCCTTGCTTTGTTGACCCCCTACGTAAACAGAAAGCTTTGGTTCCCAGTGCACCCTTGGAGCCCTGCATGGAAAAACTGGCCCATGGTTTAGTACACTTGGGTAACGCAGGCACCCTAGCTATCTCAAGCACTAGGTATGTTCTTTTTCTTTCATGCAATTACATGTGCAGATCGATGCATTTAAGGTTCAGATAAGTTGCATTTCTCTTCTAAGTAACAAACATATGCCTTTACAGGTTGCTGAAATTAAGAAAAGAAGTATTGAAGCAGATGAGAGTCCATTTCTACTATCAGCAGCTGCTAGAGTAAGTCATTAGGATCTCTCTCTGTTGGCTAGAAAGAAGCAATTTGATGTTTCTGCTCTGCTTCTTTCAGTGAGGCTGTGTGGCTCCCACTCAACTTGCCACAACTGGTTGTAGATTCCATTCCCATGCCAGCTGACCAAATCTTTTGGAAAGCAGTTCTCCTCTTGCCCAGTTATCATGATAGTGTGAGCAACCTTTCAGACAGGTGAGTGCATCATCACTTACACTACTCAAATTTGGCCTGCTTCGCTATTGTGTGTGTGTGTGTGTGTGTGCGCGTGCATTTGTGTGTGTGGGTGATGTCATGTTGAAATGTCTTTGTAGAGCCAATGTTCAATCATAAATAAGCATTTCCTCCTGTTTTTTGAGCATACTAGCTTCCCTTTGCAGAATCTTGTCAGAATGGCTTGAGGCAAAATTTGGTGGGAGCCAGGAGCCTTCTGATGGTACACTGAGGACTATCCATTTCACTAATACAATCCAGGAAAAAGAACAATGTGTTCACAGAGTCTGTATTAGCGTTAAGGTGAGATCACGCATACGACTATGGCTTACTCAAAGAGAAGATACTAAAATCTGTAGATTGCACTTTGTGTAGCCTAAAAGTGAATTTAGTTGTATGTATGTATTTAATGTTATATTTTCACCAGTGTAAGACTGAAAGAAATATTTTTATTATAATTTATATTTACCAAATGAGGAATAGCAGGATAGAGAAATAAGTATAGAATAACACACCTAACCATTTGTAAAAACAGTATGTCAAAATGGAATATGTATTGTGTTGAAAATATTCTAAGTGTTCTGTTTAAAATAAAATAGAAATCATTTTGTAAACCTAACTGACCCAAACCCAACCTTCTGATTTCAACACAACACTGATGCACTCTGGGGATTTTTTTTTTTTTTTTTACATCTTCTAGGCTCTGCGGGGCCCTTTGACTGAACATGGCATGTCCAAGATGGAGAGTTGTGAATTCCAAGGGACAAGAGCACTGATTATGCTTCTTCCTTCAACGTCCATCAACGAAACAGAGGAGAATGACCCTGATGTGCCTCTGCTGTCGGCCTTGCTTCAGATAAAACAGTTCCAGCAGGCTAGTACCTCCCACTGCCCAGTGCCTCTGGTCATCCTCATACCAGGTTCTGACACTGGCATTACACAGAAACTTGAAGAAGGTGATAATAAAAATGCCAAACAATGACTCAACACTTCCTCCTATAATCATTAATATTGGCATGGGAGTAAATACAACTTGGGTTTGTTTCCTCTTGTGTTTTCTTGATGTTCAGCTTTGGTCCTTCAAGAACTGGTCCAGGAAGATGTGATATCAGAGTACAAATTCTTCTTCATACCCGAGTCTACCTGTGACCTACGGGGATGCAGACAGGTAGCACATAATTACCTTTCTCATGTTCCTTTCATTTTTACGATAGCATAACAGTATTATTCTAAAAGTGCATTTCATTAAATTAAATATTTAACGTGTTTTCAGTGATCTGTTTTCAAATTGTGAGCACTAAGATACAATGAGAATGCATCCAAAGCATTCTCATTGTGTTTGAAAATCAAAAAAAAGGTCCTTCGCAGTTTGGATCAACCATGTGGTCTGATTTTCTTTTTTCTTTTCTTTTTTTTTTTCTCGGTGATATCACCTAGCAGCTCTGCACCACTTTCTGTCCTCACACAAATTCTCTTCTTCTGTTTTCAGCTAAAGCAGGTGATGAGCTGGCTCGTCGCCCATGCCCCTACAGCCACCCCCCTGTCCTGTCAGACTCTGCAGCACCTGGTGGAAGCCACATTGAACCACGAGTTCATTTCCAGAGTTTACATCGAGCACCAGAAGCGGGTGGCAGCACAGCTTCCATCCATGCACCCCTCCCCTGTCATCAGCCTCTACAATGCTGTCCTGACTCACATTGCCGGCAACATTACGTCCCCAGAAATGGGAACATTACCTCCGTGTGAGTTCTGGCAACCGGAGAGTCCTGAATTTGTCCCTTATCTGGGCTGGAACTTTGCCCATCACCAGGCCTGGATACGCAAAGCCATCCTCAGCTTGCAGCTCCCGCAGTGGGAGAGTCTGTCTCCCACAGGTCAGTGATTGACCACTAAGTGTTTTAATTCCTGGTTCTTTGTCTGAAAAAAATTGACAACACCCAAATCCATCTATAATCTCTCTTTGTTTTTCCACTCACTCTCTTTAGACTCACGGACCGAGCTCTGCTCCTCAGTCTTTAATTATGCTGCTCAGGTGCCACTGTCAGGCCACAGTCAACCCCTTCTAATATCACGGCTGAAAAACCTTTTGGAAAGAGTCAGAGTGAAGAGTAGTATAATCCCTGGAAACCTATGCTCTGACTTCACTCAGATTCCTTGGGATAATATAGTATTGGTTTGCATAGACCAGAAGCTGAGAGACTGGCAGATTCCTGGACCACCTGCCTTTGAAGGTGAAGACAGTTTTTATAACGCTCAGTATATCTGATGATGACCTGTCTAATGCTTTGTGTTTGTTGTTGCAGATGCTCTAACAGAAAACGGTGAGATCCTGGTTTATTTCCGTGCGGAGTCGTTAAATGGATTCAAGCCCCCTGAAGACTGGACTCGAGTAGTGAAGCAGACGCATAAGGAGAAACGGCAGGAGAGCCAAGAGTAAGAAGCGCCACAAACAAATGATCTTGATCTTAAAAGCTGCAGTATGGAGGTTCAATGTTTGATATACTGTACGTGCTAATACTTGATCATAGACATACTGTATATGTAGCACCTGACAAGTGATGTTGTGCCGGTGTTGTTGTGTGTGTTAGTGCAGTCATAATACAGTCCTGCTTTTGGTGTGTTATTAACAACTTGTATTCATCTTCTGCTTATATGTATGCAATGATTGACTCTATTTTTCTTAGAATGGCCTCAACTGCTTGTGCCATACCGAGCAGACTGTCCTTTGGGCGAGAAGCGTATCACAGTCTTGTGGAGCTAGCAGAGACTGGTATGGCCTCTCTGGACACACACACTCCAACACCTCAGGAGTTGCTGGGCCATAGAATCCTGCAAAGCTTAGATGAAGAAAGGAGGGAAAGCCAAAGGTACAACTAGCACTTTTTCCCCCTAAGGTCACTGAGTCTATAATTTAAGGTTATAGATATGCCCTGAGATTACATGTTATTTTTAGAAAGGATCAACTTTAACATGTTTATTGAGAGCAGGTGATGGACAGGACAAATATTTATTCAATGACATGCACTCTAATGATATGGTTTCGTAATTATCAACTATTTTGAATTGAATAAATTCGTTAATCACAGTAGATGAGAGAAAAAAAATACAGTATTCAATACTTAATATTGTAGTAATAGTTGTGTTGTGGTTGTAAACAAACTGCAAGAGAGCTTATTTCCTGATCACATTCTGCATTTGTCCTGATTGTTTTAGGTGCACGGATCAGCTTCAGCGTTGGCTGGATAGTGACCCTTTGGACCACAGTTCCACACTTTTTCTTCCATCATGCACTTTGTTGTCCACACCGTTATCAAAAACATTTACACCAACAGCCAAGACTCGAGATACCACCATCATATAGGTACAACCTCACCTTGTACACACATATATCAGTGCAGACAAGAGTAAAGACTTTTTACTTTAACATCTTTACTATTTTTTAGGATACAGAAGAAGAGCAAACAAACAGCCTGTCTAATGGGCAAAAACATCCTTTTTTTCCTGGCTTTCTCCTTTTTCCTTTATTGTGTTGTCACAGATTACACCATTGTGTATTTTATCATGTTTTGGGCTTTTATCCTAGACAAGGAAACGCAAGTATTTTTTTAGTCGGTTTACTTGCTTTTACCATTGATGGCACATTTGTAATGAGAAATTGTGGCTTTTAGGATAGGGAGGTCTAATGGGCAGAAACATCCCTATCCTAAAAAGCCCCAATTTTCTCTGAGGTTTTGGTTTGAAAATAATAAAGTTGCATGGGTAACAGTTGTATAATTTCCTCTGTAACTGCAGATTTTTTTGTACAGACTGTACACAATATGAGTAAAACATGTGCTATGGCATTCTGGTATTACAATGAAAATATGAGTTTGCCCTGGGTGGAGCCTCATTTAGTTGGAAACAGCCTCCTCCAACTGTTGCAGATGGATGTGTCATCCTGGAGGAGCTTCACTACCTCAGCGACTATTGTGGGCTCCAGAAAGTGAGCTCTGAATGGGAGGGGGCTGGCCAAGAAACGGCCAGAAACACAAAGGAGCGGGAGATGATCTGTAGGCATCACATGCAAAACCATTCTCACACGGTTTACTGTATTTTCTCTTATTGGAAAGGAATTTCTTGATTACATTCAGCTGATGTATTATTGTCTTTTATTTGACATGTTTATAATGACATTTTTTTGTACACATTTTTTTCATATTTAAGGTACTCCAGAAATGACAGTCATCAAAGGGGGTGTATTTAATCGTCGCGTTCTACTTTTGACGCAAAGCATATTGTTTCTCACCACCTGAATCAAGTCGCACATTCGCCACATGCATTTTTATTGGAGTAATAATAAAGATCTCCAGCGTGGAGCTCCTCGGCCTCCAGCCCGGTAGGTGGCGGGAGCGCCACCCTGGTCCGCCGGACTCCTGAATGGTGTCGTTGAGGGAGGAAGTGGAGCAGGAGCCGCCGGAGGAAGGCGGGCCGTCATCAGCTGTCAGCGGGACCAGAGCAGCTCCGGCAGCCCCACCGCCTCCACCAGCTCCACGAACACCGCCGGCAAACGCCTCCAACCAAGGTCCGTACCTCCACGAAGATCCCTTTACTGCACAACCGAGGTCGAGTGTTC
This sequence comes from Lagocephalus sceleratus, assembly GCA_911728415.1. Taxonomy (NCBI): domain Eukaryota; kingdom Metazoa; phylum Chordata; class Actinopteri; order Tetraodontiformes; family Tetraodontidae; genus Lagocephalus; species Lagocephalus sceleratus. The sequence goes on along the minus strand of CAJVRN010000231.1, from coordinate 13,676,165 downwards.
TGTGGGAAAGCTGCTATTGTCTTTTATTCGACGCAAACGTGTTTATTTATTTCGATAGTTCCATCAACAATTACCGTAAAATAATGTCAAGCACCGGGGCGGTCTGCCTGTTGATGTAGGAGCTGTTGGGGTGGAGATGTAGGGCAGAGGTAAATCCGCTTCCCCCCTCCGGGCGCAACTCCTACATTCTGGCTTTTACATAACTTTACTGTTTTATGGTCTTGTTGGCCCTTCCATCGTATTTTTAAGTGACTGGTGAATGAGGATCTTGATTCTGTAATAACTAAAGTACCACATAAAGCCTTGTGTCTGCTGACAGACTGGCCCTTTGTCATAGACGTTTGGAACATATGTAAGAAGGAAGTAATACCACCAACTTATTACAATATTAGTAAGGTGCAAGGGAACATAGAGCTGCTGGATAGAGTTTGATTGTCTGAGTAATAAATACTTTTTATTTATACTGCACTTTACGTTTGAATAAATCTAAAAGTTTCACAGTTAAAGCATTAAAAACGGCAGCATAAATACAAAAATACGAGTACTCATGAGTACTATTTTTTTGATTGTAAGTGCAGTTTCCGACCTCCTTTTTTGACATCTGTTCATTTGTAGACCTCTAAGGTGCAGGATGTCTCAGAAGATCAAGGCTGGCTCTGTGGTGGAGATGCAGGGAGATGAAATGACTCGAGTTATCTGGGAGCTCATTAAAGACAAGCTCATCTTCCCCTACCTGGAACTGGACCTGCACAGGTGAAGAAACCTTTATCTGTACACCATAGAGCTCTCAAAATCGGCTTCTTCCTCTTCTTATGTTTGTTCCCGGGCTCCTTATTTCACGCTCTGGACTCTGTCTTCAGTGTACCTGGGATTTCAACCTTTTTTGTGGTGTACAAACTTTTTAGTAGAAGCAATAAAGACGCAATACAACACACAGAAATCATTTTATGTTTCACATTACACACAGGTAACATCATCGCGTGCATTTATTTAACACGTAGATTTATGTAGGACTGGGAAAGTCTGTACATATTTTAGTGATATTATTTATTCTATTACTATTTAAATATTTTTGTTATATAAAAACCTGTTTCAATTTCAATTTTTAAAAGATAATCATTTGGTAATTTCTGAACTGAAAAGTATAACTGTACTATATCCTCTGTACTGGACTTAAACCTCCCACTGAAGTGCAGACAGGTTGTCAACTTTCTGAACTTTAGCCTTTTTTTATCTGGTGGATGTCATTTTTTTGTTCTGTTTACTGAATTTTCAACATCCAGTCGTGCTTTGTGTTGTAAAAGTTAATGATTTATTGTCGACCAACTTTACAGGTTTAAGTGGATAATAATTATACTGTTGGTTTAGTCTCTGGTGGTTGTGTCATAGATCACACCGCCAAAAATCAACATGTCCATGATTTCAGATGATGTCACTTCCGTAATAAATGTTGTCAAGTGTAATTTTGTAAAATTCCAACGGTAATTCAACTTCAAACAGAAACTATGTTGTAGGTATCCAGCAGCATGAACAAGTCACAATATCTGTTAGTGTGAACATTTGAGCAGGTGGAAGAAGATGATGATCTCTAAAATGTAGAGATGACACATTTCCTATTATACTTTAATCCAATTTTTTATTAAATTTTTTTACATTTTCATCTTTTTCATTTTCAAAATAAAAAAGGATAGCTCCTGCAGATAAGTTTGGCTTATCTGCAGATCAGTTTGGCTTGACTACAGAGTTAGTAGCCTTTGGCCAGTATCACAGATTATAACCGCTTTTTGTAGCCAGACAGAACAGTCTTTTTGTTCTTGTTTGAGGGATTTGTTCTTCCTTACAAAAGCATACCAGTTCTGTGAGATTCCTTAGCAGTCATGCATGCACCACTCTTTTGAGATCTGCCGATAGATTTTCAAATTTAGGTCAGGCATCTGTGTGGGTCATGGAGGTAGTCCACTGTGGATTTTGAGGTGTTTAAGATTATTATAGATAATATAGAAGCCTTTTTACACTTGGTATTGAATTTCATTCCACAATGAGTTTGAATCTATGAAATCCAGCTCTACCAGAAATGTTCCCTGCGCCCTCGGCTGTAGCACAGCCCCAAAACATGATCTATCAGCCACATGCTTGACAGCTGAACAGGTGTCCTTCACCGGGCCCTTCTTTGTCCAATACCTTTGCTCATTATGATGGAAGAGTACTATTTCAACCTCATTGGTCCATGGAGGCCATATCTGTGCAGGTGTTGCTCTACAGTTCCCTCTGAGACCTTTCTTGGTCTTTTAGACTTCATCTTAACCTCCTCTGTTCCAGCTAACTTCTCAGTTCTGATCACATTAATAGTTCTCTTCTGCTTTGGGGCCATCAATCATTTTCATTTTCAACAGTAACAGTCAGAGGAACCCATGGCTGCTGACTGTTGGGAGAAGATTTGAGGCGTCTTAGAAATTTACCGGGCTTTTCCAAGCCATGATCTGACTAGGCTAACTAGGGGCCGGTATCTTGGTTACAGCTCTCTGAGAGCTCAAATCTCCTGCAGTTCTCTTCTTTCTTTGCAAAGTGCTGTGTCCCCTTTTCTCTCCAAAATGGCACCAAACGACGACAATACACGGATATTTATGTAAATGTTGAAAAGAGCATTTACTGATTCAACATAATGACTTTTGCAGATCATTCCATCTTTCATATGCCTGACTGTTCACATCAACAGAAACGTTGATTGGGGTGGTTTCGGCCTTTCTGTGTGGACTTTCTGTCTGTGAGGCTTCTTTTAGTGCTCCAGTTTCCACCCACAGTACTGAACAGGCTTGCACTTTAGGTTGCTCAGAGATGCTAAATTGCCCCTGGGTTTGGATGAATAGTGCGTGTGTCCTGTGAGAAAATGGATCTGTTCAGGGTATATTTTTGCTTCAGAGAGGCTTCTGCACTTCTAAAACTGGTACTCAAGATCCTAATTTTGAATAAGTGGTTTTGATTACTAAGTTTACCGAATATGAGAACATATCAGGGGAAAATCAAGTTGTTGAGTTTGGTGAACATTGAAACTAAAATATTGCTCATTGTCAAAAAAAGGCAGTAGAATAACTATAGAAAGCATAAATATGTATTTCCTGCATGTAATCAATGAAATGCTTGGGCTTTCTCCTCTTTACCATTGGCGGAGAAAGTTTTGACCTTGGGATTGAGCACCGGGATGCCACTGACGACAAGGTGACCGTTGACGCAGCTGAAGCCGTGCAGCGCTACAATGTGGGCATCAAGTGCGCCACCATCACTCCAGATGAGAAGCGCGTGGAGGAGTTCAAGCTCAAGCAGATGTGGCGCTCCCCCAATGGCACGATCCGTAACATCCTTGGGGGCACGGTGTTTCGGGAAGCCATCATCTGCAAGAACATTCCCCGCCTGGTTCCTGGCTGGACCAAGCCCATCATCATTGGCAGACATGCCCACGGAGATCAGGTAGGCGTTCACCCTGTCACCTGCTCAGTCGCCTCAGCCGGAAATATTCAGTTACTTTGATTTTAATTTGACACATCTACATCTAATACTCTACAGCTCATAGTTTTGCATTGCACAATCCAGTTAGGGGTTTATTATTATTATTACTATATTTTGCTATAATTCCTCATTTCTTGTTATTTATGAATGTTTCCAAGCTTTCTGGCAGAAGGGTCCCAGACCCCCAGACAACCAGGGAACCATCAGCCCGATTAGAGAAACGAAGTATAGGTAGCGCTGAAGCTAAAGCAGCGACCTCTGCTGTCAGCTGCACGGGCTCAGAGACAAGGGGAGATTGCAGCATCAGTTGAAGAGATAAGTAGAGACACGGGAGCGACCGAAGGAGGCAGCGTCGATCACACTTGTTGTCCGAGGGAGAGCCATCACGCCATGGTCCACCTTCGTTTTCACGCAGAGCTACAGATGATTCTAGATGTTGCCACAGAGACAGAGCAGCTTATCAACAAAGGACGGCGTATTTTTATCTTTCCTGATATGAGTCCAGAGGTCAGCGCGCTGCTTTCAACCCAGTAAAGAGGGAGCAGGGAGAGGCAGCCCAATGGACTCAGCCCGGCTCCTCATAACCCTTGGGTTTCACTGAAAGTTCAAGGGAATGGGGCCAGTTGGGGGGGGGGGGAAATAAAAATCTGCATTCCCCGGGGTCCTTTGACCCTGCAAATGTAATCAAATGCAGTAGGAAGCCTTTAAGGGGGGGGTGTTGGCATATGTGAAAGAGGTTTAAGAAGAGCCATGCTGATTACGTCAGGTTTGTGGTGCCAGGGGGGGCTTGGAGCCACGGTGAGGGTGCTGGTTTGGCTCCTCATGTTGCCTCAATAATACGGCTTCTATCCTTTTCCAGAGAAGTCATCTTTGGTTTCCTGACTGTTTCGTGATGGCCTCCGTTCCCTGTGTTTTTTACAATCTGCTTAATTCGTTTTGGGACATAAGATCAGAATACACATGACCCTCAAACTATTGCTGGATGACAGTCTGGATACTGTGGAAGTTGAAATTCCTGATGCTACACAACATATGTTAATTCTCAAAGTAAATCATTTACATGGAAGTTGATTTAGTAACTTTAAAAACATTAAAAGAGAATAATGTTCATATGAGTTTACTAGGTTTACCCTTCTATCAAAGAAAACTTGAACTATTTCTTACTGTGTGACAGAGCATCAGCTTCTCATGTGCTGCTCTACAGTTTCCTAACACAGGACATGAATGTAATACAGGTTTCTTAACACTAATGTTGCCTTGAAGGATTCTTATATATTGAGCTCAAACAGTCCTGCTTTTGCTCACTTTCCTATAATTCCGCGTACATTTGTGTTTCTGCCCCCACAGTACAAAGCCACAGACTTTGTGGTTCCTGGGCCGGGCACAATAGAGATGATCTACACCCCCACGTCCGGAACTCCAATTAAATATACTATTCATGAGTTTAAAGGTAAGAAGACACATACACATATACAAACAGAGGCACACACACACACCATGTGTGTTTCCATGCATGTGTCTGTGTTTATAGGGACCGGTGGTGTAGCCATGGGGATGTACAACACAGACAAGTCTATCCAGGACTTTGCCCATAGCTCCTTCCAGATGGCTCTGAGCAAAGGCTGGCCTCTGTACCTCAGCACTAAGAACACCATCCTGAAGAAGTATGATGGTCGCTTCAAGGACATCTTCCAGGAAATCTATGAAAAGTGAGGACATGTATGCATGCCATCCTGTTTCTCCCCATCTTGGTTTTTCCTGTTCTCCCTCACCGGTCGGGTCAAGTTCCCTGAGCTGACGCATCAGCGCCATGCTTAGACGGTACAGCTCACAAAAAAGGTCACACCCTTTTGTGATTCCAGCCAAAAGCCTTTTGTGATTGCACGAGTATTTGTTTTGTGTGTGGGTGTGTTTTATTCGCCTTTATTATTCCTTCCTTCTCCTGTCATATCTCTCCCTCCCGCTGAGGAGGACCCACCTGAGCCTGGCCGTGTTTACGGGTTTATTCCTGCAGGCTCTGGCTTACTGCTTCGCTCCTCGAAAGAGTCTCGACTGATTGGAAACAGTGTGTGAAGTGAAGACGCGTCCTCTGCTCTTCTGTCTTCAGAGAATACATCGCTAAGTTTAAGGACAGAGGCATCTGGTATGAGCATCGCCTGATCGACGACATGGTTGCCCAGGCCATGAAATCTGACGGCGGCTTCATTTGGGCCTGCAAGAACTACGATGGGGATGTGCAGTCTGACTCTGTGGCACAAGGTTGGCCCAGACGCTTGTTTTCTGAGAGTCTCGCATGCGCTTGAGCGAGGAAGAAGAGCTTATAGATGGTTTTTTTTGCACATCAGGCTACGGCTCCCTGGGCATGATGACGAGCGTGCTGGTGTGTCCTGATGGACGCACAGTGGAGTCTGAGGCTGCCCACGGCACCGTGACCCGTCACTACAGGCAACACCAAGAGGGAAAGGAGACTTCCACCAATCCCATAGGTCTTAGATCGCGCTGGCCCCTACAAAATATCACAATATATTTTTTTTATTACATAATAGTTGTGGATTGATCCTGAATGTTTGTGTTTGGCAGCCTCCATCTTTGCCTGGACACGCGGCCTGCTGCACCGAGCAAAGCTGGACAACAACGGCGAGCTGAAAGCCTTTTGTGAGGCGCTTGAGGCGGTGTGCATCGAGACCATCGAGGCTGGTTTCATGACGAAGGATTTGGCTATCTGCATCAAAGGCCTCGCCCAGTAAGCTCTTATTTTACCTCTTTGTTGCCAGGTTACAAATGATTACCGGTATGTTGTAGTTTAATCATAAGAAGCAGATGGAACTCCAGACTGTGCTAATCTGTTACCCAGCTCCTTACTCTAGTCCTAACCTTCTCAACTATCCCCTGACCTAAACCTGAACTAAACCCAACTCTAACATCAACCCTAAAGTCAGGTCTTGACTCTCAAACAGTCCTTTGAAGAGGTGAGGACCAGGCAAATGTCCTCACTTCCCAAAAATGTCCTCACTTTGATAGTAGATTTTGATATTCAGTATGTAGCAAGTATAAGGTTACGCACACACACGCACACACACACACACACAGAAAGCAATAGAAGATGGAGGCCAGGCATACTGAACTATTTTCCTGTTCTGTTTTTGCAGTGTGACACGAGCTGATTACCTGAATACTTTTGAGTTCCTGGATAAGTTGGCGGAAAACCTCAAGGTGAAGCTATCAATTCAGCCCAAGTTGTGATGATGATTACACCTTTAAGAAGTAACATTCAAAAACAGGCATCTGTGGAACAACTGATGTAAGGCAGAGCGGGATTTTAGAATAATGGATTAAAGCCATTTCTTATCTAGTCTGGTCAGTGAGATTGCATTATTAATGAACAACCATAATTATGACAACAAAATCCACAAGATGAACGGTGGGAGAGTCACATTACACCTTAATGACTCAACTTACTGAACCTAACATTCTGTTGCACTTGGTCTACTTGAGTACTACATTCCAGCTCCCCTTAATTGACTGATGTACATATAATCCTACTCATTTAAGAAACATCTTCAAACAACTTTAAGAAGTTCCTAATAAATGTTTTTGACACTGCGCTAATTGCTTTTTATTTTTCACTCTTAAGTTGAAAAACTGTGTTCATGGTTTTGGTGATCGGGCACATGTTCCACAGACACAAACATCACAAAAGGACACAATCAGTTAACCAGCAGTCATAACACACATTTTTCTTACCGGCAATTAAGAGATGGCCAGTGTCCATCGCCATTAAATAGGTCCTTCATATTTGAGTCCTCACTGCAAACAGGGAGAGTAATTCTGTTCAAAGCTGGGTGGACAACAAGTGAAGTCTGCAAACAAATAAAGCTGCTGGTGGCCCCAGAGGAGCAGGAAAATGTGCAGTCGAGTGGAGGAAGCAAAGTTAGATGAAGTTTCAGCTCGGCAAATCATACAAGGCGAAGGTGAAGGTGCAGGCTTTGGGTGGTGCCTGTGAGTGAGGCGGGGTGGCTGGAAGAGTCCAGATGAGGGAGAAGATGACAGGGCCAGGACCAGGAAGAACGGGCCCCACCCACAGTCCCCTGAGCTGGGGTGAGGGTCTGTCTGCTGAGGAACAACCAACCTGACAGCAGAGAGGCCTCGAGCCACACAGATACACACCATGTGTAATCTTATTCCAGCAGAGGCAGACTCTTGTTCGTGGGTCAGCATTCTCTCTGTTTAAGCCCAAATTAGTTTTTCTTTAACTGAATCTTGGACTTTCAAGTTTGTATTAATTACACCGCTGCTTAAAAAGTAAAATTAATTCACCTGACAAAACTAATTAACAAATGGTGAGATTATATGCAACCTCTTCCTCAACTTGTTTTGTAATAAGATTGCTCCCTGTGACTTTTCCAAATAAGTAAAATAAGTACGAAAACTGCAATTATGTTAATAATAATAAATAGTAACACTCAACCTGTCCATATCCCCCACGCCGTGAGGGATATATGGACCGGCATAAATTATGTATTTTTGATTTCACATCCAGTCAAAATCCTATTTAGTTAGAAAGTAGCCGAACTACATTCATTCATACATTCACATTTAGATGCAAATTTGTGAAATTGGTCACCACAGGATATGATGATGATGATGATGATGATGATAATAATAATAATAATAATAATAACAATAATAATAACAATAATAATAACAATAATAATAACAATAACAATAACTAGAAAGCACTCGGAGAGCGCAGATCTCCGCCAAGTTTATATAAATTGCAATAAAATCCGTCTTTTGGATCAGCTTTTGGAATATGATTGAGGATCCCGTTGTCCATCCTTGAGTCAAATTTCATGGGGTTTGGTCAATAATTAACTGAGATATTGAGAAACAAAATGTTTGGCCCCATTTACCACAATGTTAATGGACATTTCAAAGTGATCCAGAATCCAGGATTTCTTGTGAATCACCCCCAAAATGAAATCAGTTCTTCCTTTTCATATTTCCAACAAATCCTGAAAATTTCATCAAAATCGGTCCATAACTTTTTGAGTTATGTTGCAGGCAGACAGGCAGGCAGACAGACAGACAGACAGACAGACGCCGGCAAAAACATAATCTCCTTGGCGGAGGATTAAACAAATTTTCCATCCACAGATGTGTTGATAATTTTATCTATGCCGGCTTTGCTGATTTTGAGATTGAATGACATCGTCCAGGATAATGTTGTACACGTAAATACATAGTCTGTAGTACACCGTTTGTCCACTAGGAGGCGACAGAATACTCGGAATAAGACCCTTGGCACGTTTCAACAGGCGGCACAAACTTAAAAAAAGAACCGAAAAAAAATTGAAGCTGAAAAAAGTTTTCAATCTAAAAAAAAACCTGAAAATGAAATTTATATAAAATAAATGTATAGTTGAAGGTGAAAATGATGAAATACGCTGTATTTCAACATCAAAATATAAAGGTTCAGTTATAAAGATTAGTTTTTAAATAAAAGTATTTATTTTCAAATGAACAAACTTTGTGCCCCTGATTGTGTTTATATTTATGACAGCACATTCCATGTTTCGCATTCCGCAAGAGCAGGTTATTGGCCAGTGGTTGGACAAAACCCTTTTCCCCTCTGTGCACCCTTCATTACTAGGAATATTCAGCTTTATACTCAACATTTGTGTGTCAGGAGCTGGTTCAGATATACAGCATTGTTAATGGTTTACAGAAATTCACAAGTTAGTTTGTTCTTGCCTTTTGTTGGTTGTGTTCCACAATCATTCAGGGCAACTGCATTTCCATGATCCTGCTGGAAAGCTTTTCATGTGAAAGGGTTCTTGGGTTGCAGAGGTCACAGGGTTTAACTTGTTTCTTGTCTAAGCTGCGTGTCACATCTGTTGTGCGGCAGCAGCGTTTCTCTCGTCTTTGGTTACAGTGTCACAAAGAACAGGATGACTTCACCCTGTCACAGCAGCGGTGTGAAATTACCCAACCTTCAATTGTTATCAGCCTCTCAGATCAGCTAATCTTGAAATTTTCTTGACTGGGCTGTTAAGAAATACACATGAATCGCCGTTACAAAAGTACATTTTATTAAAACATACATAAACATAAATTAAACAGGTAAAAAAAAACAAAAAAAAAAACTTTACATTGTGATGTTATGAGGATACTACACTCTTGGAGAACAATATGTTCGTATCGTTTTTGCAAAGCAAGTGCACATACAATTGTCAAAACAGAGATAAATATGACTTTTAAGATAGAGTCAGTTTTAATAACAAAAAGCATGTCTATTATAAGTGCTGCATACAGTATGTCGCATAGACATAAAATGTGATTTTTACAGCTGAAAGGTCACTTACAATGACCCGCCTCTGTACATCTGTTGCTAATAAATATTTAGTGCATATTCCTCATTTAGCTCCGCAAAGAGCTGAATGAAAAAACAATTATTTAAATTAATAAAGAACCAAACTCAGCTTGGTTCATGAAGTTAAAGAAGACGGGCGTCTAATTGTGTCACATACGCTCAGACAGTCCAGCTATCTGCGTCACTCAATCGAACTTAAACCGACACCATTGCTTCTCTAGAGCTACACACACATACGCGCACCATCAGGAGCCTCGTTGTTTTTCTGTGTGACTGACACGATACACTTGAATCATTTTAGTGGCGTCATTTTGCGATTTTCACATTACCGTGATTACCAGAGTCCCTTTGTCAGGATGTAGTCGGTCTAACTGTTGTCCCCTAACGCAAACCGCAATACCGTATACACACTCCAGTGCTGGATGGATGGAAACCTGCGTGTACAAAATTAAAAAAAAAAATGCTAACGCATCAGTACAATCAATAGCAGTTGTTCTTTGGCATGAAAACAAAAGGCTAGTTCAGTAGCATGTCTGCCCCTCACGTTTCAATTCAGTTACCCAACTTTATGGCCCCAAAATATGTCCCTTCGCCCTCGGGGTCTAACATCCACGCATTGGAAACATTGACAAACAAGGCATCGCCCTCTTCCAGACGGACCCCTCGGCCCTGCTGGGCACAGTACATGTTGTAACTGGTGTTGTTCCAGCGCATGGTGCTGCCCGTCTTCATCAGCAGCACAGCCTTGCTGTTCTGTTTGATGCTCTCGTGGAAGATATACTGGATCAGCTGTGTGTTACTGACATCCACTGTCGGGACAGCAACCTGAATGCTGTCCTCCGGTAGGTACTTGTAGTAGCGGAAGCACGTCTTGGCGTACACGTAGTAGAAGCCAGACTCCGTCACCAACAGTTTGCCCTTCTGGTATCCCATTCGGTGGCGATATCCATGCACCTGGTCCCAAATGATGGTGACAGCGTTGGGTTCACCCTCTACATGGTTCAAAGGAAACACAGAGCACAGCTTCAGTTCGTCTTCTTGCTCAAGGGCGCTTTTGCCAATAGACTGGGATGGCACCAGTGACCTCTTTGACACTAGCGTGGCCCTTCCACCACTTGGACCACAGCTGCACGGGGTACCTCTACAAGATTTGGAATATCAACTAAATTCTTAAACCCTCCTCCTAATTTCTAATTATATCATGTAAAAAGGTGCTTATGGATTAGCGGTGAAGGTAAAAATGCCCAGTAAACATGGATCCATTCATTCAAGCATTAGTAAAAGCTGAGTGGACTCACTCTTAGAGTACATCTGATGGGCCGTGATGGGCAGATGAGCCGATGGCAGACTTTCTTTAGGGGTCTTGCATCGTCTCTTGCGATTGTCCTTCAGAGCATTAAGTACAGGCTCTATCTGCACTTCCTGCAGAAGACAAGAAAGAAGCATCTAGGTGTCTGGCCATGATCACACACTGCAGGTATGTTGAGGACAGAAAAAGAAAGGCTCGATGAAACGTGAGATAACTCGGTCAGAGCTGATGAAGCCTCTTGGACGAGGAGGAGGTCCAGCTGGCCTATTTTAAACCGAAGGAAAGAGATCTTGAGTAAGTGAGAACAGTCACTGACACAGTAGCAAGTGAGCGACCGGCTCTACAAAAGCAAACAGCAGACCTCAACATCAATATTGTTTTTGGTGCTAGAGAAACAGGGGTAGGTCAACACGTTGCCTGACGCGGGAAACCTTTTTAAGAATTGTGTACCCAGAAAAAAAAACAAAAGGCAAGTCAACATGACTGTCTGCATGTCTAGAGACTGTTGTGTGGTGAATCCAAGACTCGTATTCAAAGCTAAATCAGCAAGTGTCGGATGCATGTGATGACAGCGCAGACGCCAGGGATGCTGCGCAGTCGGCCCCGTTTTCTGCCCGGTTGGCGATCGCTATTGCGCCACGGCTGAGCCACTTGATCTAAGAATCTGAAGAGCAGGTCAGTGAGAGAGGGGATGAGACCACGGGACATAAATCAGATGAGCTGTCTGCAGACAGAAACGGTGATTGCAGGTGAGCGTAAGGGCCGGCCTCCGTGATCTGCACCGAGGCGCTGTTAAAATGGACCGGACCGCCCTGGAGAAGCCCGCCCCCCCCCCCCCCTTCACCCGATCATTGTCTCAAGCGTTATTCGAGCCCAACTGAGGCCCGTTCCTGCTGAGTGCAACGCTGTTTCCATTCCATTTCCATTCATTCATGAGTCATTGAGATGCATGACTCAATATTCATGTGTTATTTCTCTTAAAACTGTGACAGGGTGAGGGAATCACCGTCTCCACTGAGACGCCATCTGAGCTGAACTCTGCTGGGCCCCTTCACAGAAACGAGCATTTTGGAAATGACGCTCATTTTTTTTGCACTTCCTTTCAATACAAATAAAGGTAAGATTTCTATGAAAGGTTTCATCTTTTTCTTAAGGCAGAGCATAGAGAGATAGAGAGATAGAGATCAGCAGCCACTCTCTTTGTGACAGACTTAGAGACCAGTGAATGCTGAACACTGGTGAATGTCAGCAGGAAGCAGTTCTGGAGGAGTTGCAGCCTCCTCCAGAACCCGTAAAACATCTCCATGTTGATCGGTTGTTTATCTGTGATAGCTGGTACCATACCCGGGGCTGGAGGGAGGACTTTGCGCTGGCATGTGGTTTCTTTACCACGCAATTCCGTGGGATGCCGGCTGCGCTTTGTTTTTCTTACACATTCAGTTTTTGTTTTTTTTAAGCTGTTTTCCTGCTTACAGTATTCACAGTTTCCTCTTGAAACCCTTGAGTGGTTTACTGCTGCGACGAGAGAGCTGGCTCTCTAACACCACGTTCTCAAGCAAGCGGAATCTGAGCTTTGTACAGTTTATGTGGTCGTTATGAATGTTATTTTAAAGATGGGACCTATCACCGTCTACGGCGTGAACACTTGAAGGACCGAGCGTGATCTGAACGCGCAGCAGAAGCTCGGTGTTTAGAGGACTGATTTTAAGAGGCCGATGGGAGATTGTCGAGTGTTTTCGGTGATTTATTTCATTATGCAGCGGAGGCAGGCGGTTGTGTGTTTAACCCGTGTCGTCCTTTCTCCCCAAATATTTACAAGGTCTAAGTCCTCCGCTGACTGCCGTCCTCCACGCTTGTTGTTGTGAAACTTCTCGAGGGGGAGTAAATCTGATTCGGGCCGCCGGGGCTGGCAGTGTGACCCACGGGTCTCTTCCATTTTAGGTTTCATCATGTCCAGAGCCAGAGTAGAAGCACAACACACAGAGGTCGTTCTTCATCTCCGACCACGGTCTCCACAAATCCAACACTGATAATTGGTGTCACGTAGGTTGTTTTAGTCTTGGATTTGAAACTTTAATGTCCCAGAGGTCTGTGGTCTGTATGTGGACCAGAAAAGTTTGGACCCCCCTCTGACTCTGGTCAAGTATTTTATCCCTCCTACAGAGACAGCTCTCCAACATACTGAACTATAAAAAGAAGAATTGCCAAAGACGGCCCACATAAAGTTTATTGTCATAGTTTAGTCTGGAGATGAAAAGATCCCTGAGCTCATTTACACAAAGAGCAATAATTCCTTTAACTAGAGAGAGCGAGCAGCTTTATCAAAGGTGGGCTTGGAAAATCTAATAAAATATCTGAAACGGAAGCCGACACTGAAACTCACCTCTGTGGGTCGATGCGGGGCGACGGACAAATCTATCTGGAGAAAGAAACAGGGGATATCAGGTTACCATTGAGAAGACAGTCTTTTTTATTATAGATTTTACTGTCGTTATACACATCTGAAAGGTTTTATGTGGGTATAGATCTTCCCGCTATAATCACTGACATGCATCAACAGCACTCAGGTGATCTCCTTTTTAAGTAACTGTGGGCATGAACTAGCTGGACATTAGTTTGTCAAACAATTCTGTGCACATATACAATGTGCAAAAGCAACAATAGGGCAAAACCTCAAGGCGAGGGGGTGGGGGGGGCTTGCTTTTTATAGGCAAACATGGGCAGAATCTGAGAAGTGGGCTTGGTTTTATAGATCTATCACCTAAATCACATCAAAACCAACCATGTGTCTAAAAGTCTTCTAAAAGATTTAAATTTGCTCCAGATGCATTGGACAGAGATTTGTTAGCAAATCACATTCCTGCTGTTTTGTTTGCCACATGTATTGGTAATACTGTTTCCATAAAAGGTGTAGATGGTCTGCAGCAGCGCTCGGGTAGGTGGTACAAGTAAGCGAGAGCCAGGGTTTCCCAGCAGGACACTGCCCAAAGAGCCACAGGCTCCACACCTGACTAGTGTGCAGCTACGCAGCCTCATACCAAACAGATCCAGCATCAAGCACTTTATTAAATGAAACTACAGTAGCTCATCTGTTGGCTGCCCACAACCCTTGGCTGAACCCCATCTCCAGTTCACTACTGACCCCCGCAGACCGGGGGGACCAAGAGCGACCCACGGCTCCGTCGTCAACCCATCGGCAGAGTCTGTACGCTTCTGGCGCGCCAGCTCTGAAGACCAAACGTTGGTTCGCTCCCTAAAGTAGTCCAGATGAAGCGGTTGCCAGGGTCTGGCTACAGAACAGGTTATGTCTCAGGCTCACTACAAAACCAAGTTCATTGTGTTGCGTAACTTTTGTTGTTATGGGCACATTCGCAAACAGCTCAATATGAACGAGTCTTGAGGGGAAACACAGCTGTAAACAGAGATGTGTTCTTTTTGTCCTTTTTTTTTTTTTAAATCCATGCAAAAGTTACTTTGACTATTCGTTATAAACAAGAAAGCTTTTTAAAAATGATGGCTCCCAGCTGTTGGCTCTTTTGACTGACACTTGACTTCATGAAAACACGTTTGACAAGGTTGATGTTACACAAGATTAATTTAGTATGTGTGTCACTGTTGTAATGAATTAAATGGAGTGATACACAGACACAGAACATTAATCTGCGCTCTGAAGTCAGTCAGTCTCCGGCCAACCTACCGTTTGAGTTCCATGAGGACAGAGGGAGAGACAGAGAGAGAGGAGGGAGAGGAAAAAAAAAAAAACAACCCACAAGGGCATGAGAAGAACATGGAAACTCCACAAAGATCGGAACTGGAAAAGAAAACAGAGGCTCCTGCATGTGATGTGCACCATTGTGTTTCTTTCGCTCTCCACCGTGACCCGGGCGAGGCAAGGATTGACCTCAGAGTTCAAAAATAAACAGCTGGAATGATATGATGACGATCCAGCTGTGGACCATTTGTTTCATCTCTCCTCGCTGGTGCATCTGCACATGTACGCCAATCACTGGCACGATGCGGCCTCCATCTCCTCGCTGCTCCTCTCCATCTTTCATCTTTTTTTTTTTTTTTTGGGGGGTGGCCCGCTTGTGCTCCACAAAAGCTGCAGCAGTTTATCCAGAGGTGTTGACCACACGCTCAGCTCCTGACCCATGGCTGCGAATGTGTGACAGAACATTTCTGGCTGTTTTCAGAGCCGGTCCACTGCGGTGTGTTTGGACGGGAGCGCTACTTATTGAATTTGATTTAATGTTTTTTAACCAGGTCAAATTTAAACCCTGTTTGGTTATAAAAAAAAAAAAAAAACTGCTGCGGCTGCAACTGGACCGACCGTTGTTTTTTTTGTTTCCTTCAACTTTCAGTAATACTCAGCTCTAAACCTCGTCAGAACAGCTCTGTTTACTCTGAGACGTTTAGATTTTTTTGACACATATAAATGACAAATATAACCACGTCATGTAAACACACACGAGTGTTAGTATGACTTGATGTAAAACATCTGCATTTTACAAACAAAACGTCTCGACGCTTTCGTGTGTTTACACGGTTTTTCAGATTCTGTCTATACCTTTTGCAGTTTTTTTTCCTTGAGCAGGACCTGTTTTAACTGCCTGTCTGCTGACGAAGCGTTGCACCAACAAATATGCACTAGAAACTTGGCGCACAACACCAAACCCCCCCGGCCCCGCCACCCACTCCTAACCCTCACTTTAACCACATCTGGATGGTCTATTTTGTCCTGATGGCATTCCATAGGTGCACAGATGAGACTGGAAAATGAAAAATTCAACCGAATTCCGTGTTTGGGATTTTGAAAGAACTTACACAAAGGGGGGGAACTTTTATAAACACAACTTTACGCACACGGGCCCGCGGTGTCGGAAAGGAGATGCCTGTGAAAATGACAAACTACTGTACGCCTTACCTCCTGCAGATAACCCGTCAGGTGTAGTAAGATCGCTATACTGGAAGCCACTTGAAGCAATCCCATAATAACCAGCGTGCCAAACAATATCGATCGATAGGTGGAATCGGACGTTTGCACGGACTGGAAGCGGTTGTGGCCGGCCTCCATGTCGATGGTGTTACGCAGGTAGCCTCGGTATTCGCCGTGGGAAGTTGCCATTGACGCGCGGCTCCGTGTGGTTCAGCCAAAGGTGCGGGATCCAAACCTCGACGTATCTGCAGGAAACCGAGTCTTTA
The DNA here is from genome assembly GCA_911728415.1 of Lagocephalus sceleratus. Lineage (NCBI taxonomy): Eukaryota > Metazoa > Chordata > Actinopteri > Tetraodontiformes > Tetraodontidae > Lagocephalus > Lagocephalus sceleratus. The sequence goes on along the minus strand of CAJVRN010000231.1, from coordinate 13,659,777 downwards.
CGGGAACCCCTAAAACAGCTGGTGGGTGGGCAAAGGCAGCGCCGCTTCTCTGGCTCACAGCGAATCACAGCGAGCCTCTGGGAGACACGTGAAAGGAGCGACGGAGGGCTGGAAGGAGCGCAGCGACAGGTAAAGAGGAGGACACGTGATCCGGAGCCCCTCTCGGCGTCCGCGCACCTCCAGCCGCGCACACACGCACGACGTTTGAAGTCAAGTTACTAAATAAGAAAGAAAATGCAAAAAAAAAAAAAAGCTTACATCCCACCTCTCACACATTGAGAGCTCATTTGAACGTGCAATTGAGAATGAAAAGTAAAATAAAATGAGAACAAACTCCTGAAACTTATATTGTAGTCAACAGTCATCCGTGCCCATAGCGCCATCTGCTGGTGGAGACACAGCAGGACTCCTCTGAAAGAGGGCTTCATCATCCTGGTAAAATAATGGGTTTAATTTTTTTTTTCAAGTGTTGGCTGCCAAACTCGTAGGCGTGCTTCAGATACGTGCCAGTCCACGTCTAAACACTGTTCACAGTTTTTAATTTGTGAGCGGATCACGCCCATATTGACACTGCTGAGTCACTTTAAAATAAATAAATATCAAAAAAGACTTAAATATTTATTTGAACCCAAACAGTAATCACGAAGGGGAAACTGTCGTATAAACCAAAAACGATTTCCTTGACAGAAAATATTTTTTTATTGAACTACTATGCAAATTCTATTCAAATATACAAAATCTGAAATATAAAACTCACTCCATGAAAACCTCACAGTGTACATTTTATTGTAAAGGCAAGATGTTTCTCACAATAGATTTCAGACAATGTGCTGCCAATTCATTGTCAATATTAAGGTGGCTCGGGGTCCCTAAAGCATTACTTAGTTCATACTGTAGTTTCTGTTTTGGGGGTCTTCCCATGAGGTACTCAGCATCTATCACTCTCACCTTCCATGCATCCATGTATACATCTATGTGTGCATCCTTCACACTAAAGATAAAGCTCCACACTAAACGAACAAACTTTACCCCTGCATGATAATTATTAAAGCTTAAGGCCACAGATAGAATATTCATCTGTTATAACAATAAACAGAGTGACACAGATTAACAACACAAGTTAATAACAGAAAGAGTTGTTTGTGTAGTTTTATAGCTGTGTGACTGAGCAGTGACCTACAGGAGCCCGGCACTCTGCAGTCATTCATGAATGCAGAAAGTGTGAAAAATGTGATGGCAGAAGGCTGGGATTAATAAATAAGTTGATACATTTGAATGCTAACAATAATGCTCTGATGAATGCTCTGATGAATCCCAAGTACAAATGAGTCAGAATGGTGTCATCGCTATCGTCAGCTTATCTCACCCATGCTGTGCAGCTCTCCCCAGACTTTTGTCTGGGGAACTTTTGACCTGGCTTGTGCTCTGGGTCTTCAAACTCCAGATGAACCACAGCAGAACCATCAGAAGTAGGTGTATTGATGACTGCTGTGTAAAACAAACATCTGGGGGTAAAGAAAAGAGTCATATTTACACAATAGCAGGGATATCTCTTTCAGTTGGAGACATTCAGCATCTGAAGGTCTGAGCAGACAGTTGCAAATTTTCTGCTGCTGTGTGCCGCCTGTGTCAGGCTAAGGAACACCTGAACCCTGAACTTCTATGAGTAGTGTATCACCACAAAAATTACAGAAATCAATGCATTAAAATGTTGTTTTTTTTTTAAATCACCTGCCAGTCCAAGAAAAGAAATGCCAAAGAGCTGAAATTGTGAGGAAAAGGTCTGTTCCTGATTGTCACAATTCATTTACTTCTCAGTATCTCAACGGACAGATGGATGCTCGCGAATATGTCAGAAGAAATTGAATATATGAATAATATTTTGAGAAAGGTGTGTCATTGTTCTATTACAGCATGACATGTTAGTGAATCATCCCCCTGACACCCCTGAGCCCACAGTGATGGAAAAAAAGAGGACCTGTGAAGAGGATGGAACTGTTTTCCTCCCTTCAAAGACAAAAGGGATCTTCTATTACATTACCGCACCCACCATGCATTATAGCAGATAGGTTGGCCAGTCAGAAATCAGAAAATCCAACAATGATATGATGATGATATATTATTTTTTTCTGTAAGTCTAACCTGTTTAAACATTCTTAATCAGCCCACATTCATGTCACCTGAATACACCAGCATTTCCAGTTATTTATATTTCAAACTATGTATAAAAAGAAACATTTGAGTGACTGAAACATTAACTTATGACATTAAATGTGTTGACACACATTTAATGTCATAAGTGTTGACACACAAACTAACATAAATTGTCTTTTAACAGAATGAAACCTTGAGGAGAACCCAACTCATATAGAGAGAGCTTCTTCCTGATAACCCATTGGGTTATGAAGGAGAAGCGGAGATACGATTGGGCAGAAGGACAGAAAGAGGAGATGCTCTCTCTCTCTCTCTCACACACACACACACACACACACACACAAAAGGAGAGAGAGAGAAGCTCAAACCCACAAAAGAAAAAGGTGTTAATGACATCAAATAGTGACCTACAATAGAGAATAGGACGAGGTGAGAACAATTGGACTTGCAACCATTGAGCAATAAGGTGAGAGAAACCAGTCACATTTCAGTATATTTAAGATGATGGTTAAAGTGTTAGACCACCCTGTTCTAACCACTGACATTAGTATAATAAGAATAATGACTTTGTGTCTTAAAGAGGAAGGTTTTCAGCTTAGTCTTAAAAGTACTGGGAACCACAAGTAAACAACACTCAGAGAGTGGAGCAGTCTGTTTCTTCTCATCCATCATATCTGTGCACAGGATGTGATCTAATGTGATCTATCTTGCCAGTTTCTATCAGAACTCCACAGCATTTTGGATCAGCTGGAAGCTTCTCAAAGAATTACCCAGACACCATGGAAATAGTCCAACCTAGAAATAACAAATGCAGTCAATGGCATGCATGAGGAAGTATTGTCTTTATTTTGGTTGCTTCCTCCTCCTCCTTGTGTTTTGAAACAGACAGTGATAGAGGTGCAGAGGACAGACTGTATGATGGCGGTACAAGACTTGATCAGCAGCTCCTGTGGCAGGATAATCAAGGGATTGTGGTTCAAAGCAACTTGAAGGTGTCTACTGTATACCAGTTTGTCATCAGCACAGTAGTAAAACTTCATTCCATACCGCTGAATAATATTTACTGAGGGAGGCAATTACAGCACAAAGGATTGCTCTTAGGGCAGAACCTTTTTGGAACTCTGAACTCATGAATAACCTTAGCATGTGAAAGTTATTATCATATAATATCAACAAACTGGAATCTACCCGATCAATACCAGTATAGTGCTGCCCCTATAATCTGAGGTCCAGCTGCCCCTATAATCTGAGGTCCAAGTATAGAGACATGTCCATTGTCTGACACTATGAGAGGATCATTAGTAACTTTAGTTAGTAACTTTAACATGTGCTGTTTCGATTAACACTAAAACCTGACTGAAGGATTTAAAAACTACTGTACCTTTGCAAGTAATTGAGTCACCATCACCACCGCCTTCTCAAGAGTTTTGGAACTAAAGTGTTGGTTAGATGGAGGCCTATATTTTGTTATTAATGCTCTTGTAACCAGATCAATTGAAAAACAGAACTGGCAATCAAGAGCAAAATATCCTTCATTTAGTGTCTGGGGTGGGCTCCAAGTGACATGGTAGACACAGATCTACTAATTAAAGTGGAAATCTCAGGAAAGTCTATAAGTTCAGAGTAATATAAGGCTGCATTGGAAGCTCCAGATGTTTTATGCAATATATTTAATGATTGTCTAACAGCTGCTGGGATGGCCTCATTGATTTTCTTCTAGTTAAAATTATATGAGCGAAGAAGCTCATGACATCTTCACTAGTAAGAGTGTAGAGAATATGTGTCTCCATGGCACCATGACTATGACTCAGTGTGGCTACAATGCTGAAAGGAAATGTAGGGTTGTTCTTGTTTTCTTTAATTAGAGAAGAATAATAGGCAGGTCTAACCTTACGGAGGGCCTTTTATAAGCTATCAGACTGGCCCTGCAGGCTAGATGGCAGGCTTCTACTGTGGAAGACTACCACTTCGTTTCCAATCTTTGTGCTTTCTGCTTGAGGGTCCTAATCTGCAAATTACACCAAGGAGCAAACCTTGTCTGATTCACTGTTTTCTTTCTCAGGGGTGGGCAACGGTATCGAGGACAGTACACTGTGAGGCTGCTGCACCTTCAACAGGAGAGTCAACCTCAGCAGGGCTAAGACAATAATTACTCTGAACCCTCTGTGCAAACAGATGTCAGTCCAGGGGTTAACAAAGGGATCACTTCCACTTTACTCAGTTACAGCATTATCTGACAGACATCTGCTGTAACAGAACTGTTTTGTGTATGAGGACAGAAAATATTACTAGAGATGAAAGCGGCACCATCCTGGGTGGGGTGGACAGTCTCTCCTAATCAGACTAGATTTACTCCCCAAAACTGGGCCCATTGTCTACAAAGGCCACCTGGCTTGGGGGGGACTTTCTGTGTGGAGTCTCCATGTTCTCCCTGTGGGCCTGCGTGGGTTCTCTCTGGGTACACCAGCTTCCTCCCACAGTCCAAAGACATGAGCAACTGGGAATTAGGTTGATTGGTCACTCCAAATTGCCCGTAGTTGTGAGTGTGAGCGTGAATGGTTGTTTGTCTATATGTGTCAGCCCTGCAACTGACTGGTGTCTAGTCAAGGGTGAAGGAGGAATAAGTGGAAGAAAGCGATGGATGGATGATGGACATTGTGTTGAAGTTACACACAAACCTGATATTAATCTTAGGGACCGCTCACTGGTGAAGCCAAGAGCTTAAACCTGAAGTATAACAGCAGATACACCATCAGCCTTCACCATCAGGTCTCGAATCTGCCTTGATGACGTTCGCTTCACGTAGTGCAGCACGGAGACGGGTGTTTCTCTGAGCAGGGGAAAAAAAATGTTAGCCACAGGAAGCAGTTGGCAGTGCACTGTGGGTCTTTGGTTTGGGCTGCGTCACTGCCAGGGGACAGCTATCTGTACCTACCATGTCTTGGCTACCAGGCGCAGCTCCAGACCGCTCTAAAGTGTGTAACCATGCCTCAGACTCACTCGCCTCCGAATTCGTAAACACACTATACCTCCTACACCTACCATTGTCAATGGAGGAGGCTGAGGAAAAAACAAATATTTCACACACAAGCCAGACTGTGAAGCCATGCTAATGCTGAAGCAAGGTGAAGGAGTTCCTGACCAAAAACTAGATATCCATGTGATAAATTCAAATAATGTGCTTGAGTAACTTGAATGCACATGAGTATACAACAGAATTTAACCAAATATTAACCTTTGAGTGTAATTTTGTGAGCCCAACACACACAATCCACCAAGATGTTTGGATATGAGTGAAGCATAGAGTATTGTTACAGCTCCTTTAATCCCACATCCTCTGTGGGAGGAACCTCCTGTGGGCTTTCTCTCTGAGAAGAGGTGGTCTGCCACTAATACACAGAAACAAATATGCATACACATGCAAATATAAATACGCATGTGCGCGTACACACAAACATACACTTAATTTCAGCTCTAATACGATCTTCCATTTGCTTGTTTTTTTCTCCCTTGGCCAGACCATCTTATTTCAAACATCAACATTCTGTTTTTTTTTTCCTAATCTACATATTTGCAAAGAAAATTGACATTAAGATCAGCCCAAAGAGGGGTATTCCAAAAAAGAAGGCGGCTCCAAATTTATTTGATGTGGTTTGCAGAATGTGTGGGAGCGAGAGAGACAGAGAGAGAGAGAGAGGCAGACAGAGAGAGAGAGAGAGAGAGAGAGAGAGAGAGAACCCAACCATGACATCAGCAGATCGCTTTTCTTTGTCTGTGTGGTCCTGACTTCATACACCCGACCTCTGCTTTTTCCCTGTGGTGACATCACAGCTGAAGATACAGGCCAGTGTTTGTTTCAGCACCAGAATGGGTGTGAACATGTAGGAAGCACCCTGAGGTCATCAAGAAACACGACTTTGTCATGATTTCCCAAGATGTTTTATGCACCGAACCCAGACTTGCACACACACCTGAGTCAATAGATCAGAGAGAGGAGATGAGGATATGCAGCGTCTCACAGTGAACGCCTATCTCCACTACTCTGTTTTCCCCTCGGTGGGATTAGTTGCTTGGCAGTGTCAACCCTCTGTCGTGTTCTTGTTTTTGTGAGTCACACAGGCTCAGTGACAGTGCTTACTGATAATGCTTAATATTATTTACCTTGTTACAGAGTCCACAGCAAGCTCCAACTGCTGTTTTCAATCACCACAGTCAATCCTGGAAACCACGAGCAGTCCCTTGACTCTGTTTCACCTCCACCCACAATCCAGTCCTGCTCCCTTGTTTTCAGATAAACACTCATGGTCTGAACACGACGAAGCTGTTCTGTCTAATGTAAGCTCTTATCTCATTCTTGCCCTCCCTCATTTTCTTCCATCAATGTCTCCATCCCTTCACTCCCACGCTGATAGTTTTCATTGTACCAAGATCTGAATTGCTCTGGGAAATCAAACTCCATTGTATATCCCCGTTGCTTAGCTTTCAGGCACACACGCTCGTGCACGCACACACACACAGAGTTCAGACACTATGCGGTCACTCCTAGAAACGAGGAGACAATAGTGGGGGGAATGTCAGAGATATTGTTCACGTCTAACTTGAAAGATGAGTGTTTCAAGCTCTCCTGTGGTCACTCTGTGGGATGTTTTATTAAAGCGTGCTCTTGTTCATAAAATCAACAGATTTAAAAAGTCGATCATAACCTCTCACAGCCTGGCTACAGCAAACAGGTCAGATCACTTTATACAACATGGTAAAGTGCCAGCCAGCCGTTTCAAACGTCACCGTGACTCTGATTTTATACGTGGAGCTTTTTGACCAGGCCTGCGCTCTTGTTCCTCAACCTCCAGATGAACCACAACAGAACCATCAGAACAGCAAGTGGGTGTATTGATTACTGCTGTGTAATACAAATGTCTGAGGGTGAAGACAAGAGTCCTCCTTGCACAATAAGAACAAGATCTTTTTCAGCTGGAGACGTTAAGCTTCTCGTGGTTTGAGCTCATGCTGGAGTTGTTGTGTCGCCCATGTCAGGAAACACATGGCGAGACTGCTCAACTGATCAATTAAAGGAAAATCTGACTCAATGCCAGCGGTGATTAAAAATTAAGGATTGCATATTTATTCATTTATACTTCAACAGAAAGATGAACATTTTAGGGGAAAAATGAAACTGTGAATAGTATTTTATCAGAAGTGTGTCATTGTCTGGTTCCTAGTACAGTGTATCTGTGATTCAGCCCACCAGACACCCCAAAATGTCCACACTCAAGACAGGATGAAACATACTGCAAATCTCAGGATGACATAATGGGTTTCCCCCCTTCCAGGAGTACAATTTATCATGGGTGACATGTCATCACCACTTTGCCTAAACCCACACACCACGGTGGTATAGATCATAGGGTAGATCAAAGAGTAGAGCAGTTAGATAATATAAATGATCTGAAACACTAACAATCAAATGAAAACTGAATTTTTTTGAACCCACCCAGTTACATGTTAGTGGAATCTATCAACGTCCTGAATATTTCTGATATTTGAAACTACTCACTGACTAATCCCACCTGTGCCTGCTGTCTTTCTCGCTCCATTTCTTTCTGGGAGTGTTGGTAGAAGTGAATCACTACCTGTTTTGTAGCTCTAGGCACAATCAACAAATATCACTGTAGCAATAATTTGAGACCCATTTCCACATTTGAAGCTGGGTGCCCACTTGACAACCCAGTCACGTCATCAGGTCTGAACCACACAGACATGTGAATGGAGCCAGCCACCCCACACAAGAAGTAGGAGGCAACTCCTGCCAAGTGCAGTGGCTGCAGTCTACTCACATCTATTGCTTAAAGGCATTCCACATGAAACAGACTTGAATTGCTGGCTCCAGCACTGAATGCTGACCTCTGGCCCCACCGACCCCTCAGTAGACTTGCATCATGAGTGGAACAAGTGATGCATTTGTCCTTCTTGCATGTCCTCCTCTATCTGGCTGATCATTAGCAGCTGGCCCCCCCCATGAGTCTTGTCCTAGTCTGGGTTTTGCCATGTTATTAGCAGGATTTCTGTCATTGTTAATCTTAAAACAAATTTTAGGAGATGTCAATCATCTAGGGAATCTAACATCCCAAATTCATGAAATCTACCCAGCAAGAAACTTGCAGACATGATGATTAATGTTGTTGAAATGAAACTGGGCTCATTTCTGTTACATTAACTTCATGTGGTTTAAACCTTGAAAAAAATGTTTTCCTGTTAATGCAGTAATTTTACAGACATCCCACCACACAAAACAAACATGCCAAGTCGGCCTTACATTTTAATAAACATCTTGATTTGGCAGGATTGTACAAAGACACAGTATGAGAGGGAGGTACAGCTCTCTGCTATCTAATTCAACTTATGCATATAGATGCACAAAGAAATACTGAGAATAATGGCAAGTCAACAGATTTACAACACCTGTGGGAGAAACTGAAGTAACAGATCAATACACTTGCGAGCTTCAAAACAAAAGTAGAGTAGTCACAAATTGAAATATTGATACAGAAAGTCTGTACACCAAATTACTTTCATCATTTACATTCAATAGATCCTTTCAAACTAAACTGCTGGAAATCTGTTGTCCTTCAGGCTAGTACGCTAATACTTGTACTATTATTGGTAACATAGGTATTTCTGCATAAGTAAGAGTATAAGTATTAACGTGTATACTGCATGTACTAGAGTATACACGGGTGTATGTTGAGTATAAATATTAAATTGATAATAACACTCAAATATAACAACTGTAAGTTAAAAGCCATGCACAGGACCACCAACAAGACCACCGTCTTTACATTGCTCAATATTACATAGTTTCAGGTACTAATATTTAAATACATACATTTCAGTCATATTTTTGGGAGATGGAAATGGATTAGGGGAAATCAGAAACAGGAAGGCTTGTCTTAAAAATGCATTCCAGTGAGTAGCTGACAGTGATGTATATCCACAGCAACAGACAAGTCTACAAATCTACAGTTTTAACAACAGAGATTAAGAGCGGCTGAGCAGTACAGTAGTATATAAGGTACACCAAATTCCAAGTGTCACATATAGTTTTCTCTTTTGTTATTGTTCATCAAAAATACACATTTAGAGCAACATAGTTATTTATAATATCTGTACTTTAACAGTGGAAAACCTCAGTGGAACAATTCTACAGAATGAACATAGAACACTAACATAGATTAAGCATCAGAATCTTTTAGAATGCAACAAGAGAGCAGCGGGTGTGTGCAATTGTTCATTTCATTTGTAAAAACATCACCAGAGTTTATATGAAACTCTCCCAGCAACTACGGGGATTCCCTAAAAACCCCCACATATTTTCACTCTCTTCACTCTGTCTGGAAACAAACTGATCTCGCTCTCCCTCTCTCTCTCTCATTCTCTCTCTCTCTGCTACTTTTATGGGCCAATCCCTCATTTATGCAGGAGAGATGCAAGTGTGGTTGTGAAGTAAATAATGAAGAGCAGGAAATACAACTCACAGCGTTTCCATGCAACAGTCACAGTGCTTGCCATCATTTGAGATTGACAGATTGGAATGGTGCTCTCTATGGAGTATGGGGTTCACAAAGCCTTTTTTATAACAAAAAGATGGAAAGAAAGACAAAGAAAAAAACATGGAGGAGGGGTCTACACATGATCCAGGATCCACTGGAAGAGGGAGGTGTGGTTAAGACCTCTGTCGGCCTGCACATCCTCTTCTCTGGCATGGGTTGAATGAAGCATGTCACAGTACTGCAGCACAACGTGGAGCAGCTCTCCGACTTTCCATTTCTTCTCCCTAACTCTTTGTACCACTGATGGGAGCTGAAACAACAAAAGCTTATGGCTTTAACAATTGAAGGACATTGAGGCTATCATATAAGATTTGCACTATATTGGTAGAGACTTAATTAAAGCACTTTGGATTTTAAAAAAATACATCGTCTTTTTCCAAGAACAACTTGAAAAAAAAACATTGCAGGAAAAAAAGTGCCAAACAACAGTTCGGAATACACAACACCAACCTTGGACAGGTGCAGAAAATCATTGCAACTCCTTTTTATATAATATATGAATAGTTTGAAACAAGACATACAACACTAATTATAGAAGTATAACCAGTGTTCATATAGCATGTCAAGCTATGTCATAAAAATCCTCATGTTGTTGCTTGTTTCTCAAGGTGAAAACACACACCAGTAGTAATTCAAATTACATCAACACTGGACTCAAACTACAACAGTCACAAGATGTTTACACTTGGCTGAATATTCAGGGCTGTACCAGACCACTGTGGTTATCTGAGCAGCGGTATAGTCGTCTTCAATCTCTTTACATACAAACATTAAAATCAGGAAATGATGGTTCAAACCACATTTGGTTTTGTCTCCACAGAAAAACAAACCGTAGTGAAAACAGGGATACCGCTTTACAAGTTTGCTCATCTCTGGAACATTCAACAGTCATGGAAAGAATGACTGCCTTCATTGAGATAATATGACACGTTCAGGAAAGTCTTTAGTTTTAACTTTGAGTGCCAATGTGAAAACCTGTTGTAGATGAATAATGGTGGGTTTGGTCTGTTGGTAATTACCTGCTTGAGGTCTTTATCGCGCGTCAGCTGGATGTGAGGAATGTCAGCCAAAGAAGCTGCCACCCACTGCAGCATGCTCCGAAGCTGTGGGTCCACGCTCACGTTTTGAGGGCCACACCCATTTTCCCTGATGTCGGAGTTTACAATGACCAGAGCAGTCCTGCATGTTCTGTCCACACACAGTGTCTCTGCAGTAGACACAAATAAGGTTTATTCCACATTTAATTACCCAGCAGTATTTAAATATTTTTATTTTACATTTTAAAACTGTCCTTTTCCCAACACTCACTGTTAAACTTCAAGGGACATGTTTTGAACTTATATCGCTTGAACTTCACTTTGATTTAAGACATTTTCCATAATCCAAATAGAGTTCTACGCAGATAATGTGGTCCCCCTCCCTCCCTCCAGACTTGGGAGAAAGCTGTCTGGCTTGAAACACACCCAGACTGAGTGGGCATATAGGAGTGAAGATGATGAGTCTTAGTGACTAAATACAGTGGTGTTTAAATCACAACAGACAGACAGACAGACAGACAGACAGACAGACAACAGACACACACACACACACACACACACACACACACACACACACACACACACACACACACACACACACACACACACACACACACACACACACACACACACACACACACACACCACTATTCTCAAACTCAAGCAATGGAAAGATAAAGGCCCAAATTAAGAATCTAAACCATCTGAACATTCGCCCACTGCTGTTTACAGTCTTAAAAGCATAATTATAAGTCACATTATTTTCAATCTTCTGAAGGCTTTTTTATCACTAAAAATACATTAGGAAGTAATGGTTACAATATATATGGATTAACTACTAACAGATATGCACTTACCACTGGATTCTTCTTTGACCCCGCTTTCCTTGTCTTCTGTATTGTCACTGTTGCATGGGAAATTGCACAGAGGTTAACACTGTGGTTTGTACGGAGATAATAATGACAATTAGTGTGCTTAAAATGCAGCTTTCAGTGACAAACTAACACCATATTTCTAACCACTTGTATTTTTCTGCAGTCCAGGATATTTATTCTTCTGTTTCAATTCGTTTTGACAGATCAGTCATAATCACTACAATTAAAAGTTGATGACTGTCAAAGTTGACTTTTCCATTCCAAAACAAACCCCCAAGTATTCACTTTGCTTATTCTGTTATATAATGGGAAATCAGTTATTCGTCCAGTTTATAAGATGGTTAATCATAGTTTTGTTGACATTTAATGACAGCAGACAAGCAAACTTGTCTCATGATGTTAAGGATATCCATCCATTCATTCATCTATCCACCGTTTTTTTGTTAACTGCCACTTATCCATAATCATGGTCAGTGGGTGTTGGAGTCCATTCCAGCAGTCACTGGGCGAGAAGCAGAAGTGCGACGAGAAAACATGATATGGCATTTCACTTTTACTGTTTGTTTTCACACTGCCACAGTGTCAAAGTACAGAATTTATGTAGACTAACAAATGAAGCAACACTTCGTGGCTACCCGAACCAATTTTTTGGCCTCATTCCGTCTTTTCTTGGTCTGCTCTGTTCCTTTTTTTGTATTTTTAATAAAGGCCCAGTTCGGGCAGCCACACGTTTTGTGGGTGCTCCCAATGTGCTGTTTCTTCTTTGCCTTTGCAGAGAAAAGGGCACTCTGGACGTCAGGACTCTCAAAACTACCTGAACTGGGCCTTCATTAAAAACCCCAAAAACGAACAGAACAAACCAAGAAATGTAGGAACATTGCCAAAACGTCCCCTTGTCATCCCCTACATTGTTGGCGGTTCCAAAAAACCCAGGAGGGTCTTTAACAACAGTCACATTCCTGTCCATTTCCAGCCTGGCAACACTGAGATGATGGTAGGTCCACCCAAAGGACAAAACACACGGGCAGAAACAGAGCGATGCTGTTCAGCACAACTACAATGGACAAGACTCAGATGTTCACTCACACAGGGTTGACCCCATCTTCTTTCTTGAAAACTTAAATATGGTAAGCCTGCATCCCATCACTTATCATTTACCTTCAATTTTCTAGGTATAAAGTCTGGAACTAGAACACAATCTCAAAACCTTCTCATTACATTCTTGCTTTCTGTCCTTTCCAACTGTGTCTTGAAATGTTTATCCCATTCCTGAAATTTTTGGATCAGTGGAAGGGACTGAAAATCTCTTGCATGAAATTCGCTCATGCATTTAGACATTCAGACGAACAATATCTGGAAACTAAAGTTTAACATCTGAGGAGTCCTGTGTCTGAATCAGTCTAATGCTGAGATTCCCCCCACAGATTAAGATTCCTGAGTCTCTCTGTCTCTGTCTCCTTTTTTTTTTTAACAAAGTTGAGTACCTCTTTAAAAAAATAAAATAAAATTCAATTAGGGGGAGTGTAAACAATTGATTCAAGTGACCACAATCCTGGCTGGTTCCTCCCATTTCCCCTGTCTCCTGGTGGTGTACTTGATGGCTTCAAAAGTGACTCACGGAGAATTACTTATTCAACATATCATCCATAGTTCCATCAGCTAAGACTACAGCTCCTTCCTAAAAGAAGACTGTGTTCTCTGTTTTATTTCCTAACACACCTGGTAATCTTGGTCCAGATTTACTCTTTTCTGAAGCTACAGAAATCCATGTTTGGCCTCAGCCAGCTCTTTTCTCATCCTGTTACATTTTGGCCACAATGGACTAAGGTGGGGCTCTCGCTTCAGCATGAAGGCGCAGTCAGCTCTCTCAAATTGAAATTCAAAGGTGGCCTGGAACACCGGGTTGTATCCTCACCATATTATCCCATGATCTTTACCAAAATGTGTAGAAGTCAACACAAAGTCCACAGACCCCCTGGTCATTGTATCTCTGCTCAGCAGCAGTAAAAAAGATCCTTGTTGATTATGGGAAACCTCCATAAACCATCTCTCCAACCTTTATGAAAAAGCAGCGCTGTCACTGTGTAACAAAAGTAGAATTTGGGAAATTGTTCAAATTTGCACAAAGATTACACAACAATCCCCCAACAATCCCTTGGGCCCATAGAATCTTGGCAGACGCAAACCACGCAAACCAACCCCATTCAAGGAATTCTCAATACTACCTTCATGGTCAAAAGAAGAGGTTAAAAAACTGGCCATGAATTTGTTACTTCTAGGCTTGACTATTGTATTTTATTGTTATCAGGATTTCCAAATAATTCTTTGGAAAACCTACCAGCTAATTCAAAATACTGCAGCTAGAGTGCTGACAGGAATTGGCCACACTGGCTTCTTTTTATTAGCTGCTATAAAATCTAGGATAGACCTTAAAATACTCCTGAGTAATAAGCAGGCAAGTATAATAAAATATCACATCTGAAAAAACTATGACCAGCAATTCCATCCTAAAGTCACTGAGAATAGCCAGAATGGTACTGGTGGCAAAAATGAATTGATTACTTAATTTCTATGTTACTGTTATTGATGATTTTGGAAGCAAGAAAGTAAAAAAATTTAAAGAGCGAATAAAGTCCTGACCAACCTGTCAGATGGAGAGAATGATATGTGTTCCTCAAAAGCCTCCCCCTCCAAGCCCAGGCTGCTCCAGCTACTACTGTTCCCATTGGTGCTGGGGACAGAACACAGGTTATACATTGTAACAAAGATGGAAGCACAAAACATATTCCAAATTCCTATAACCATGGTTCCCAACTGTCTAATGCTAGTTGATAGGCTGTTTTTTTGCATATATAATTTCCATTTGCAAGATGAAAACTACGACTCTGCAAAGAAACGGGCAACCTAATTGTAATAAGTTTTTAAATCCTAAAATGGAAGATCAATATTTTGTTTTCTTGGTGTATTTTTCTTCTTACTTGCATACGAATTAGCATACAATACAAGTACGCAATATATCCAATAATGATTTAACAATAAGTGCACTGTTGAGAGATTGTGCAGTTCCAATTAATCATGCAAAGATGAGAATAAATCAGCCTGACATTCAGACACAGTTCCTTCACAATGTTAAGACAGACCATTAGTTTTAAATATCATCATCAGCAAACCAAAAATAAAAAATTGTAGACACTGGAAGAAACTAATAACTAAAATCATTGAAATAGTCTAAACTAAATATTGTCAGATTATATCATATTCCTTTCATTTAAGGGATATATCAGAATGAGTCACAGCAGAAATTGGTACACGCGTAGCTGGGTTAAAGCAAAAACACTGCAACAGCGCCATCTTCTGGTGCAGAGCTTAAAAAATATTGGGCTGGTTTTGGTCTTGCACAGATCATAAAACATAAATACAAGTATATAACAACATAAAAGACTTTTTGTGTGTGAGGTAATGGGTCAACACCTGTCGCTGAGGTGGAGAAAGCTGCTGCTGTCATCCTCAAAACTCAGGTTCGACCAGCTGCCCAGACTATCATCTCCAACACTAAGTTGCTGGGATACAGAGGGCTCAGTAGCTTCTCGCTTAGAAAAACTAGAAAGAAATTAAAGGAAGAAAACAGGAGTTGGAGGGTCAAATATTATGCAAAAAACAATACTACAATTACTGTGATGGTAAATCTTTGTGTTTTAAACAGCCTCTGAAAACATTTGGATATCCCATGAAATATTTAGTTCTTTATTAAAAATGTTAGTCATATCAATGACTAATATTGGTTTATCCCCTGAAATGATAATGTTTCAACTGCAGGTAAACAGAGAAAAGAAAACCTCTCTTAAAACAAGATATCAATAGAAATGCATATCCTGAGGAAAAAAGTTAGGCTATCCCCCAAAGAGCCAGTATTACCCCCTTGTAGAAATAACATCAGTGCAACACCTCTTGCAGCCATCCATCAGACTCTGATATCAATCTGAGGAGAGTTTGCCCCACTCAGCATAATACTCCTATTTCAAGTCACTTCATACAATCTAAATGGGATTAGGATCTGAGCATTTAACTCAGATACACCAGGACTCTCCGTTTGTTAGTTTTTAGCCAATCCAGCGTGAATTTACTGCTATCTTGGGTCATGTTGCAGGGTGTAGTTCTGCTTCAGGTTTCTTATACAGAACATCTCATATGTCCAACACCCTCTGAGGCACAGTAGAATTCACAGTGATTCTATGTGAGCTCGCTGTTGGTAAGACATGAAATGCTGCTTTTTGATCACATTCTCTGATACATTGTCCAAATAAATACAATTTAGCTTAATCTGTTTAAAGGATATTATTTCACAAGTTCTGGTCTTTGTTCTGTCTGACAGATGTCAGTCAGCCTTCATATTTCTCTGAGACAGTGAAACTTTCCTTCGTTCTCTAAAGACAGTTAAACCCGTGCACTCTCTGATTGTAGAGGCATGCACGTTCACATCAGCAGCAGCAAGAATCAGCTGTAGGTCAATCGAGGATATCTTAGGGCTTTTGTCTGGCTTGCAGTCTGTTTACTTGGGCAGACAGACCTGAATATGTTGGCAGTTGTTTTAAAAGTCCTCCACTTGGAGACCCTCACCAGACTCACTACAATGTTCTCAGGCTTCTCAGCTCCAGCATGGTATTCAATCTTACTTGAAAAGTCAGGAGCGACAAGCCTCCTTCACGACATATACCTGATACATCAGATGTATCACGTGTATCACAATACAAGTGTGTGATTTTAGCCAGTCCAAATGGGAATAAAGTTGGGGTGTCCTAATTTATTCCTCAAGAGCTTTTTTTTTAAAAAAGATATTTTAAGTACTAGATTTAAGTTTCAAAAAGTGTTTCCTCCCAGTTTTAACTATTAAGTTCTATAACTTGAATTGTTAAATTTGTGTTGTTAAATTTAAAATGGAATATCCATATGTCCAAATGTGAAAAACAACAACAATGCAGGCTTTCATAGGATGAACCAATTATTTTCACATTCACAACCGTATGTAGCAACTAAACATTGAATGTATGAGGACAGGCTGTTGACAGAAAGGAAATGTAACAACTTAAAACACAAACACTTAGTACATTAAACATGTGATGTGGCTCTAACAAAAAAAACACAAAACAGACAGAAGCAGTTGTGTACAATGAATCTTGGTCCATGTACCTGATGTTGGCATCATGGCAGGTTTTGGACAGTGTTGATGTCATGATTTCAGCTGTTGGGCTGTCGTCATAGCTGGTCCCATCATGGCCAATGCCACTTTCTACATTAAGGCTAGTGTGACTTAGCTCATGTTTAGCCGTTTCCATTGCAATGGCCACCATCTCTTCTGCAAATGCTGTCTTGTGGTACTGGTCGATGTGGATCTTTGGGACCTCCAGGTTACAGAGGGCCTCGGCCCTTGCTTGACACTCTGGCATCCTTTTTTTCTTGTGTAACACAGGCTGGTGACCGTGCCGCTTGACTTCGGTGCAGTACGTGCCCTCCTGGCTGCAACAATAACGGTGTGCTTTCTGCTCTGGGGCTTGTCCATGCAATGACATCTCAGGCAATATGCGGGTGTGTTTGTCCAAACTGTGGATCTCCTGGGGCTTATGGGAAGAATGTCCAACTGAATACAGGCTCATCTCTACTGTGTCCTCAACTGCTTTGCTGGCGTACTGTTTGATGGCCTGTATTGCTCTGTTTTTGTAGACACCCTCATGCAGACTTCCCTTGGCCTCACTCTCTTTAGTGATGAAGGGACAGGAAAAGGAGTGCCTAATCAGATTGCCCGTCATGTCTGCAAGTTTGGGATTTTTATAAAGACACGAATCAGTCAAAGATTTTGGAAGCCTTGCAGAGGAGAAGAGCTTCAATGTTGCATCACAGGTAATGTTACTAGCCAGAGACTCAGCAAAGTTTGCCAGATCCATGTGTTCTCTTCGATTCTGCTCCTCAGAGCAAAGCTGACCATCATCACCTGGGGCCACAAACTCTCTGTTCTTCAGTGATGAAGACTTATTACAAGAAGAATAATGAAAGTGCGCTTGAGAGGACTTCTGCTTGAGCTTAGGGTCTGAATGAATTGGGCCTAATTTTGTGGAGTGGTAGACCAGGTCCCTGCTGCTACCTTCTTTTCTCAATACCTTAATGAGGTAGCCAGCAAATTCACTGGTAACACTCTCGGAAGGATACTCTACAGACGGAGAGGGCGAACTACTTGAAAGTGCTCTCAAGGCAGACGTTGATGACCTTAAGACAGAAGCTGTTTTGTCTTTAGACAATTTGTCAGCCAGCAACCCCGCCCTCCTATCTCTATATTCGTTGCAACTAGTTTGTGATTCAGAGGTACATTTTTCTTTGTGTCTTTTTTTGAGCACTCTGTGATATGGACACTGCTGTCCTGAGCTCACCATCTGCATCACATCCCTGATCACCTCCCCAGCCACCTCCCCTGCATACACCCATAAGGTGTTCATGTTGCGCTCTGAAAAGTGTGTCACACTGCCCCTTCTCTCAGTACTACAGCTCATATTTCCTTCCTCTTTTTCCATTCCCATTCCATCCATCTCTGTTGCCATGGATAGAATATGACAGGCCAACCACTCAGCATAGAGTGATTCCTTTTTAGACACTCTGCAAACAGGCCTCCTGATTATTGCACGTGAAGAACTTGCTTCAGGGCTGTTAATTCTAATAATTTCATCTTCATCTAACTGTTTGTCAGCATCTTCTTTGTCAGGTACCTGCTCAGAGACAGACCTCAACAATTTGTAACTGAATTCAGCCCTGCTGGCCAAAGGAGGTTCTGCTGAACCTCTGCCAGGCTGAGAGGAAGGAGTAGGTGGGGAAGTATTAGGGGGGAATTTTGTGGACAATTTGGGCAGCTTCTGGTTTTTCTGTGCTTGTTTGGATAGATCTTTGGACTTCTGAGAATAAGGAGGAACATCAGTTCCACTAGAACACTGGTCTAAGAGTGTCAGTAAGTCATCTTGAGAGTCTGAGGTGTTGTCCTTTTTAACATATCCAAAGTACTTACAGTCATATCTACAGCCGTCCCTCTCATTTCCCTGCTTCTTTGGTTGATTTGGAGCTTCTCTCCTAACCCTTTCCTCCTTAGAATCTCTTTGACTACCGATTGTCTTGGTTAAGAAATCAGTACAATCACCCAAGCTCTTCTTCATTTTTGAAGAGGTTATTATATCACAAGCCCCATTGACTATCAAATCAACCATGCCACCAGAAAAGTTTTGCAATTGGGATTTGCCATGGGATGATTCTGTTTCACTTACTGGAGTCTCAATTTCCTGACTGCAACTATGTGTGGAGGTAATTGTGTCAGAGGAGGATTCATTTACCTTTTCATGGCTGGATTGTGGAAAACTAAGCTGTTGGCTGGCCTCAACATTTTTTAGCTGAGAAAGAACTTGGCCTGCTTGGGGCACAGGAATACCACTGGCCATACCGGACACAATGCAGAGGGCTTTCGGTACTGTACAAGTAACATCAGTGTCTGCATCATCCGGAGCAGCTGGTCTGGTACTAACAATCTGTTGAGTAGCAGAGGAACTGCAAGTCCCTGCGCCAGCTTTATCTGCACTAATGTAGATGTCGTCAAGAGACACACTAATTGCTGCTTCACTGGGGAATGCAAAGTATGTCTGCGAAAGCTCAATGAAAACCTCTTGGATAACAGACTCAGAGAGGTCTGATGCATAAGAAGAAACCACTCTGCCATTACCAGCCTGCTTGTGGTCAAAGAAGCGATCACTGGGAGTGACAGGGGTGGACGGGTGTGAAAACTGACATACTTCCATGGTCCCTTCAAAAACCAGCTCTTCAGCCAGATTAGCAGCAAAACATTTCACTGTGCTGTGGAAAATCTGACTTTTTATTGTAAGGAACTCTTTTAGCGCCCCAGACAAGGCCTCTCCAACTAAGAGGCTAGCTAGCCCATTGATTGCTCGTTCCTTTAACAAATAAGCATAGCGCATGCCAATCTCGTGGAAGGCCATTTGAAACACAGAGGATGTGAGTCTGGCTGCGAGGTGACACAAGGTGGTAGTACAAGACACGCTCTTTTGAAGGTCTCGCAAGGCACTCCCCAAGCTTATTTGCACAAGGTCAGTGGCGAACCTCTGAATGCCATCCTTCAAACATGGTAATTTCTTCTGGATCTTGGCTACTGTCACAGTCTCTTGTATTTCTGAAAGCTTCATCATGTAACCTGAAGTGTTTCTGAATTCCTTGTGGCAGACACAGCTGAGATTCTTGTTCTCGCTAATATCAACAGCAGACTTGTAGCCACAAACAGACTCCAGAATCTCTTTTGACAGGCTACTGGCAAAGTCTGAATATCGCTTAAACAAAGAGCAAAGATTATTGGGTTTATGTAGTCCTGGACTGTCTTCTCCATTGGTCTTCCAAAAGTATTCCATTGTTGCACTGGAGTCTACCAATGGGCTGAAAGCTGAAAAGGTGACAGGGCTGAAGAGTAGTCCTCCATTATCTTCAGAGGGGCATTGCACTGGCCAAGAGTCTGACACCTCCGTTAGAAATGCGTACGCAGAGTCTGGCTTCAAAGGAGTGGGCTTTTTCACATTGGCTGGGAGAGAGGATTGGTCAAATCGCTGAGGGTTCATACCCTTAGAGGAGCAGGTCCTTGAAACATTTTTAGATATCAACCCATTGGAACTAGACTGAGCTGCTTTTTTCTGTGTTGCTGGAATGCTAGTAATATCTAGAGGCAGGGTAAGAGTGTGTCTTTCTGAACATAGCTCCCCAACGTCATCAAACTGGTCAAAACTATCAAAAAATTCACTAACTTCAGAGTCTGAGTCTTCAACGTGCTCTCTGGGTTCCCCTGGCAGCTGTGGAATGTCCAGTTTGGCTAGCAGGCTCTTCTGGTAGCCCACCTCGTCCAGAAAAATGATTGGGCTGGGACTAGAGCACTCTGACTCTTCTGATTCACTAACATGAATCAACGGAGAGGGGACACAACCTCTAGGCTTACAATGAGTCCACTGGGACTCCAGACCTAATGATTTCTGGACTGGGAGAGCCATATCATTGCATGAGCAACGTTTGGTGGAAAGTTTCTCTGAGGCTGAGCTTATGATTATGCAGGAGCCTGGTGATTCCTTTCTTCTGTTTTGGGCAGGCATTGTCTGTAATGCCACATCACGCTTTTTACATAGGTGGTATGAAGAGGATACTGGGATAGAAAAGAGAAGGAGAAAAACAGTTTTATAGTGTAAGAAAGGAAAACTGTAATAAGAGTTTAAGTTTGGAGAAGTTCTCAAAAGGTTATCATAATCTAACTTGGTTCTAGCGAAAAAAAAAACCTTTTAGAGTGCAAACACAGAGCTTTGAATTGAACTGTATATAAAAACTTATATGGATTTAGCAATGGTTTAAATTCATAATAGGCCATGGAGTTCATTCATATAGGCTGTAAAGTCACATGAGACATTCGTGATTCTTGTCAATAATGCAGATTTATTTTACTTTAAGAAGGTAGTTTACTGCAGTTGAACAGTAAAAAAAAAGGAAAGCCAGATTGCTTGTCTTCAATGTCTGCAAGAATAAACTTTCACTATATTAAAACATTAAGCAACACATACTACACCTACAGGGTTTTCCACCTGTGTCCTCCTCTTCCAGATGTTCCAAAGCTGTCACAAAGTCATCTTCAATGGACGAAACTGACTGGTTGGTATCATCTTCTTCGGTCTGGTTTGGCACTGAAGTGCTCCTCTGGAGGGTCTGAAGCTCCAAAGCGTAGCGGATGCCTGCTATATAACACCCAAGCAAGTCCATCAAACCTCCTACACTGAAACTAGTGCTGGCATTATGCCTGAGCACACACACGATCTTCAACGCAGACTGAAAAAAAGGAGAGAGGGTAAAGGATATACATAAGATAAACAAATGGTAGATTAAAGGTAATTATAGAAAATGTAAAGCTCACTTCATCTCCTCCTGCTCATTTTAAAACAATTCAGCATATTTTTAAGGTAATCACTTACATGAGATCCTGCATCCTTAAGCATTGCCAGGGTACGTGAGTCTTTGAGCAGTAGAACCTCATCATTTTTCAAATTTTGAATGTGGACAGACCTGAGAATTTCAGATAGTCCTCCTGGAAGTGATGGTAGAGCCTGGAGGAAAACTTGGAGTATTAAAAAAGGGACTGACTTGAGGATAAATTAAAAACAAACCCATAATATACTCTACCTTACCTATTCTAAAATGTATGACTGGCCACAGTTAATTATAGTTAATTAAATATCTAATTTGAAGCCCAAACTGGACAGATCATCTAAAAGCAAAGAACACAAAGTCACATCTTCTGCCCAAGGGACTGACATTGGGAAGTTCTGACCAAACAACTTCTACAACAAAGGAGTGGCAGAGAGACAGATGGAGGGCAGAAAAACCTCTCCACATTAGAGAAGGTGTGGACTATTTAAGTAAAAAAAAAACAAAAAACACCCAAGCAGCTTAACATTCTTTCATACCTTGACTCATGCAACCACTAGGAACACAATGACTAGATCACTTCAACGCCAGTCGAAGTAAAAAAAATGATATTCAGAAGAGAGGAAGTGTTTAGGATCAGATATTAAATATAATAAAGGAGCAATTAAGATCTTGATGACTTTTATAAAAACATAATGTTTCTTAGTCAATTGACAAAACAGATGCACATGAATCAAGCTTACCTGCTGGCTGATATCATCCTCTTCACATAGACGAGGCAGACAAACATAATGAATCTGAAATTGTACATGTCATGTTAGCACCAATGTGATTTATTTTGTCCAGTGTGGTGGATCTGTCATTTGTGTGACCAACCTCTGTCAATCTGCATAACTCTCTAGGTGGCAGCTCTAGGTCAATAGTGCACAGCTCCTTCTTATTTCTCAATAGGCTCTTCACACACTGAATGCTACAGTCATGCACAGTCTGAAACATGTGAAGCATAAAAATCCAGTTAAAACAACACACTGGAAGAGAGAAATAATTATTATTATAATATATCATATAGTGTATCTTAGTTAATGCTGTTTAGTCAAGCCCCAATGTTGAAGTATATAAAATTATCAACATGCATGCTCCCTCTCTTTGGGGGTGACTGAACTACATGTTCAGCTCTGTGGCACAAAT
Organism: Lagocephalus sceleratus; assembly: GCA_911728415.1. NCBI lineage: Eukaryota > Metazoa > Chordata > Actinopteri > Tetraodontiformes > Tetraodontidae > Lagocephalus > Lagocephalus sceleratus. The sequence goes on along the minus strand of CAJVRN010000231.1, from coordinate 13,636,929 downwards.
AAATAAAAATGAATCAAAAAATAAGGTCACAGCAGTGCAACAGGATTTTTTCTAAACTTTCATGTTACAAACATTAACAAATAAAGATTGCATTAAAGTAAGGCTTTCTTAATGAATAACAATGTTTTGTACTTTGTTAAGATGGAGATTAAATAAGCAATATGTATATATCCTAATTTGAATGAGACTGAATACATGCACGAGACAAAAGCATTGCTAATAAATTGCCTTTTATTGTTCATTATTAATAAAGGCTGAGGCCTGCAGGAGAGGGATCTGTTTCTGAATGTGAATGAGACTGGTTAAAATAAATACAACCCAACCACAATATAACTTGGTTATTGAGAGACATAAATTGGGCACCATGTAATTTATGTGACTCCAACATTTTAGTGAATGACTGGCAATTTTTCAAGCACATATATTAACATAGTGTTAACATTGTTGCTGATTCAGTCCCAAGAGTGTCTGGGAGCACAGAATTTATTTATTTAACTCCAGGGCTGGAGTCAGATCTACAACATCTGGCCAAATTCCCTGAAGATAAAAGTGGGATAAAGAAACAGATCCCTCTCCTGGCAGGCCACAGCCTTTATTAATTATGAACAATAAAAGGCAATTTATTAGCACTGCTTCTGCCTCGTGCATGTACTCAGATACACATGCTGTGTGTCATTCCACGTAACCCGCTGTCTGGCTACTAACATTTGCTCATCAGACCAATGCTGACGTGCAAAGACTACATGCAAAGACATCTACCAGTACCAAAATTAGATAATAAGTATATAAGATATCTTGCATCCCTAATTTTCATCTTTTGCTGATGTTTTATAGAATATTTTAATCAAGCTAAAAAGGAAATTGTAAATGAAGGAAGAAAAGGTTAGATGTTTTTTTCCAATGTAAATATATAGTTGTTTTTGAAAGTAATAATAAAACAACAGATGTTAAAATGAATGATTTAAGGACTTTAAAATCATTTTTAAATAAATCTGGAAGTGAGAACATGGTGAATGAATTGTTCAAAAACTGCCCAATTAATATTAATGCTCACTAAAATTCTAAAATTATATTCTGAGAACAATGTCACAAACTGTGTGATAAAACATGCATCCCAGATCACAGACCTCTTTCCGAACTGATGATCTCGACCTTAATGGAACTCCTCTAACACGAGTGCAGGCGTCCATATCAACGCAGACAGGAGATAAAAGCAGTTGAGAGGCTGCTCACCTGAAAACATCAAGAAGTATAAAAAAAAAATTGTGCACAGATCCAGATCTTCACTTGATGTATAGATCTCTGCAGATCTCTGCCCAGAAGTAATTTAGCTCATGGGGTGATTAGCTGATTTATAGTTTGAACCCACTGGGTTCAAACTATAAATTACTTGAACTGGGTTCATTTTAACCAGTCGCCAGCATGAATCACTTCTTTTTGGTATTTGGTGCACGGCATCACAAGTGAACCAGCTGACTACAAAATCAGAGGATCAGGGGGAGGTCAAATGCTCCAAATGAAAGAAAGTTCTTTTAAAAGTATATGAAGCCTGTGACTATCACGACAATCAGAGATGTGACCATCCTGTCCAAAGATGATCTTTCCTCCAGAAGGGCTGCTCAGAGTTCTGAGCAACGCATATACACTCCAGCGCTTCTGATCACAGTCAAGTGACAACAAAACGACCTCCTACATTATTCAGAAGTAGCACACGGTCCTGATAACAAGTTGGGTGTGAGGCTCCAATAAACAAAGTCATCAACACATTCAAGGAAAGAGAAAATGTAGATGGAGAGACAGCTAAGTGTTCATGATGCTATTGGTGACAGAGGTGTAAACCACGCTGGTGGTTGATGTCGCGGATAATGCTGGCGACTGGTTAAAATGGTGTTGGTGTCGGTGAGATGAATGAATGAGTGAATGCGTTAGTGTTGAAGGTAATGTTGGTGGAAGAGGCCACAGACTCCATCAATGACGACACTCATCTGAGGCTGCAGCCGCGGCCAGATTTAGAACATCTGCACAAACCTGGTCGCGTTATCCTTTATCACAATAAACCAGCGTACACCATAAAAGCCGCACATGGCAATAAAAAAATTAAATATAAAATAAATATCAAGGAAACGAGTGACGGCCTGTCAATCATGCAGAGAACCACAGCACCAGGCCTGAGCCGCTGTTTCTCTTAGCACACCATCAGAAGAGGTTCCCAGATAGTTATCAATGAGGTTAAAGAGCACGTTAGTACCTGGCGGCCGTAAACCGCTGATAACTTGCTGTTTAGTGAGCATATACAGCTGAAAGTAAAGTGTTTACCTTCAGATGGGTGACAGATCTCTGCGCTGCTCGGCTTCCTCAGATTCTGAGGGAGGGCGGTCATCTGTCCCCGGGCGGCTGCAGCGCCCCCTGCTGCTCAGGGGCTCAGCAGCAGCCCGACCACGTTAACAAACCTAGGGTTCAATAAATAAGGTTCTTATTTATATATCATTTCTTGCTCTGTCAGGCGAATATCTTTCATCGTGTATGTCCTAATTTGCTGCCTGCATGTTCGCAGTTGGAGGTGTCAATCACAGATTATTCTGAGAGTAGTCAGGTATAGGGTGGATGTTTTGACCGACAGTGTAAAGAAATGAAAATACATTCAGGGACAGGAGAGATCCCTGTCTATATCGTTATATACCACTATATACTGTAGACCACATTAAGATAGAATCATTGGGTTAAGGTGATTCTATCTAGGTTAAAAACTTGCAACAGTGCCATGCTAGATATATATATTTTTTTGTTTTTCTCAGTCATTTGGTGTTTTGCACTCTGACTCACGTAATTAACATGTCGTTCCAGTAAAACAATGGTCAAATGTCATCTCAACACCTGAAATCAGCCCTGTTTATCACCTGGATTTATTAGGGATGTTTCCAATCCACCAAACATGGCAAATATGATGCTGTGGACTTCAAAACGCACCAATCTGCTCTTGGAAAGTATGTGATGTGATGTGATGTGATGTGATGTGATGTAATGTGATGTGATGTGATGTGATATGATGTGATGTGATGTAATGTGATATGATGTTATGTGATGTGATGTGATGTGATGTGATGTGATGTGATATGATATGATATGATGTGATATGATGTGATGTGATGTGATAATGATGTGATGTGATGTGATGTGATGTGATGTGATATGATGTGATGTAATGTGATGTGATGTGATATGATATGATGTGATGTAATGTGATATGATGTTATGTGATGTGATATGATATGATGTGATGTGATATGATGTGATGTGATGTGATGTAATGTGATATGTTGTGATGTGATGTAATGTGATGTGATATGATGTGATGTGATGTTATGTAATGTGATGTGATATGATGTTATGTAATGTGATATGTTGTGATGTGATGTGATGTGATATGATATGATGTGATGTGATGTGATGTGATATGATGTGATGTGATGTGATGTGATGTGATGTAATGTGATGTGATGTGATATGATATGATGTGATGTAATGTGATATGATGTTATGTGATGTGATATGATATGATGTGATGTGATATGATATGATGTGATGTAATGTGATGTGATGTGATGTAATGTGATATGTTGTGATGTGATGTAATGTGATGTGATATGATGTGATGTGATATGATGTGATGTAATGTGATATGTTGTGATGTGATGTGATGTGATATGATGTGATGTAATGTGATATGTTGTGATGTGATATGATGTTATGTAATGTGATGTGATGTGATATGATGTTATGTAATGTGATATGTTGTGATGTGATATGATGTGATGTGATATGATGTTATGTAATGTGATATGTTGTGATGTGATGTGATGTGATGTAATGTGATGTGAAAAACGTCCACACATGACTTTGATAAGACTCAGGTCTTCAGAATGTGCAGGCTATAGTCAATAGTGTCCATGCATGGTCTATAAAATGCTGACACACTCCGGTCACGGTGCCCAACATCATTGGGCTTTAGACCAGAAAGAACCCAGAACCAGCACAAGGTCTGACGCCGGCTCTGATGACGTCATTACAACGCAGCAACACTGAGCATAAAAAAAAGTTGTTTTTTAAAAAATAAATGGTAAACTTACATTTAATTTAGGGTTGTTCATTAATTTTTTTAGACTGGTTAAAAAACAGTAAACATATATTCTAAACAAATAATAACGTAATATAGATGTGCAGCTCTTTGAGTGGTCAAAAATAACAACAAAGGTGATATATTCCTGCATGTCCATCCATGCGCTTGTACTGTAAATTTGTATTGTTATTGTTGCTTTTATTTTTCTTCGTTTGCTTTTTTGAGTTAGTCTTAGTAGTCAATATTTAAAGAGATGTTCCGTCCTGAACACCTCGGAACCATTGTCGCTCAGAAACACTACGGCAGACTTTAGCCAGGACACCTTCGACATTCACCGGTCGGGTCGTGTAATGTTGTCACAGCTGGAGGATGAAGACTGCTACATAACTAATGAATAGTCTGTTGTTCATACATTGTAATAATGCACCCTCAGATTCTTTGCAGTGGCTCATCAGCCAGTATCGCTTCCAGAAGAATCCGGAGTACTTTGGGTGCTGTGTTAGGAAGACATGGCTGGAAAACACATGAGGTCAAACTTCACAAAACATCCTCAGGTAATCCGATTCTTTGGAAATAAAAATCTTTGTTACTTGAAAATGTCTTGATAATCATAAATAGAGAATGCTGTCCAGGAATATCGAATGTATTGACATCCTCGAAATTGTGACGCCTTGTGTGACTCCAGGGTCCATGCATGTGGCATGTAAACACAACCATCATGTATGCATGTAATGACCTGAATCAGGCTACAGATTCTATAATTTGTTCTTTATAGGGGATTCAGTGAAGATTGGAGAGATAATTTATAAACTTAAAACACCCAAAAATCCCGAACTTGTTCCTGTGAAGCACAGTATGTAATTTTGACTTCCAACCTTAAATTATATACAGTATGTCTATTATATCAGGTCTGCAATAACATTGTGCATATTTGTTTGTACATGTAGTTCTAGATTCACCTCCACAAGCAGTGGCTTATCACCTTCGATGGATTTTACAAAAGGACCTTTTAGGTCAGGATATGTTTCTTATTGGTCCCCCAGGACCTTTGAGACGATCCATAGCTATGCAGTATCTGGTGAGTAAACTAAAAGGAATATCAAATAGCCAAATGGTTATGTTCACAAGATGTATATTTAGAAAGCTGCAGTGTCTGATATTATTGAGGTATTTTTTGACTAGGAACTGACTAGACGTGAAGTCGAGTATGTGGCCCTGTCGAGGGACACCACAGAGTCTGACCTAAAACAGAGGAGAGAGATCCGTGCAGGAACCGCCTTCTACATAGACCAGGTAGCCACAAGAGGCAATGATGACAATAATGTCATTGACTCATTGTGTATAACTGTTTTAAAATATTTAGTCGAAACTAAATGTGATTTCCTGATGACTGGGAATTTGTGTTACCACAGTGTGCTGTCAGGGCAGCAACACAAGGTCGAGTCCTCATCCTGGATGGGCTTGAGAAGGCTGAAAGGAACGTTTTGCCCGTGTTAAACAACCTCTTGGAAAATCGAGAAATGCAGCTGGAAGACGGACGATTCCTGATGTCAGCTAACCGCTATGACAAGCTGCTACAGGTCATAACTTAATAGACAAGACCTAGCACATACTCATATAAAATAAAATAACATATACTCCCACAAACTCTGCCCCCAAATATAGAGACACGAATGATTAGATTTCAGGCAGATTATATTTGTCAAGGGTATTGGCAAATGATCAGATCTCATTTTACGACAAACTGATAAATTCCAAAAGGTTAGCAAATGCATCACGTTATTTTTATCTACATAATATTGATACATAATATAAGATATTTGTGTACACCTGTATATCATATTGTGTTTTTCAAGGCTTATGTAATCGCTTACTTTGGTAATTTGCAGGAGCATACAAAAGATGTGCTGGACAGTTGGAAGATTGTCCGTGTGAGTGAGGATTTTCGAGTCATCGCTCTTGGTCTTCCTGTTCCCAAGTACAAAGGCAACCCCCTGGATCCACCTCTACGCTCTCGTTTCCAGGCCAGAAATATTTCTTACTTACCATTCAAGGTCTGCACACATTATCCCATCATATTCTTATTTCTCTAATTGAAGCCTTTGAGATTGTAATGTTCCATTACCTATATTTGGGATATTCTACCATTCTTCTGGCAGGATCCTCTATTGCAAAAAAAATTTAATTCTGTTGACACTTTATATATAGGTTGTTTATGTTCAATTTTTTTTTCATTCATCATTGTTGGAGTATTTGTGTCCCCTCTGAGCAGTCTCTTTATTAAGTATTTCCTTTGACTTTGTTCTGGCCCAACTACAGTAGTTTTTTGGACCAAATTGTCCTCAAAAAATCTATTGTGAGTAAGTTGTTCTGTTTTTTGATGTCTTAAGGACCAGTTGGACCTGCTGTACAAAGTAGGAACAAATGTTGCTTCAGAAAGGTACAAAAAACACTCAATTAAACTGAACAAGAGCAAAATACAACTTCCATTAAAATACAATTTTGATGCATTGTGTGTTTCAGAATATCCCAGCTCCTGGCTGCTGCTACTACGCTGTGCTCCCAAGAGTCATCCAGTATTGGACTTCCTGACTTTCCAGTGGATAATCTGCTTCCTGCACTCCAAGTGCTAGTGAGAGCATAGGTTTACATCATACAAAACATCTCACTTTGTTGAGGGACAAGGCATATTTGAAGACATTTTCTTTTTTTCTTTTTACTATTGTAGAACAATTTTCCAGCAATGTCATCCCAACAACTGGTACAGAGGCTTTACCCCTATAACAACATGCTGAACAAGGAAGGGTGCACAGCTGTGGAGGGTGTCCTCAGTGTGAGATAAAATTAAAAATTGCTTAAAAAAATGTTTTTTGGAACACTTATATGGATGGGTGTGTGCTTTATGTGATTTATTAAAACCTCTTAATTTGTAGAGGTTTGAGCTCATGGATGGACACGTTAATCCAGGCCCCAGCTCCATTTTGAGTGTGACCTCATCAGGGGATCTTGAGGGTCATGCAGATATCACTTTGCATGTTGGAGACAAAGACATCACCTTTCAGGTATCTTACTTCTGCGTAACTTAGATTCTTGTCAAAAAGAATACCTCCCTTGTATATTTTGCTGGATATAGGTGACTTTCATGGTCATGCTTTGTCTCTAACTCCAGGTTCCAGCAGGCACAAAGCAGCTAAACCCACACAAAAGAAGCAGTACCTTCATCAAGACACCCAGCCACTCCCAACTGCTGGCTGAGATGATCCAGTCGCACATGGGCAAAGATATATGTGTGATAGGACCCAAGGTAGTTGACCCATAATGTACAGCTGGTGCTTTACATGCTGCATAATGTATTTATGGGCTTAACAGTTTTGTTATTGTTATTAATCTTCAGGGTTGTGGCAAATCTGTAGTTGCTAAAGAATTTGCTGAGCTGCTTGGTTACAGCATAGAGCCTGTGATGCTCTATCAGGTAAATAAAAAAAATATATACAACACTATTGTATACTTACAACTTGTGATTCATCTCATACAAATATGATTTATTCTCACACAAACAGGATAAAAACTATATATGTATTTGCAAATTTAGACACGTCACGCTCAATTTTCAACTTGGTTGATTAGGATTAATTTGACTATTAATAATGGGTTAAAGTAGTTATTTCTGAAGCTAAAAGTAGTTCACAGAAACCTCCAGAACAGTTAGAACAAATACTGATATATTACATATATGATAATAAACCTAAAAAAGTCAATTGGTATGTTGCTGTTAATGTCTTTTTATTTCCACAATATTCACTTGTAGGACATGACAGCCAGGGATCTTCTCCAGCAAAGGTATACTCTTCCAAATGGGGACACTGCATGGAGGCCATCTCCGCTGGTCACTGCTGCCATTGAAGGCAAGCTGCTGCTCCTGGATGGAATCCACAGGGTAAACCAAGGAACCCTGGCTGTGCTCTCCAGGTAATTGTGCATGCATCCAAAATAAAGTGCTGACCACACTTGTGTGTTTTCTGTTTACATATGTCCTTTGCTGCTTCTGTAGTAAATGAAAACATTGTCACATGCATACAGTACATGTGAGTTTTCTCTATGTTGCTTCACTTTTCCAGACTTCTTCATGACAGAGAGTTGGATCTATTTGATGGGACTAGACTGATGCGATGGGACAGATACCAGATGCTAAAGGAACAACTACAGTTCAGTGATCAGCAGTTGCAAGAGAGGTATACATTCATGAGTCAGCAAATATACTTTAACCACCACTGCATTAGAGCCACCACCATGGGTGTGGGGTGGTGCAAACAGTGATGGTGAGCAGGGAGCTGAAAGTAGAGGTAATCCGTGTGGGATCCAAAGGAAATGTGCAGGAAAGTCAATGTAAAGTGTCAATGAGCCAGGGTATAAAACCAATAATGTGCTGAATGCTCGAAGACTGCTGCATTTATTGATGCTGAATACTAGATTAAAAGCTGCATTTGTGAGAGGATTGGCAGTTATCCTTTGAGAATGGGATATAGTCCCAATCTCAAAGGATGCTTTCTTCAAGCTTGGCCAGAAGTTGCGTCAATTGATGAGTGGATCATCCTTTTACATTGTCCATTTGTTTGCCACTATAGCCTTATCCAGTAGCCAAAAAGAAAAGAAATGCCCTGTCAGCAACTCTGGGTATTCATTTGTATCTGTATTGAAGTCCCCTGGCACAAGATTTTTTTTTAATTTCTATTATGAGAAAACTTTTCAGCTAGGTTATGAATTCAACACATTCATCATAACTGTCCTTTGTTTCCAGGTCAATTCTCCCCATCCATCCATCTTTTAGGGTGCTGGCTTTGGCTGAGCCCCCCATAGCAGGAGCCAGTACAAACAGCAAAAATAGTCAGCAGTGGCTGAACGCAGAGCTGCTTCCAATGTTCTTGTACCACACAGTCACTCCCTTGGCCAAAGCAGAGGAAATGGATCTCATTCTGGGATTGGTGAGACAAAACAAGTTCATGCATCTTTCTTCTTGTATAATTTTTGCGAATGTATTACCAAAATAAGTAAACTATTACATTGACGTAGCTTTTCAGACCCTTTACTCAGTACTGAGTTCAAGCAACTTTGTTAGCAATTACAGCCAAAGCTTTGCACACCTGGTTTGAGGGTATTGTTATCTTCTGATACTATTACATTATGTCAGGTTTGGTGGGCACTGATAGGTGACATCTAATATGACTATGCAAGAGTCTCAGTAGTTATACCATTTTAATTTAGAGTGATTGATGCTTTAAATGGCTCATTGATTCTTGTACCAAACAGAGCAGCTCTCATAATGAATCCATGGGAAATGCCTACAATTACAAAGCCTTTCTAATTCATGTTTTATCTTCTAGACTCCCAACGTTCCAACAGAAGCAGCACTAAAGCTATTGCACCTCAAACACAACCTTCGAAAGGCAAACGACCCCACAGTGAGTGCAAATATTTGGGTGTGCTTTTGAAGTTTGTTAGTTTGCTTTTGTGCGGGTGTTTCTGTGTGTGTTCTTCTATATGCTGCCTACTGGCTACCAAAATCTACATTGTACTGTCAAAGTGAGGACATTTCAAAGATAAATATGCAATAGTGTGCGTGTATGTGTGTGCGAGTTTGTTCTTTATGTGAAATTTAAGTGATGGTGTGTGTCTGCAGGCACATTCTCTGGCCTCTTCTCTGTCCACCAGACAGCTTTTGAGGATCTGTCACCGTCTCTCTCATTATCCTAATGAGAGCATCACTCATGCTGTCAATAAGGCGTGTCTGTCCAGGTTCACACCAATCTCTCTTATTTAGATGAGGTGAACAAATTGTGTGCGACTGTGATACAGCATGTGATCGTGTATTTCAGGTTCCTACCTCGTCTGGCCCATGCAGCTCTTGAAAGAAGCCTTGATACTAGCTCCATACATGAGACAGTGGAATCTGATGAAAGTGCTGAATTGAGTTGTAAGTTCCAGTTATGAAAATATTAACAGAATCATTTTGAGTTTGTTTTGTTCAGCTTTGTGGAAATTGAAACTCAACCATTCTGGACTCTTAATTATCCAAGTGTAGTACACACAGAAATGACCTTTTCTATGCTTTGTTAGGTATAGTAAAAGATGGAGTATTGACTATTGGGTCTGTGAGTGCTCCTGTCTACAACCCTGATGTGAAAATTAAGGTTCCTGATGTCCTTTTCTTCAATAATCCTCAGGTAATGCACAAAACCTTGTACTTTACTCAAAACCAAGTATTTCCCCTTGCAGTGATGATCAAGGACAAATGCTCATCAGAAATAACACAAATTTTAGTCAACCATTGTATTATGCTGACATTATAAATATACAAAAAGAAAATACCGTCAAAGCTCTTTGTTCAGAATTGTGTGCTGTCCTGACCCACTGTCGTCTTCTGAATATTCATTTTCTACAGCATTTGAAGGTGATGGAAGACATGTTGAAAGACTTTCTATTGGGAGAGCACCTCCTCTTAGTAGGCAACCAGGTAGGTCCTTTACTGTACATATTATTATTACAAAATATAAACTTAAAATAATTATATCATATAGTGATTTGTAATGGTTTGGTAATGTTTCCAGGTCAAAAATGCGTGGAAAAAGTATTGATCCCCTTGATTAAAGTTTTGGAGAGGTCCATTCTACAGTCAGTTGTCTTAGAGTGATTTACATCTAGATCAGCAGAGTGCAGTTAATGTCTCTTATGTGATTGTAATATAAAAACACCTTTACTTTGCATTGTATTTGTCTCTGGTATCAATAGTTCTAGGTGAGGAAGGTGGCATATAGCAGTCGTCTTTGAGTATCAGAATTATAAGAATTATAATATCATTATTATTATTATTATTATAAACATCCCTTTTTAATTGTCCTTCCTTTCTAGGGTGTTGGTAAGAATAAAATTGTGGACAGATTTCTGCAACTGCTGAACAGGCCCAGAGAATACCTACAACTGCACAGGTGATAAGATTAACATGAACATTAAACATCCAATTTCTCCTCCTGTTATGTAGTTTGTCAAAGTCTTGTGAAAGTCAGTGTAGTGCTGCGCTTCAGTGTATTGAGTATTGATAATCATGTAATGTAAAATACTGAGGATCCTATACAAATAGAAGAAATCTATAAAGTCATGACTGCATTTTGACCAAAGAAATATTTCCTCCTTGTTTAAACATAGCACAAAGATAAGTAGGTTTTGTAAATCATGATATAGCAAATCATTTACCATTTTATTCATAATTGCACTGAGGTAGCTGTACATAATGAGTGACTAATGCATATATAGATTCTGCTGTTTTAAACTTTTGCTCTGTCTTAGAGATACAACCGTCCAGACATTGACTGTGCAGCCTTCAGTACAAAATGGGATAATAACATATGAGGATTCACCTTTGGTCAGTCTTCCTCTCTTGCCATCCCTTTACCTTGCTTAGACAATTTAGATAACTTCTTTAAAAACGTTAGGTATGTTATGTAAGGTACCATGTAGAATGATACTTTACTAAAAATGTGTGTTTCTGTGTGTACACAGGTCAAGGCAGCAAAATTTGGCCACATATTGGTGGTGGATGAGGCTGACAAAGCTCCTACTAATGTAACCTGTATCCTCAAAACTCTGGTGGAAAGTAAAGAAATGATTCTTGCTGATGGGCGCAGAATTATTTCAGGTACAAACACACAGACTCTCCACATTTAAAGAATTTAAAACATACCTGAACATGTTTTAGACATCTAAGGGGTACTGAGTAGACCAGCTGCCCCTCCAAGAGTTGCCATAGCAGCAGTTCTGAGGTCTATTTGAATTTAAAGGCCCCTTCTATCAGCGACATGTGTAGTGAACCTATACTGAATATGGGTGCATGTGTTTAATACTCTTTCTTCTTTAAAGATGCACGTGAAGCTGAGGGGAGACCCAACACCATCGTCTTGCACCCAGACTTCAGGATGATTGTATTGGCCAATAGACCTGGTTTTCCTTTTCTTGGAAATGATTTTTTTGGAGCTATGGGTAAGTTATTCACACTCACATATTGATATAGATTCATGAAATCAGGACTGGAACTGGTCATAAAATGTTTTCATTTAAGAAGATTTTAATTTAAGATTTAACCAGAAACCTCACCTATGCTCATAAATAAGGGCACCATGTTGGTGTTTGGGGTCACTTATTTCCTCAAGGGGACCAGAGTGCGTAATGGCAGTCATTAACCTGCACTGTATTGCATAATCTTGCGGTATCATCTAGGGTCCTTTTAATGAGTTAAACAAGTTAACATTTCTCTACATTTCATCAGATCAACAAGGCAATATAGAGCTGTCCTGTTCAGCTGATCTTTATAAGGTTAAGCCCAGTAGCCTTAGTCTTCTTGTTAAGGCATTAAACTAAAATTGAGTTTCGTTTTCAATACTTGTTATATTGCTCTAAAAGCAAACAACACATACAGAGATTTAACATTAGTCAGACCTCCGTTACTGTATTTATCAAGTATTGGTACAGGAAGAATGACTTGTTCTTGTCACCTGAAAAGGTGATATTTTTAGTTGCCATTCTGTGGACAATCCCAAGCCCACGGCTGAATTGTCCATGCTGAAACAGTACGGCCCTGATGTCCCAGACGCTACACTTCGGAAACTGGTTGCTGTTTTTGGAGAGCTGAGGACAATGGCTGACAAGGGTACAATAACATACCCTTATTCTGTCCGAGAGGTCGTCAGCATTGTTAAGCACCTTCAGGTAAAAAGTCACGTCAGACAGTTTCTCAGCAGAACATTGTTGTTTTGTTTATTTGTTTGTTTCCTATATATATCTTTGTTCTGTTTGCCTAAAGTGCCTAGGTTACAGTCCTAGTTTACTTTTACCCTTTAACATCACAATCAGCTGTTACTGCTTTGGAGAGCAGAGCTCAACAAGTATGCAAATAAATCTCAAGGCCCCACATAGACGAGTAATTTTGATGGGTGCAAAATGTTAGAAGACTTACGAAAATTCTTAAAAAGTTGTGGTGTTTCCTTTCTACTCCATGTCTTTAACTTTTTCGTTTGTGTTATCTTTCCTGCCTTCTACCTGGCTGTTTCCACACGCTTTTTCCATCTCTCTCTCCCTCTTATGTTTCTTTCATCTTCCTCCTCCTCCTCTTCTCATTTCATCTTCTCCTGTCTCTCTCTTCCTTACAGAAATTCCCTCATGAGGGTTTAGCCAATGTGGTGTCAAATGTCTTTGACTTTGACTCATACAACAAAGACATGCGAGAGGTCCTGTATGAAGTGCTGCACAAATATGGGATTCCTGTTGGAGCCAAGCCAACTTCTGTCAAACTGGCCAAGGAGTAAGAAATCATGTTACTTATATCATGCCACTAATAATCTTGAAATAGTTTCTCTTAAAAGAATAATTGATCTTTTTGCTCTGGCCAGTGGTTCCATGTAGACCTTCTTTCTTTATCTGCGGAGAACCACATGAATTTGAAGCGTCCATTCATTTATCTCACAGCCTAGTGTTATATCAACTACACTTGTGTCATCCCATCCTCTCTGAAATAGGAATACAAGTTCATCCACCACATTCTGTCATATGAAAATTTGTCTTTAAAAATAAAGTAAAATATGCTTTACTTCTGCGTCATGGGCTTTTATTTTATACAGTCAGAGCAAAGAAAATAAATCAATTCCTGTTATTCGGTGTGTAAACTGATATGGTAATTCTCAAAATATGTTGATCTGTCAAATCTGTATGTCCTCTCAGAATGTGTGTATTTAACTCTACCATTAATACAGACACACAACTTACTTGAACCCAGATCAAATGAAATTATTTTAGATGAGAGCAGAATACAGACTATTCTGATTCTGGTACCAATCTCTCAAGACTTAAAAGTTCTACTTTTCATTCATTGACATTGGTGAAATGTTTTTACTGGAATGTAAAATTTATGTACAACACAGATTTATGTACTATAATGTGCACTATGGCTAACAAATTACATGTAAATCTGATGATCCTCTGTTTTATTAAATTGTTGCATATCCCATGAAATTACAGTTGTGAGACTTTTATTCCCTAGGTTGCCTCTGCCTCAGATCGAGATGACCGGCCACTGGACAATAAACCACGGCGGCAGTGGTCGAAAACTGCTCTGTCCAACTGAGAAACACTCTGCAGAAATTAAGGTTAAAAACACGCTCAAGAGAGTGATGACATTTAATGTTCTCAATTTGTGAATGGTTTTTGTTCTAATAAAATGATTATGAATTATTTTCATGTTTTGTTAGTGTTAACACCATGCTTGCTGTGTCTCCAGGGCCCTGTGTTTCTTCGTCTTCAATCTTACCCCTGTCACAGACAGGAGAGTAGAGCCTTAACGTTCGGTGAAGAGAAAGCCCACTGGCAGATTCCAATGAATGAAAGCAACATCATCTGTGATGTCAACGCCAGAGATGGTATACACACAGTTACTATCATTACTTTTACAGGAAAACCCCCAGTGCATACATTTAGGGTTTTTAACACTCTTATGTGAATATAAAACAGAGGTCATTAGCTTTACTCTTACCCAGTCATGCTGTTTTCTGCAGCAGAGGATTGCATATGATAAATCAATTGATATCATATTGAAGGCATTGATTGCTGCTAATTGCTGATATAGTTAATGACCAGCTGTCCTTTTGTAGATGTTCTGTATGTCGCCACGTGTAATCCAGTGGCGTTGTACTCAATGAGGGAAAGCGGAGAGACTATACAATACGTGGACCTGTACGATGTCTTTCCTAAGACCATCAGCGGTGTTTGGCAGCCCTGTGTCAGCATTGCACCCCTGGGGAGCCCTCTTGATGGACAGGTGGTTCTGCATGAAGAGCAGGTAGGCACACAAGCAAAGACAAAGTCCTGCAGTTCTATCATTGGTTTAACCTTTTTGTTCAGCTTGATCGTTTGTGTGTTAAATGTCAGCATTATAAATGGCGAGTATCCCACTTTAATTACATTTTTATTGCCTCTTTGTCTTAGACTAACACAGTGCTCCATGTGGACATGGTGACAGGTGCTGTGCGGAGACTCACATTGTCTCCACACACTGATCAACTTTATTCCAAAGCCTCCAACTGGTGGAACAGTAAAGAACAACAGGTGTGACGTCACTGTCTGCATCCTCTATGTAATATAAAAGTGAAACCTCCAATATATCCATACAAAGTTTTTTTTCTTACAATATGCTGTATTTACATGATCATGTGTGTATGTATTAAAAATCATGTTTGCAGGGAGGACATAAAATGTGTCATGAATTTGCCCACAAGAACTGGCTTCTTTTCTATAAGGAGAACAGGTAAATTGCATTGATCTCAACTACTAGTGGATCTCAATGAATTAGAATTCCATCAAAGACCATTTAAAGGATCATAAAACCTTTGCAAGTGTTTTAAGTTAATTGGAGTGTGAAACCATGAGTTTCCAATATTTAAATTTCTCACAGTGTTACAATACTCTGAGACACACTTGACATATATCATTCTATGTGGAATTAATCTATAAAATCGAATAAACTTTTATGTTTTGAATTGAGTTACTTAAATAAATCAACTTTTAATGATATTCTAATTGATTGAGATACACAGTTACGTTATCCATGAGGAAGATACAATTTACAAACTCAAACTATCCTTTCTTTGATTCTTTGTTGCAGCAACCAGTTGGAGATGTTAGACGTGCTAAAGGCCCAAGTTCATTCCATCTCGCTTCCCATCAAGTTGAAGTCTGTCTTTCTGGTAGCAGAGGGCCGCTGGCTTTTACTGGAGAGCGACACCAATAAGTAGGAGCAGCATTCAAACAGAGCTAAGCATTCACTTGATTATTGACTTTATGTATCATGTTATGCTGTATATAATCCTACAAAAGGAAGTTCCTGATGACCAAGGCAAATGCTGAGTCTGAAGTTTATCAGCTCCACATCATCAGTGAAGACAACCCAACAGACCCTGGACATATTGACAGCTCAGGTATTTTTATTATCAAAGCATTAAGATGTTTTCAAGAGATTGAGAAATACATACATACATATCACATGATCTACAGTTACCCATGAATTATGAATTATTGTCATTTCTCTTAATGAGCGTTTGGCATCTGTGTTGGTCTCTGCTAAAATGATTGCTGTCTTGTGATGATTGTCTTAATCATTGTCTTATGTGGCTAGAAAAATCCTATAATGACAGTTTAGTGACAAGTATTCCATTTATTTCCATTTCAAAATTTCCTTCTCTTCCTCTTTTTATCTTTTATCTCTGCCACCCCAACCTCTACAGCTGATGTGTCCAAACCTGACATGGTGTCCTGTGAGCAGTTACCTAATGAGAACCTCAGCACCGCTATAGGCCAGAAAATAGCTTTTCCTAACCGCGTGCTGACTGACTCTGCGTCATTTGCTCGGATAATTGTGGGCTTCCCAGATGCTGTGGTGAGATGAAAACACGTCATAATTCATTCGCTGATGTGAATTGCTTGAATCAGCCTCTCATGTAAAAACATCAAGTTACCTATGAAGATCAGAGTGTTCAGTGCAGAGCTCAAACAACACTTCTGCTTTGTGTGGTTGATAATGCGTTTTAATACCAGCTCTCCTTCTTCTCTGACTTCCTAATTTCAGTCTCCCATTGAGGTGTACAGCTTTACCAGACCTGTTAGTCTCACATCAATAAAGAACAACGAGAGTGGGCCACACATGTTCCTAAGAGGAGGACTTCGTTCCAACTTACCCAGACGACAGAACTGTGCCAGTCTGCTTTCAGCCAATCAGGTCATCCGGGCTCTTCCACCAAGCAAGGTGCCCCTTAAGGATGTCTATCCCAAAGGTCAGAGCTGTACATAAAAGAACTAGGAGTATATCAGGTTGCTTTAGACAAATATAATATCATTTTGATGATTTGTTCTCTGGTTGGACCTCCAGATGTCACACCCCCAATGACAGCCGGTTACCTGGAGGTAGTTGACCTGAACTTCAAAAAAGTCAAATATATTCCTATCCCAAGGTGAACAGGAAGCACTTCCTCATAAAGTAAAAGTAGAATTACATTACATTACATTATTTTTGAATGACTCAAATATTTCTTTGTGATTTGTAGGTCAGAGTCTGTCTCACCGTACACCAACTGGTTGAGCAAAGTGTCAGAGACTGATGTGGTGATGGCTGTTCTGGGTTCGGGAGCTGTGGCCACCGTTGATATGGGTGGGCGCGTGCGGCTATGGGAAACAGGATATGAGTCCCTGCAGCGATCACTGACTGAATGGAAAAACATGATTGGAACAGAGACACCTATACAGGTATCATCATAGCGGCTGTGTTTGGGAAAGAAGATAAATGTTCTCCTCTGTTTGACGGAGCACCCCAAAAGAGCAGCACTGATCGTAACTGTTGTAAACAGTTTGACTATAACGTTACTAAGCTAAGCTGCAGAAATGTTTCAAGGTTCAGAATGTATTATCTAGATCCAGGGAGGTGATGACACAATGCAAAATGCGGAGTGTGAAGAGTGAAAACACACAAAACTGTCATTCCAATTGAAAAGTGGAATCACAGAAATCAAATTAAAAAAAATTATCTGATGAGTATTTGTGATTAAAACACTTTTGCGTTGAGCACTCTCAATGAACCAGTGACTTTTATGTACTAAAAGTCAAGACTCAGTCACAAGCACAATGGAAACTGCAACCACCCTCCTAATTCTCTGTAGTTGTGGATTATTGTCTTCCATGATATAAATCAGTATGTAAACTTATATTTTTAATTAAAACATAGAGACAGTATATGTGATAAACAAATAAAATAGAGGTCAATTGTTGATGCCCTTTTGCACTTGCACACACATATTTCATGTTTATGTATTTATTTTTTTAATCCAAGTTTGAGTGATCACTCTTCTCCTGTCAGATCACCATAGAAAAAGAGAGTGGCCAAGGTGTCACTGCCCCCAAACATGGCAAGATTGACCCCAACAATGCTCCGCATGTAGGTGGAAACCAGTGGGCTGGTGGCACAGGTAACAATTGTTATGCAGTTTTGTATCTTTTGACTGTCTACCTGATTAATCTACATATTTAATATAATGTCATAGCCCATTTTATGCACATTACTGACGTGCATAAGCACTGTGATGTGGTCGGATCACCTCTGTCACAGGTGGCAGAGACACAGCAGGGCTTGGGGGTAAAGGTGGCCCGTACAGGCTGGACTCAGGTCACACGGTCTATCAGGTCTCCCAGGCTGAGAAAGACGCCGTTCCAGAAGAAGTCTACAAGGCAGCCAGAGAGATGGCCGAAAAGGCTTTTAAAGAGAGGTCGGTGTTGAGTGGTTTTATCCGCAAAGTGTGATCTTCTGTTGCTACAGTAGTCTTTCTCAGATCCTTATTAAGCGGCCCATTTCCAGTACCTCTTCTTGTGCAACATATGCAAAAGAAAAATTAAGATTTAAACCTGCAAGCACCATTGATCAGGCCCTTGTGCCAGTTTTTATCAGTCATTGTGTTAACACTGTTTCTAAGGCTTTTTTTCTTTTTTCTGTCTTTTTATCTTCTGTTCTTTAGGTTGAAAGAAATTGATATGAGTGAATATGATGCTGCCACATATGAGCGCTTCTCAAGCGCTGTCCAAAGGCAGGTTCAATCTTTCCGCATCATTCTAGAGAGTTTACAGGTAAAATCCATTCAGTTTAATATGACTATCTTGCTGGCAATCTTAAAATAATATTCTTTTCTAATGCATATGTGCTACAAATTACTGTAAGCAGTTATTAACTAAAGATAATTACAACTTGATGATTTAAAGTTTTCATATCACAACCTTTTGCATCTGAAATACCCAACTCTGTGAAACAGAAACCACTCAGACTCTGGAAAGCCTGAAATGTCCTCGGCCTTTCATATACATGTGTGTTTTCAGGCTAAAGGGAAGGAACGACAGTGGCTGAAAAAC
Source organism: Lagocephalus sceleratus (assembly GCA_911728415.1). Classification (NCBI taxonomy): domain Eukaryota; kingdom Metazoa; phylum Chordata; class Actinopteri; order Tetraodontiformes; family Tetraodontidae; genus Lagocephalus; species Lagocephalus sceleratus. The sequence goes on along the minus strand of CAJVRN010000231.1, from coordinate 13,617,830 downwards.
CAGGCTACAGGAGAACTGGATGATGCTAAAATTATTGATGGTCTGACTGGAGAAAAGACCATATATAAACGCAGGGGGGAGTTGGAACCAGAGGTGTGTGTTTGTGTGTGCATCTACGTGCATCTGTGTGTGTGTGTGTGTGTGTGTGTGTGTGTGTGTGTGTGTGTGTGTGTGTGTGTGTGTGTGTGTGTGTGTGTGTGTGTGTGTGTTCCTTCTGAGCCGCACCTCAGGCACACTCCATATATCCTAGTGGTGTGTTATTTTGCTGGTCTTCAGGTCTTCCCACAATATTAATAACTTTCAACCTTATTTTAGAGCCAAACATCACAAAGAAAATTGACAAGTGAATTCCAATTCTATCTTATAGCAGTGAATACTTTATTGAATATTATCACTAATTAAAGTTGTACTTTATTTTTTTTAATCTTTTTTAATAACCATGTTCACAGATTGGGAGTCCCTATCAGAAGGCCAAGCGTTTGCGGGTCTTAGCTGATGTGTCAGGCAGCATGTACCGCTTCAATGGTGTGGACAGCAGACTGGAACGCTCCATGGAGGCTGTGTGTATGGTGATGGAAGCTCTCGAAGGGTTTGAGCACAAGTTCAAGGTGAAAATTGAGCCAACATATGCTCCATTTATAGACTCCATATGATTATTGCCCAAATAAACAAGATTAGAAGGAAAGAAAACACTCCTCACATCTAACCAAAGAAACAGATAATAGAAGCACAGTAGAGTTTGTTAGTCAGTTGTAATCTGAGACTCTCAAGAGCATTGGCGTCATCACAGCTAGTATAGTTTAGAAAAGACAAAACTAAAATGTCCTTTTCCTTGAGCTAAAAGTAGTACCGGTAGTTTTCACAGTTATCGACTGTTTGAATGTAAAACTCCTAGTCACAGGGTCCTGTTTATTTCCTGACCTTAAAACTGCTTTCTCTGTGTAGTACGACATCGTCGGCCACTCTGGAGATGGCCACGACATTGAGTTGGTCAGAGCAGACAAAATACCCAAAAACAACAAGGAGAGACTCAAAGTCCTTAAGGTACAGTTGTAGGATGTTTTGTTAAAAGTGACTTTGTCCTAAAAATATATTTGAAGTTATAATTAATTTATAAACCTTAAAATAATAACGCTCTTTCATAGAACAGAGTATAGATAGTGAGAGCAGTCATGTTAATGTCTGTTTTACCCTACAGATCATGCATGCTCATTCTCAGTTCTGCATGAGCGGAGACTACACTCTGGAGGCCACAGAAGCAAGCATCAAGGAGCTGGCACAAGAAGAAGCTGATGAGCACTTCCTGGTGGTGCTCAGTGACGCCAACCTGGAACGCTATGGCATCAGGCCTGAGCGTTTTGCCAATGTCCTAACCTCTGACCCACAGGTCAATGCCTTTGTCATCTTCATTGGATCACTTGGTGATCAGGCGGAAAGGTGAGGAGGCGGGGATGGGGGGTGGGAAACTGTTACGGACAAAGCAGTAAAGTGGTGAAAACTACAGATTACAAGATGAACAAGGAGCAGCTGAGAAGAGAGATCATAGGAACATGTTCACAGAAGTCTAATGTGGAGGGCTTTTTCATTTCAGAAACTTTCAAATGCACATCTTCACTGTGGCCTGCTCTATTAGTTCTGTTGCTTAATGTGTCTCTCTAACCACATTTTTAACATTTTATCTTCTTCCAGGCTCCAAAAGACCCTTCCAGCAGGAAGAACTTTTGTTGTGATGGACACCAAGCAAATCCCCCAGACACTGCAGCAGATCTTCACTTCTACAGTGCTTTAATGGAGATGCCGACAACCAAGAACGTGCTCCACGTGCACAGATGTGTGTGTGTCACAACAGCCAGCATGTCTGGTGATCATTCAGTGATCCATCTGCGTGGGAGAGAATCGGTGAAGTCAGTCCATGGCTCAGTGTGCTAACAGAGGGCTTCAATACAATGGTGGGTTCATCAGTCTGGCTGTATTGATCCTTCTCTGACAGAAATCATTTGTAACATTCAGTTTGTTCAACTCTGCTAAATGCACAGTTGAATGAGTTCGGCATGGCAATCTGGTCCATTTTGGTTTGATCTACTTGAATTGCCTAATTGTATTCTTGATCACTTAGTACGCACAGTTGTAACATTATCCTTAAGACAGATTCTTACACTGGATAGGGACTCTTCACATCAGTCCTGAAATGGTTTGACTTTGGGTTGATGCTAAACATTGTTCATGATGTTTGACATTATTAACAAACCGAGCTTCATTTTCAGTCCACAACACCTCTAAACATTTTGACCACCCTCTACCTCTTAGAGTCACTGGAAGTTACTAACTCTATGTAGTGACTCTTGTAAGTGGGGAAAACTCCAGAGAACTATTTTATACAATAGCGCAGACCCAGTGTGCTACATTCAGGATCATTCCTGTTGAATCAAAGCAGAGATACTCTTCATACTCGAACATTGATCTTCTCAGAGACACTAATGTTCCCCTTGGGTTTAGAAAAGTCATGATTGGGGAATTAGCAGTCTTTAATTTTCTCCTTTGTTATATAATTTACATGTCTACAAAACCTACCTAACATGAGGTTTATGAATTTATAAATGAGGGGAGAAGAGAATATGAAGAATGTATGGATGAAAATGTCTCTGAGGATGAAATTTGCTTTCATCCTCAATTCTCAAAGGCTACAGAAGCATTTGTAAGGTTGAATAGCATTATCAGGTACCATTTCTTTAATGCGGTCTTCTACAGTTCTTGAAATCAAAACTGATAGTTTGCATTGATCATCTCGAATCAAAAAAAATTGTGAATGGAAAAAATATGCATTCATGTGACCTATGGGTATGGAAGACTAATGTATAAATAATATATATATAAATGATAAAACCCAGCAAATACAGAACATTTGAGTGGAATCATTTTATTAAATAAAATACTTTATACTTTGTGCTCTGTGTTCCTTCTACACTTGATCAACCTGACGAGAAATTTGTAGGTGATTTTTAACTGTTCACATGTTGCAGGAGATGCATTTTATTCCTGTTAAATCCCAGAAGGTTTACACACAATTAAGCAGATTACTGCTCTCTTCTGCTTCAACTGATGCATTTTTACTTCATGCTGGAAATTTTCCTCCACCCAGTGTTGGAATATAAAAGTTTGTGAGGAAATCACTAAATCCAAAATAGTGTCAGTAGACAGTAGAAAACAACATTTTTAGTTCAGCATTTTTGTGTAGCTGTGGGTCCATGAAAGAAAATTGCAGGAAACATAAAATTTGTAAGTTTAGATTTCATAATATGGTCTCTATGTGATTTCTTTATTCACACGGGGTAATTTCAACAGTTATGAAATTCATTATTATCACCACATCATTGTGATATTTATTCATTTTTTTTTCTTGTCTTCAGATCACGTTTTAGGAGTTGTTCAATCAAATATCGTGCACACTACGATGTTCCCAAAGAGGGCTTGTTTGAACAATAGTGTACTGTTAACTGCATTCATGCATCAAGACTCATTTTTCATATATGATAAATACAATATCAGAAAGATGCTTTAGAATGCTACTAGAAATAGCAGCTATAAGAAAACTTATCCACAGGTTTTATAATTAACATAAACTCCTTTGCAAACATCATCATTCACAGTCACAGCCCAGAAGTTCTACTCTCATGGTGATGGAACCCATCCAAGATTTGGGAATTATTCTTATAAACCGGGAGAAAATAGGGGGATACATGTAGTTCTTCACGTGGTCACTGTTGTTTGTATTTCCCATAAAAATCTAGATTTGGTGAGAGAGACAAACATAGGTTAAAATGTGCTCCTGTGAACAAAGAATAGTTGATAGCTGTGATGTGGTTCATGGAGCACACCTTCGAAGGGAGGGCGTCATCGTCGGTGTACTGGTTCCAGTGCATCCCATCGTCACTGTACTGCAGGGTGAAAGAGGTGACAAACATCTCTTTCCCGAGAGACTTGGCCCCTTGTGTTACAATCCCAGTGATCTTCTTAACTTGTCTCAGCTCTACCTGAAGCCATTGGCTCATGTCATTTTGCTGTAACGACATATGTCCACAGAGAAAGCTTGTGTAAGTAACTGCATATTCCTGCTCTATTAATGGATTTGGATGAATGGATGGAGTTACCATTTAAAAGTGATGTATATATTGCATGTCCATGTTCACATTTAATTTCTGACAGTCCTGGATTTGTAAAGACGCAGTAGCTCTAACAGAAGCCAGAAAAGGTTGATTTCCTATACTTGTGTTTGTAGTATTTGTGTTTACTTACATGGTACTTATGTCTAATTTGGCTTACATATGTCATCACAATTCCAACAATAATTTGCATACTTACGTATTTTGATGAATTATTATGATGTATTTTTCATGACTGTTGTTCATTTACATTCTGCCTGAAAAATATTGAAACTGTGCACTGTACATACCTGCTGTTCACTTGGAACTCACATTTTTCATATTCACATATTTAAAATGTGTACCTTTGCCTGCCATGCGTTGATGGTGCCCTCTCTGTTGAGGCGTCCCAGAGAAGGTCTCCAGGGTCCTGAGTACCAGCTCGACGCTGTAGAGCTGGCTGTGACCTGATGGTCTTCTATCAGTCCACTCTCCATCCCCAGAGGCACTGAGCAACCTAAACACAACATTTACATTGCTGGAAAGTTAACGTGCAGGTATGTTTATGTAATTTCAGACTTATTGGTATAATATAAGCTACAGAAAGCCGTTAAAACACATTTTTCTAATTGCACTTGTGCTCAGTGGGCGTTGACATGGTGATAGCATACCATCAAGCTCACAACCGTAGAACTCCATACGGAGTGTAGCCTTGTTGTACCATTTAAGAGGGTGGAACCTAATGAATCGTCCAATCACAGGAGGAAAGAAAGTATTTCTCTTCACCTCATAGGCTTCCTGGTTACCACTGAAAACCTAGTAATGAAAAAGTGATAATGAGATGATGTTTGTGGCATACATAAATGGATCAGCCAAAGCCCTTCCTACCTTAGCGACATCCCTGCTGTCTCCCTTATAGAAAATCCACCTCCGGCGATCATTGCTGTAGGAGATGTAGAAGTTGACAACATACTGGGACTGGAAGAACTGTCTGGCTCCCTGAGTGGCCACCTGGCTGATTACCACTGGCCTCTGGAAGTCAACCTGTTGAAAAAGTGAAAAATCTGATCAATTGTGCATGTGTACACACGTATACACACACACACACAAATGTCCTCACTTTCATAGTAGAATAAGTATTTTTTAAGTATGTAGCAAGTACAACACACACACACACACACACACACACACACATACACACACACACCTGGATCCAGCTGGAGTTGTCTTCTGTGCTCCATGCATTATATTTACCATGATTGTTGAGTCTGGCAAGGTGTGGCTTCCAGTATCCTTCAAATATGGATGTACAGTTAGTCTCAATACTTTGTAGTAGATCATCAGCTTTATTACAAACATGGGTTGATGGACATTTCGGGGTTTGTCTACCTCTAGTGTGGGTTGCTGTAATCTGGTTGTCTTTTACACTGCCTGACTCCAGACCCAGTGGATGATAACAGTCTGCACGAACACATAAATATATATCAAAACCTGCTGTGATCCACAATTTGCCAGTATGGTGAGAAAACACAACAAAACATAAATAATATATAGTGTTTTTGTTACCATCAGCTAGAACCAGAAAGAGGGTCTGCATGCCCTTCTCTTGGTTGAATCCAACTTCTGTTTCCAGCTGCCACAGGCCAGGTTTGGATGGATACATGTCCAGAGTGGCAAAACTACCTGAAAGGACATTTTTTCATTCCATTTCTGCTGTGCTCAGATGTCTATACAGGAATAAAAACCAAATGGTTGACTTCCAAAATGAGACTGTAAAATTCTTTGATTAACAAACATTAACCAACCAGGCAGCAGAGGGTAGATGGCTTGTCTGTAGCTGGTCGTCTTCTTATGAAGGAATGTCTGTCCATGGAAGTGAACGCTGTTGAAGTCTTTGGGTGAGCCCATGTTGATCAGGTGCCAGGATGCAAGCTGGTTGGTGTACATCCTCAGGCCCTTCAGATTGTAAATAATGCCATTGATGGCTTGGAATACAGCAGACAGAAGATGTTTAGACATTTAGTTTTAGACTGGGACTCTGCAGTAACACTGGAAGTCATTGAAATGTTAGATAAGTATTTGCTGTTGTGTCAATGTTTTGCGGTACTTTTATTGTAAAATCAATTACAGTGAAACTTAAGGTTTTCCTTGATGTCAGGGTCCATAGCTTTCATCCAGCTTTTCCTTTGCATGATCTCACGATTCTTATCAAAGTACCAGCTCTGTGATTCATCGAATGTCATGAAAAGCACCATGAACTGTCTTGTGTTTGACAACTCTTTTTCCAGGGTTCCTTTTCGACACACGAGTAAAGGACCAATCAGGCCAGAGTGGATGTCCCGTTCCTAAGGGACAGCATATGTTATTATTTTTATTGTTATAGTTAACGTTATTACATGACATCTTGACATGATATGTCTGTATAGATATGGCCAAGTCATAGCAAGCACTAGTTAGTATCTTCTGTGTGCAAATTTAATTTATATCTACACGTTGTACCATTTGTATTGTAATAATTTGGATTTTCAAGCAATTTGGGGTTTCAAGCACTTACAGGATTTACACCTGAATAGTAAACCCATGTCCGGCAGTTAGACTCATCTGATGTCGGTCCAACCATGGAGTTTACATTCCATATGTAGGAAAAGGTAGAACCTGGTTGAACTTCATTGTCATACTTATACCAGTAATTAGAGCCATCCTCATAAGACAAACCCTCCGTCTGTTTAGAGTAAGAAACCCCATTTGGGTGTAAGGAGTATGGACGGGTGGCATTGTTCTTGAACACCACCTGCAAAGCAAAAGGACACATGAACTAGTCAGGTAAAACTAAGGAATAAATGGACATTCTTAAGTAATCATCAATAATTTATTTGAGAAAAGCAAATACAAAAGTAAACAGATCTCTATATTTGAAGTGAATACAAAGAATGATGCTTGCGATGCCCTCTGAAAAAGACATTAAAGCAGAAATATATGCATAAATGACTGAAAAATGGCTTTAATATTTACTGAGTAAAAAGTCTCCACGGGCAGCCCTACACCCACAGAAGAATCTTACCATTATGGATTGTCCGACCTCTGCCTTGATGACTGGTCCCAGAATGCCCAGGTGCTCATCGACCTCTCCTCGAATTTCGGGTGTACTGAAACTGCTGTCCATGTACAGTCGGAAAACCACCTTGGTGAACTTAGTTTCTCTGCTTTTTTGCCTTGGCTTCTCATTTCTCCTGTGATTTAGAGGGATGCCATTTCATTTACAGGATATATAACTGCAGTGTACATTCATCTATTAAATGTAAATATTCACTCTCAAATCAATTTACCTCTGTCCGTAGCCAGCATAGTCCCACTGAACCTCCTCGGCAGCAATGAAATAAGTTCTGGCATCTTTGTCTGTGTTTTGCAAGTATTTATTGGTCTGATCCAGGTGAAAATTCTTGGCATCTTCATTACTGCTGTAGGGGTCTTTGTAGCTTACATACTCATATTCATTACCCTTCACATTCTGCTCTTCCAGCCCCAGATGGTCTGGTTCATCCCCAGGAAGATACAACTCATAGTCACTGAAATCAGGTCGAGGAACACCAATGACCAAGGGCACGTTGATGAGCTTCTCCTCGTCATTTACAGGCTGTAGCCCCTGCGGTCTGGCCCCACGCGGGGACATGAGCGGATTAAATCCTCGTGGGGAGAGTGGTAACCCACTCCTCGGCTGTGGTTTGTATTCCTTCCTTCTTTTGGTTTTCATCCCTTGACCCTTCTGGGGCCTGTGTGGGAGATTCACCCTCTTCGTCTTTTTTTTGTTTCTTCGTGGGGTTTTTTCCAAATATTTTTTCAGGTCATCAGGAATCTCCACGGGTACTGTTTCGTGAGTTCCATCGTAGGTCCAGTTGTGTCCTGGTGTCTTCACAGAGGTGGTTTTGATAACACCTGCATTTTTTTCTTTAACGATTATAAAGACTTCTTCACTGTTGTCTGAGTTTGTAAATACTTCAGAACTGCTTGGCACTACATCATTTGACACTGATAAATTTACTGTCACAGAGCCATTTTGGAGCAAAATAGCTGTTACATTTTCAGATTTGGAAATGAATGGGTTCATCTTTTCAGATGAATTGAAGTTAGGGCCATGAGCTCCTGACATGTTGACATGTGAAAAAGAGGTGCCATTGCTGTCCGATGCAGTTAGATTCTTTCCTTGTAAGGTCCCTGTGAGATTGGTTATCTCTTTTGAGTAATTTGTTTCAACTGATATTGCCGAAGCATTGTGAACTCTAGCTGCAGCCTCAAGATCTGTGACAGCAGAAGAATTACTATTTGTAGCGCTGCTCTGATTCTGTAACTGATTATTTATTGGAAGAATGTCCACCTTTTGTGTTTCATTTACAGAATGAAATGTTGAGTTCATAGTGATTTGTTGGTTAAGTAAATCAATGTTTGTACGGTTCTGTACGTCCATCCTCTTTGAGGGTGAGGTGTCATTTAGTCCTTTTATCTCTGCAGTAAAGGTGATGTTTTCAGTCTTTGTCAAATGAGGCTGTGTCTCATTTGACACATCAACAACTTCATAGTCGAGGAAAGAGAGGTCTAGCTGATCCACATCCAAGCTGTTGGACTGCTGTTTCAGAGACCTGAGGCCCAACTCATTTGCAAACATTTCTGTATAGTGATCAATTTCCACATTTGGTTTCTCCAAAATTGGCTTCTCTTCATTTTTCTTGATTGTTTCTAAACTCAGAGGGTTCCAGACGTTGAACTCCCTGTTTGGTAATTCATAGTCAGGGTACTCATACTGGTAGTCACGGTAACATTCTACATCCTGAAACTTCACACGCATTCCTTTGGTAGTCCCGTGAGAATTAAGGGAGGCCAGCAGCCAGATACCTGGTTTCATTCATTCACAAACAAACAAACAAACAAACAAACAAACAAACAAATAAAAAGCATGAAATACATTCAAATCAAATCTTTACATCCGAAATTAAGAGCAACAGAAAAAGCTGTTTTGAGCTCCGACTGACCTATGTTGTCCATGTTCATGCTGATGGTCTCTCCAGTCATTGGGTAGAGGCTGAGAAAATCCTCCTTGCGTTTGTTCAACTCAAATGTGTGGCCGTAAAATGTGGCTGTCTGAATGTAGTCCTGCGCTCCAATGCTGGACACATGCCATGTAGCAACCTCACCATTGCAGAAACCCAAAGTTGGGCTGCTCTCAAACATGTAACCATTGATCGCTGTGAAAAGATTAAAACAAATACTACACAGTTGCAAATGTGTTACATATCTGAGCAAAAGCTGAGAGAAATGATTATACTTCGAGGATTGTTTTAGTATTGTAACACATACTGTGCATGACGTTGGATTTATAGAAGTCTGGATCTGCCTTGTTGACTTTAAAACGATCACAGCGCCGAAGAATGTTGTCATCGAGGTACCAACTCATGTTTTCATCAAAGACAGTAAAAAAGGCGTGCTGTTCCTTGTCTGCTTTCAGCTAGAAGCAAATGATTGAGTGTGTGAGTGTCATGTTCTTCACATCTTGTTTTCAATGCTGACCTCATTAATTTGCAAGGGTGTGATTTTTAAACAATTATCACTTCATGTTGGTGGTACGAGATGTCCTCTCCTAGCCTGTGCTCACAATTCAGCATAATCCAGCTTGAGTGACATTTATGCAAGAATTACAGAACTAACAGAACCCTGTTAAGTATCAGGATGAGATCTAAAGGACTTCAATGCAGTATTGCACAGGGAAGCAAAAGGGAAAGGGGGGGATTGAATAAATCCACAGTGTAATGACAGTTTGACAGATTTCCAGTCTACGACTAATTTATGTGCTACTACTGACCAAAAGCTGTCTGTCTATCTGCTGGCTACCTGGTGTCTCTGAACATCTCAACAAATCATCCTCCTCTACCTAGCCACTGCTTTGACACCATCACTACACCTGTTTGGGATCTGCACTGACCTACCTCAACTCTGACCTCTCTACCAATTCATCCATCCATCCATTTTCGACCGCTTGTTCCTCCACTGAGGGTCGCGGGGACTGCCTATCCAGAGCAATCGAGGCAGGGTACACCCTGACTGGTCGCCAACACAGGGCTAACACAGAAAAACAACCATTCTCTCACACATTCACACCTAACGAATTCAAACTAACCCCAATCTCTGGCACAATGAATGGTTCAGAAATCCCTCTCCAGATCTACTGAACACCCACCCACTGACACCAGCAAACTCAGACAAAAATTTGACACCGACCTCACTTTTGAACGGAACATCAAACCTGCTACGGAAAAAGGCTTCTCTCTTGTGAAAAGCCTTGCTTTCCTGAAGCTAAAACCTGATACCATGTGCATCACCACAACCCTGGAATACCGCTATAGCCACTTTCTTCCAACCTGAAGATTCCATTTTATATTTTACTATTATTTTTTGTTTTGGAATTATTTTAACTTATTTCACTAATATTTTTTTTTATTATTGCTGGGAAGTGTAGTTTATTGTCATAATGTAATAAACTAGTAGTAGAACTATTATAGAAATTGTATAACTTGACAGATAACTACTACTTCTATGAAAGGTGTGATGTTCCCCCACACTGACAGATGAATGGCAGATCCTTACCTGTACATTTCTGACATTAAGCGACTCACTCTTGCAGATAAGCAGCGGCCCTATCAGTCCTGAAGCAATGTCCCGTGGTGTGTCGACGGCGCTGTGGTACACGCGTGTTAGACAGCGAGCATCATCATCCAGAGGCTCGTCTTCTTCTGCTACTTTCCATCGATAGGTGTGCACCTCACCTGGCTGAACACCGTGGGAGTTACCTGGCCAAAATAAAAAATATATGAATGCATTCATACATAAATAAATATATAAGTATATTTAAATAAGAACAGATGTAATACTTCCTGCTGGGTAGTTGACACCTTCCTCTGACTTCTCTATTGTCAGTCCATGTGGATAGATGCTGTAAGGTCTTGAAGCCTTGTTCTTAAAAACAATCTGTTAAAAGACAAGGATTTTTTTAACACAAGTATTACCCATGAGTTTTAACATAGCAAATGATTTCTGGGATGAACCTGATTTCTCATGGCAATAAATATGGGGTTACTGGTCTCAGTTATAAATACATCTAAAGCAGTGATTTGTGTGACAGTGTGTGTGTGTGTGTGTGTGTGTGTGTGTGTGTGTGTGTGTGTGTGTGTGTGTGTGTGTGTGTGTGTGTGTGGGGGGTGGGTGGGTGGGTGTCATCAACTCTATGAGTGTATGTCACATGTATTCTACACTATTCTACTATACTACTATACTTTTTTTCCTTGCTTGAAACTGATTTTACCTTGATAACATCTCTGGTTTGTGCTCTGATCACTGGGCCCAAGATCCCCAGTTCATCTCTCCTTTGTTTGTTCTCCAGTCGTTCTGTGAACGACTCATTTTTGTAAAGTGTGTAGATGGCTTTCTTGTACTTGCCACCAATCCGTGTGGCAGATTGTCTCAGGTAGTGGAGCTTGAAGTCTCTATACAATACAATTGAAAGATTTTTTATTTAAAATATTGTGTATGATAATTTAGGTAACAAAGTAAGGCATTTGTTCATTCCCTGTTCAAAAAAGAGGTTTCTTCAAATACCGTTACAGAACCAGAAATTATGTATTAGATCACATTGTAAAATTTCAGTGGAGACAAATTTTGCACAAAATTCTAGCATGCTTATAATTGTCCTGCTGCACTTAACTTTTGTTCAGAGCTATTCTTCTACTTTCCATTTATTTTTGTAGTTAATATGTTATTAAATATCTTTTTTTAAACTAACTTTCATATTTTATTGGGTGAAAAGAAACATTGAACCTCTTGATAAATCACCAACTCTTAAATCAACTCTGATTGACCAAACCATTTTGGAGAACCTTCTTTATCTATAGTATAGATTATATACGCAGATCTGAATTCTGCCAGATCTGTGGAAAAAAAGAAATCTCTAAAAAAGAAACTATTGTGGTGAAGTGCCATGCCAGGTGAGACTCCTCAGTTCCTGTATTTCTCCTGGTACTCCTGGTTTTGCTGAAGCTTCACTCCATGTCCTTGTGTATTCTGCTGGTCTGTCCCTAAATACTATCACTGCTGTCCCACTGTACACACAGTCTGCCTATTTGCTTGTTTTGTGCCAGTTTATCAACCAGCACCTCAAGATAGATGATAATCACTGAAGTCTGAGCTGTGCTGATTGGACCCTGATGAATCAGTTTAGTCAGTAACAACTGGCTGGTATGGACCCAGCTGACTCTGCACTGCCGTGCACAGTTAACCACAGGCTCAGGTCCATTTTTTGGCTGACACTCACTTGGCACATGCTTAGTAACACCAGTAAAAATCATCCTTTTCTGGTACAAGGAATGTTCCAGTTCACATAGAATCCTGCAGCATTTTTCAAAGATAAGCTCAGATATTGCCTAATGCTTATTGGCAACTCAAGATCATTGACCACATTTTTCCAAGAAACAGCACAACAAGGTTTCCTCCTGGCAGCAGATACTGGCTGGAACTGTGAAATCCTGTTCAATGCCTTTTAAATGGCCTTTCAGACCCCCCAAAAAAGACCAGCCTGCTCCTTTAGACTAACCCAACAACCCCTCATGACCATGACAACATGTTGCAGCTTTTTCTAATTTGTTGAGTTGTTTCTGCTTCATGAATCCTACTGGCTGGTTGCTGTAAATGCTGCTTACTGATCGATGTGTTCAGGCTCATTGGGTGCGTAGTTCCAAACTCTTTCTTCAGCAGCGATGTAGTAAGTCCACTCCCTGCTGTTCTGTCTTTGTTGCCGGGTTAAGGTTCGTTGAGGTGCTTCAAACCCATCACATTTTTCCATGTTTACAAAGCCGTACATTTTAGCTGCAAGGAAACCGACAATTCAATGCAATTCATTGCAAAGACAACATTTCAGGAAAAAACACATATCCTTATTAAACACCCTTACCTTGGATGTGCTTGATGGTGTGTGAGGACAGCAGCCAGCGACCTGTGTGGATCGCTACCATGCTGACAGTAGCGGAGGAGCCACTGATCAGACCCACTGAGGACATTTTATGTCCATTCTGCTGCAGCACTTGACCATTGATATGCACAGAAAACACTTCAGGGTCTGAACTCATGCCAACTAGATGTAGGCTCACAGGGGCATGTGTGCATATCCTGACATCTGAAATGAAAGAACTATTTGAATGCACTTTGTACACCATCTGATAGATAGATAGATAGATAGATAGATAGATAGATAGATAGATAGATAGATAGATAGATAGATTTCATTTTCACCTGGTAAAGACCCCTCTGTGAAACCGTTGATTGTATACTTGATATCATCTGCACCACAGCCTTTTTTGTACTTGCTTTGGTTCTCATTGAAAACCCCAAACAGGAACACATACTCATGCTGGATGCCATCCTGTTGACCTGACTCATCCAGGCTGCCTGCAGACACAATCAAATCTCAGTTGGAGCGCATAAAAAACAGATGTAAAAAGTGGTTGTGCATCTCACCAGGCTTGCAAACAAGTAATACCCCAATGAGCCCAGAGTTGTAGTCCTCCACAACTTTTTTGTGGGAGATGTAAGTATAGGTGAGGCAGGTGGGGTCATTTTGCTGCGGGGCAACATCCGCCGTTAACTCCCAGTAGTACACGTGCTCAGTGTTTGGCCACACTACATCATCCTCTTTTTCTTTTTGTGATGTATTGTCAAAGTAGTTTGCTCCTGCAACACAATGAAAATTGTCCCTTTGAGATCTGAAAGTCTGTTGAACAACAAAGGAAATACATTTAATAAAAGGACTACATTTCCTAATGAACAGCTGCCGAATCACAACACTTTATTTCTTGCTTTCTCTAAATAAAGTGATTATCTTTATTAATAAATCATATCTTTTCAAATGAAAACCAAATAAATAGCTATAGCTATATAGCTATTATAGTTTCCTATAACCTGACTCTCTCTGCTGGTTAATATTTCAGTAAAAGACAAACATGGCTGTTTGTTTGGGCAGGCTAATGTTGTGTAAGTCTTTCATTGAATGGCATCATCTGCATTCTTGTTTGTCCACTGCAGCCACACTGTTGGGCACACACACCCTCTGACTGTTTCCCATAAGCAACCCCGTGCGGGTGGATACTGTGTGGCTCAGTCGCCATGTTTCTGAAGGTGACGACAATTGTCTCCCCCACCTCTGCCCTCAGCGTGGGTCCCAGAAGCCCTGCAAAGAAGGTACACATACCTGTCACACATCCTACATGTTGAGTCACAGTGTCAGCATTTTTGCATTTTATTTCTATTTAAAAGATTATTTTTAGTTACCACAGATGGATAAAATGTGTTCTTAAAGTAAAACCACAAACAGTAATTTACCTAACCATGGGGGACGGCTCTTAGCTTGTTTGAAATCTTTGTCATACTCTCGAAACACCACTTTTTTGTAGATGGGGGAAAACCTGAAAGATAAAATGTGATCACCAAGCAAAATAAGCATCCTCATGTGTTATGTAAAGCCACGTTCTCTGCCAGTGCAACCTAGGCAGGGCGGAATTGGTATAAGACCTGAGCCTGAGGCGTCATATCGAGTAATGCTTAACACTTCATTAAGTGGCTCTGAGATCTTGGACATAGCAGTGTGTTTGTAGGGATGTTCAGCAGGGGGTAACCACAGACCTATGTCTGACCCATGAAGAACAACCATCCTTAAACAGAGGGGGGGACCTGAGGCTTTACCATTCTGGTGTTGGCGGTGATTTATAAAGAATCAACTTGAAGCTCGGACAACTTCTGAGATCTAATCGGCCCAAATTCTGGCATCGGCTAGCTGCCGACAATGATTGGGGATGCTACCCTTGGCTAACTCTCTGCGCTATCTTGGCCTAGCTCACTTGGCCATTGCAACTGCTGGATTACCCATAGTTACCATAGCAACCCGAACCCCCAAAGCTTCCTGCAGTGTGCCTAAGCTTTCATGATCCCTTGTGAATATGCTTGGATTCCCTTGTGCATTACTTCCAGACAGTTTGGGGGGTGTGTATATATATATATGTATATGTAAATAAACACACAAACACACACACACACACATATATATATACTGTATATATATACCATACCAACATATCATATTGTATATCATATTACAAGTTTTGGCTCCAAAATGAATTATTTTTTTAAAGTTGAATCAGGAATTGAAGAAGAAAAAGTGGAAGCCTACCTCTGTGTGTCATTTCCAGAATAGTCCCAGTCTATTTCAACTGCTGCAATATAGTAATGTCTCTGATTGGATTTAACCTGGTCTCCTTTAACATGACAGGCTGTGAGAACAGCCAGGAAAGACAGAAGACAACATGCTCCAACCCTGGAACTAAGACTCATATCTGGGATCAGTCCTCGAGACTGCTTTGTTTCACAAGAGAAGAAACTATGATGCGACAGAATGATCCACTCTCCTTTATCTACTGCGTACAAACACGCACACACACACACACACACACACCACACACACACACACGCACACACCACACACACGCACACACGCACACACACACACGCACACAAACTTACATGCACAGTGTTTAAACATTGTGTTCCAGGGCAATGGACGTTATCACTTTGTCCTGTTTTAGCAGAATTCATCTCCTGGTGTTCCTGGTAGTAATGTCTCTGGGCTACAGTGAAAATAAACCCCACAAAAACATCTACCTGTGTATGTATGTATGTATGTATGTATGTATGTATGTATGTATGTATGTATGTATGTATGTATGTATGTATGTATGTATGTATGTATGTATGTATGTATGTATGTATGTATGTCTTCTATTTCTTTGCATTTGGTCGTATGCAGACTGTAGTTTATTTCATTCTTGTGCTATGTTCTTCAACAAAACAAAGGTTGACAGTAGTCTCAAACTACATGCTTTGGTACAGCAGAGGGCGGTATACTCTGTATGGGTGAGGACAGAAGAAGAGGAAGAAAAACAAGAGGAAGGAGAATGTAGCGTAGAGTAGAGATGACGATAGTCTTCTCTCCACACATTCTTCTCTCATTTTCCTGGAGGTGAAGACAGGTCAGCGGGGTTCCTCCTGCCAGTGTGGCGCCGGGCTGCTGTGGGCCGGTGTAGCCGCAGCCATGGTGTGCTGCTCGGGTCCCGGTCAGGACACATGCCCGTCCACCCTGGCCCTGGCTCTGCTCTACGTGCTGCTGGGAACCAGCCGAGTCCTCCTGCTCAGATTCTCCACTAATGCAGGTACAGCATGCGCATTTTGAAATGATGCTGCACCCCATTAAAACTGTCATAACTTCATTTGGAATTGATGCTGCATTTTAACAGTGACGTGGCTCCACACCACTGTTTTGATTGATTATATATTACTGTAGTGTGGTAGATCATTGGTTTGAAAGAGTTACAAGAGTTGGACTTTGTATGGAGACGTTCCTGCATGACTACCCCCCCCTTCTATTCTATCACATAAATATAAGCTTGTTATTCCATCGTTTGAAAATAAATTGCACAGTGAACCCCCCCTCCACCGTCACCACCACCACACACAAGCACACACACATAGTGCATTTATGAAACAAAGTATAAAAGCAATGTAAAATCAGGGAAAAAATGATAAAGAACACACACACACTACATTGCAGTATGTCATGATTGTCTGAAGTGTCTGTGGTGGTCTGACACCTGCTGGTTCTGTACCTGCTGCGAAAGGGCAGCAGGTCAAAGAGTCCATGGTCAGATGGGAGCTTCCTCATCCTTCCCTGTGACATGGGGGTGATGGCAGTGTCCTGAAGGTGGGGGCGTTTAGTGGTACTAAACATAAGAGTGTTGAGCCTCTGGACCCACCACTATTGTGTTGTATGCCAAATGAATGCAGTCATGAGTGTGCAGGACATACAGGAAGGGGCTCAGCCAGGGCCGTGGTTGATGATCTATGGGGTACCACACTCACTAAGCCTGAGCGGTCCATCAGGAAGTTTGCAGCTGAGGGGTGGGATAGACATTACTGTTCATGGTTACACAGGTTAACATAACCTGCTAGACAGGAATGTTTACAGGAATGATTCTGTTGATTCTGTACACTACTATTCCTGTCGTCTTCTTGTTTCTACTATTACTGTTAAGAAATAATAACATTATATTACATTATCACATGAGAAAAATATTCAGTTGTTCTGCTGTTGATAAATGTGATAAATTGATAAATATGTGTGTCTTTGGCTTTTTTGGTCACTTTTTTCAGAAAACAAATATGACTTCCACCCTGCATCGGTCAACCTCTTAGCTGAGTTGCTGAAGCTGCTCTTCTGTTTGGTTATGTCAGTCTGGGTCATTGTCCAAGGTAACCAGTAAAGACATATGTGTGTGTCGTTCTGTATGACGGAAAAAGATTAATTCTTCTTTTTATGTCTTTCTCAGATGGACGATCATTCCGGGATCTGAGATGTTCCTCCGTTGCTTCCTTCTTTACTTCCTTGAAATGGGCCATCCCTGCCTTCCTCTACTTTCTCGACAACCTCATCATCTTCTATGTGATGACTTACCTGCAGCCTGTTAGTCAACATTTGTATATAATATAATAATTTAATTTAATACAATATAATACAACATTCATGATCATTATTAACATTATCAGCAGTCAGTGTAAGAGATTAATTTATAAATTTAGAGGTTTTCCTTTAGGATCCTCCTGACTACAGGGCATCTTCTTATTAAAGACAAATTTTGTTGTTCCATCACAACAAATGTTAATATTGGTAAAGGTAATCTTTAGGGAGGGTAGATGAACTGAAACTGATGAGCATTTAATATGAATATCTATTATTTTAGTTTGGAAATATTTCAGTTTGAAATTGTTTACATTTTAGCACCTTCACAATTATTTTTTACGTCAGTTATAAAGTTTTGGAAGTTACGCTTTAAAAAAAATCCTGTGCTTATCTGGTTTAAAATTCTGTGTTTTGTACTGTTTCATCTGTAAACCAGTTTTTTCCCTTCTGTTAAGGCCATGGTGGTGCTGTATTCCAACTTTGTCATCATTACAACAGCGGTACTTTTCCGAATTGTTTTAAAGTAAGTGGCTCCATACAGAAAGTATTGTTCAATCCTCAACAGCTCTGTGAGCACATTAGAGTGTGCACACCACTGTACACCAGTGTTTAAATAGTTAATGATGTTAACACCTTGTTATGATGTACAAATGTACCACCATAATGTCTGGAACAAATACACATTTGCTCCCCCCTCTGTTCCACCCATCGCTAACTCACTTGTCATTCAAAGACATTGCACCTTCTCCTATTTACAACTCTCCCTCATGTCTCTGTCTGCTTTGATACACCAGTGCAGGTCCAGGGTGAGCTTGTCCTGGTGAAGTGAATCAGACTTCACTTTTTATTCTCCCAAAGCTCCATTAGTTCTGCTCTCATTATATGCAGGTTGTTCCAATCTTCTTCTGTTTTGAAAGAAAAAAATCCACTGTGCTTTTGGGAACCTGTATAATGTTATTTTCTGTCATTAGAGTAATTTACCAACACAAATGATAGCAATAAATTCCCTTTTCAATGTCATTTTTTCTCCTAGGAGGCACCTGTCCTGGGTTCAGTGGGCTGCATTAGTCATCCTCTTCCTCTCTATCGCTTCACTGACAACAGGATCAGGAACCAGCCAAGGTGCTGTGGCTGTGCCAGGACTCCATTCAAGCCCTCTGTCCACCCCCTCCAACTCTTGCCTACTCTACACACAGCTCCTAGAGCAGGTGAAGAACAACAGGTAACAACACGTCTCTGCATCAGAGCCTGACAGCATTGCAAGGAATCGAGGGTTTTTTGATACCACCACAGTCAAATGTGGAGGATAAAAACCATTTAGAAGTCAGCCAGTGTATTCTCACTTCTTGCTATGTCTTTTTCCTAACTGATCACTGGATCTTTAATAACAATAATCACAATAATGGTGAGGTCTCATTATCTATGATGATTTTTCTCCACAGTGACAGGTCTGCATACCTGGAGGAAGCTGTAGCTGGGCAACAACTCAGCAGCACTGCTACCTACTGCTTTGTGCAGGCTTCCCTCCCAATAGTCAGAAACAGACTTCATGGGCCCCCGATGCCCATAAGAGGGACAGACATGCAGCCCAACTTGCATTTGTCAGAGAACACCAGAATTTGGCCAATGGCCCCCTGTTCGTTTCACAGATGAGAGCAGGTTCACAATAGGCACAAGTGATAAGTATGAGAGAAACTGAAGGCATTTCAGGCGAAAGAATGTTGTCCACAACATTCTCCAGCATGACTGGTTTGGCAGTGATGCTCTGCGGAGGCGTGTTCTGGGGAGGCCACGGGGACATGACAATGCACGTTCTCATGTAGTTTGAATGCATCAGCAGGCCCTGGCAGATGAAGGCATTGATGCTTTTGATTGCCCAGGCCAGAATGCAACGGTGCACCTCTTTATTTTTCTGAGCATTGTGTGTTATTGGCTTTGCAACAAACACACGCGCAACAACATAGTAATGTCTTTGTTATGTCATCTTTTACCATGTTCTACCAACAGTGATTCACAGGGGGTGAACATGACTGTGCATAGCTGGTGGGACACTGCAGCGGGCAAGGTTTGGTCTTTGGGTGCAGGTCACATCCTTCTCTTCGTACAGTGCATCATCTCAGCTATGGCCAACATCTACATTGAGAAGATCTTCAAGGAAGGAAAGCAACTGACAGAGAATATCTTCATCCAGAACAGTAAATTGTGAGGATGTTTAAAAAAGATGAGATACTTGAACGTCCAAAGCCATATCCATTCTCCTGCTTTAATATGAGTCTCTTCTCACATGGTCCGACAGGTACATGTTTGGGGTTGTGTTCAATGGTCTGACTCTGGGACTGAACAGTGAGGCTTGGGGCCTCACCCAGCACTGTGGACTACTTCATGGACACAACATCTACTCCCTGAGTCTGGTGCTGGTCACTGGTGAGTTAACCTAAGCCCTCACATGTATGACTGGCAAAATAGCTATTCTAACTTCTGATATACTTGCAGGTATATTCTTTTTTTTTTATTATTATTATTGACAGGCCATTAGCTTGGTGTGTAACATTTAAAATCTACACTGGTAGGAAGTAAGGATAGAATAGGTGAAGAAGGTAATGGTAGTGAGCCAGGGAGCCTGTGGTTGAATATGTGCTACCATTTGGGTTGCTTTAGCCTATACCGGTCTGGTGGACTACATCTTAGATCACAGGGTTTGAAAGAGGTGAATCTGCTGCTAACTGGTTGCAGATCTGTTACCCAAGGCTAACCCCTGACTTGGTTAGGACTTGTCAGTAAGGTAACTGACAGATTGTGCTGGAGCCTACAGGGCCTTGTTGATATCGTTGACCTGGCCCTGCTTGAGATAGTGGCAGCTGGGAGGAGAAGACAGGCCCAGATGAGATTCCCAGAGGCTCCTCACCATGGAGAGCTGGAGGAACTTGGATATCAATACCATTGATATTGGAGGAGCTTGGGCTGAACAGAAATTGAGTTATTTATTTGGCCAAAGACACTGTACAAGTATGTTTGGGATATTCTTACCATATTTCTGTCTAATGATATTAAATATTGGACCTTGTAAGATTTTTGTGTCTGACAGTAACTCCATTGAGACTGTAGATTCTTGTTGACTACACTAGACCTCAGCAATATATTAGTTTGAAACTACATGAAACAGGAACACAGGGAGCAAGAGGACAACCCCAACACACACACACGACGCTAGTCGTCACAGCAATGTATTAGAATCCTTGTTTCATTTCCAGTGAGAAAAGAATCATATTGGTCACTTTGAGACTTTGTCCTCTAAACAGTTTAGTGAAAATGGGATGCAAATCAATAGAAACTGTGATAAATTGATAGATTTTTTTTCTTTAAATCAGTCTAAATAGTTCTGTGTTTGTCAGTTGGAAGGTTAGTTTATATTGTGATCGAGGCATTGAACATCAATGGTTGTTCACCTTGTCTGAGAATCAAGAGTTTCAATGTGTTTAATGAAGGTCAGATTAGATAAATTAATCGGATAATGAAGATTATTAGTACTGTTGTTGTAATTTGCAGGCATGTAGTTGTATTCATTATTTGCCATGTGATGCTGTCTAAGTGGCACTAATTAAAATGACTCATGAAAGTCATGATGGTCTCTGATTTGTTTCCCCCCAGCGGCCTTAGGTCTGTCTGTGGCGTTCATCTTGAAATTCAGAGACAACATGTTCCACGTGCTGACGGGCCAGATCACCACAGTCATGGTTTCTGCCCTCTCCCTATTCCTTTTTGACTTCCATCCATCACTGGGCTTCTTCCTCCATGCTCCCATCATCCTGCTGACAATTTTCATCTACAATGCCAGTCAGGCCACAGACGTGCACCTGAGTCAGGAAAAGCCCCGCGTCATCGTCGGGGAAGTGTTGGAGAGGTCCAGAGGGGTATGAAGTTCACTTTTCATTCAGGTTATATCACCGTATTTCTTATCATATTTGGATGTTAATAACGTTTTTCTTTTTTTGTAGGATGGTGAGGAGCTGGAGCTCCTGATGAAGACCAATACAGACAGTGAATCTGATGATGAGTCTGTGTAGCTCTGGCACTATTCTTTTCGGAATATTTGTATATTTAATATAAAGTGTGCTTTTACTGTGACCGATTCATCTTATGTGCCATGACATATCAAAGCAGAACATTTCTGCATAGAATGTAAACCACATGCTGCTATTGTTATGTGTTTTTATTGTATAAATGCTTATATACCAGCAGGCTGACCTCAGCACCTTCCAAAGGGAAACAGGGAAACAGAGTCAGAGTCCTCCATTATTGTTGCATCCGCTGCCTATGGAGAATATCTTTGACACAGATACATGAGTTACAGTAAAGGTCATATCAGCGATCCTGAGCAAAAGTGTGATTTCTCTCTTACAGGATATCTTTTCTCACACAGCAGCTGAAAAACTCTGGTCAGTGTTGGCCACCTACTGTCCTTTAAAGTTCTGAGAAACATACACAGATTGATGTGAATCTACGCACCCCCAAACGACAACCAGTCAGGGGGCAGATTTGGCACCAGTTATGTTTCAAGCTGGTGAAGGGTAGGGGCAGACAGCTGTGTTACATTTTGAGAATATGATACAACCTTTTACAACCATTTTATGTTTTGATAGAAATTCTGTGTGTTCAATTTTGTATATATGTTTTTAAAAACCAGAAATAAACAGATATTTGGTAAATGCATGTACTGAAGCATGGACTTTTCATTTGATACCTATAAGCTCTTAAAAAATAAATCAGTGCAGATTTATTAACTCAAGTGAAGTGGCTCTCAGCCCTGCAGGAAGAAATGCAATAAATAGTAAATTGAATCAATTGCATTTGAGCTCAACTGATCAGATTTTAAATGGTAGATTAGTAGCAGGAGAAGCTGAAACTTGATTATGTGTAATAAAAAAAAAGGAAACAGACCAGCACCGGTAGCAAATGTGTTTAATAGTTAACAAAAAAAAGTACATCTGTGTGTGTATCTCTCTTTCTCTCTCTCTCATATATACTGTCTATATATACATATATGTATAAATGTGTGTATATACATTCATACATATAAGCTAGTACATGTATATACACACACATTCGCCATAAAACAAAATTAGTCAAACAAGGGCAACAGTGTATTAAAAACACTTAAGAAGCATTTAAAACATATCCCTAAGTTAGGGAAGTTTAGCAAAAGGTAGAAAAAAGTTAATCAAACAGAGGCGTTAATAACCGTATCCTTGGTGATAACCGTCCTGATAACTGTGTTCATACCCGTGCTGATGATAGCCGTAGTCGTACTCGGGGCAGCGCATGCCCAGTGACTGCTGGATGGCCATTTCCTGCCTACGCAGCTGCATAGAATCCACCAGGTCATAGATAGTGGCCATGGACCACATGGGAGATGGGTACCAGGACTTAACATTCCCGTCTTTCCCCACCAGCAGCATGGAGAAGTACTCAGGGCTGATCTGGAAGTAGTTCCTCATGTCTTTGACAAGGGTGCCTGACAGACCTTCACGATCCACAGTTGTACTGCCTGCAAAGAGCAGAGTTTTAGGATGGTTACAGAGGCTGCAGTCACATTTTCATACACGTTAATGCATATTGTACTTTCATACATTTTGCAGAATCTTTGAAATATATAAATAAATAGTTGTTATCTTGAGGAAATAAATGAGTTTCTGTGGTAATAACCATCAACATCATTTTCTCTAAATTTTGAGTGAACAAAACAAAACATCCTGACATAACAAAGTAACCAATCTTAAATAATAAAGATTTAAACAATACATCTTAAATAATAATCCTAAATAATAAAGATTTAAATAATAAATCTTAAATAATAATCTTAAATGATAAAGATTTAAATAATAAATCTTGTGTCTGAACCTGAACATGTGTCTGAATTTGAGAGACCGCACTGTCTGCTGTATATAACATGCAAAAATATATTTTCTTTTTTATTTGTAAAGGGTATTTCTTACCATTGATGGGGTACAGTTCCAGGACCCCACCCATATGTAGCGGCTCTGTGCCAACCAACTTCAGAATAGCGATGTGTCTCAGGCCTGTTTTACCACAACAACCAGAGTGCCCCATTAGATAAAAACAGACTGCTTTTGTAACCCATCTGCTCTGCTGTGATCTTTAATTATATCAACTATAATAAACATTGCTTTGATCAAATGCTTCCTCCAAAGTGACTCAGTAAAGACACAGGAACACGGGCTGAACTCACTTTAATCCGAATGCTGGAGCAGAGTTAAAGCTGCCAGAGTAATGCTTAGTCAGCAGGAGAGATTTTTGTTTGTTTGGCTAAGAGACCAACACTGCTCAGGATAATGGAAGAAAACCGTCCTCGCACCACAATTTCCCAATCACAGAAACCAAACAAATGAAAACATATTATATTAGATATAAATAATGACATTTAATCAGTAAAGAGGCCAAGATCCATTATATCTGGAGAAGTTGATAGTACCACATCATTCCAATAGACCACTCTGCTGGTGAGTGCTGGATTTCTTGTGGTATCCAGAATTTTTAAGCAGAATGGGTGGCCTGCAGCTATCAGGCCTGTTCTCTCTCTCTCTCTCTTTCTCTCTCTCTCTCTCGCTGACTCCACAGTTGAACAGTTGACCTCTGGATCCAATGATATCCCTCCGCACTTTTTAGTTGAATCTATATTTCCAGGTTTAACAGGATTAACAACATAACAATTCCATTTGCTATCCTCTTTCTGTCCTTCCCACCTGCCTTATCTCCCCTTCCCCTCCTTCTTCTACACATCCACTCATCAGCAGGTGGGTCCCCCCATAAGATGTTGGTCCTGTTGTAGGTTTTTTCCTCTTCAAAAATGGATTTTTCCTGCCACTGTTCTTCTTTAAAGCATCTAAAGACAATTGACTGTAGTAGAAGCTATGCAAATAAAGTTGAATTGAGTTGAATTGTAAACCATTTCAATTTAGAAATACCGCAATTTGCCTTAAACTTTTATCAAACACTAATTTGCCTTTCATAAGTAGCAGGTAGATAATGTACCATGACATTATGAATGGATGTGTAAGTAACTGACTTAGAGGAGCCGTATCATACCCAGGTTGCAGGCCTGGCTGTTGAGGGAGTACAGCTGCTGCTGGAAGGACCACTCTTCATCACTTGGGCTGGAGATGATTAACAGACGGCGTCTCCAACGGAACCTGTGACCACACAAACACACCATGACTGAAGTTTTAGGAGCAACAGACAAAGTACTGCTCGTACACTGACATTCTCACGTCTTCACTGTTAGAGATAACCCAGAAAAGACCCTTCGTTTCACCCCTCGGTGTAATGAGGCTGGTCTTATTTTACAATGTCATGTGTCAACTTCTACGTCATTTGTGGCTTGATGGGAATTTCATCACTTGAAAGGCCTTCAGAGGCGTCTACATCAAGTTCACCTGGAGAGGAAGTTCTCCAATGACCTGGGCTTATCCTCTTTCTTACAGAGAACACCGTCCCTCTTCTGTTGCTCCATCTCCCGAATCCGAGAAGAGAAGGTGTCAATGTAGTCAAAGATGGCCTTCATGGCGATGGGAACCTCATAGGATTGCTGTGAAAAACAGAATCGTGGCAGTTATACTCATAACCAACACCTAGTTCTTTGTTCAAACAACACAACTATTACATTAAAAAGGTTATAAAGGTTATGAAGAAAATTGTTGTTATATGGGCTTTTGTGATATCATGCACTCATTACATTCAGGAAGCAATCCAATGAATTTCTACAATGTTAAATGTGAAAAAAAGCTACTTGTGTAGTAATTAAGTAAACGATTCAAACAGTTTGAATTGCAGTGAGATGAAGGCTGTTGTGCTTTTCACAAACAACTCTTGTTGAAATAGTTAGGCTTTCTTGAGCTAATTTACATTATAATATTACATGTAGCTTTCTAAGGTGTATTTTGTGCAAATGGAAAATTATTCAATTAAAAAAAGGCCTCCTTTTCACACATTTGCTATAAGGACATATGAAGTTATTTTTAATGGCATGGTTGCTAGCTCGTGTGCTGATGTAATTTCCTGCAACCTGTGAATTTGTCATTCTTTCCCTCATATTTTCCCCATGCACTTCTAATGTTTCCTCTTTCCCTTTTTAGAGTTTACCTGTTCAAATTTCACTATTTTTCATCATAACCAAGGATCATTTATGGTCATTTATATCAGCTCAAATGGATTGTAAACTATAATTCACATCCATTCTGTATTCTATCTCATAATATACAGTAAATGGTCAAGATCAAGATCAGACCTATTTTTCTCATTTGATTCATCAATCCATCTGTCATCCATCCATCTATCTCCTGTTAACTGTTGCCTTATTTCTACTTAGGGTTGGGGAGCTTATCCCAGTGATCACCCACAGGAGTACACTTGAACAAGTTACCGGTCCATCACTGGACACATACCACTCACTCACTCACTCACACACTTTGAGAAAAGAATTAATTTAATCAACTTTGGTTTTGTAATCTAATTTGTTCATAATTCAGCAGAACATTTCCAGTTACTCATGCAGTCAACAAAACTCCCACTAATAAAGAAACTGATGTAATGTAATGTCGTAATACATCAAATTAAATCATTTGATGATTTCAGAGATTTTTGCACTAACACCAGTTAGCCTGAATGAATGTGACAGTGACACAGCAGCAATAAGACCTCTTTGTGGTTCTCTGAGCGTGCAGATGAGGCTGTTCCCACCTTGATTTTCATGTCAGTGTCAGTGAGGACCATGTAGAAGTCATCGTGGACCATTCTGAACTCTTTCCTCAGCTCTGTGATCAGATCCTGGTTCAGCGTGTCTTCTTGGTGAATACCTTTCATTAGCTTGTCATTCTCTGGATAACAGAGACGACAACATCAGGCCCTTTATGTTTGTTAATACAACCAATGAAATAAATTACATGAAAGTTTCCCTGTCATGCTTCAGAAGAAAACCAACATATAAAACATGAAATGTCTTTCGTCTTAGATTGATCATGCTGCTTGAATAGTGGAACAATCTGAGAAACATTAAATCCTAAATACATCACAATGGCACCAGTATGGCTCTCTACTTGGATTCCATTCTTGTAATAACTGACCATGTGCATTTTAAAAATATATAAATGAATAAACATCTAACCCTAACTTCAAATTAGAGACACCCTGAACTAACTTAAAAGTGAAAAGGCTTGAAACCTGCTGCGACCACAATAAGGAACTGGTGTTATACGGACTCTCATGGGTGAAGTCACCTCAGTACAGTTCAACCTGGCACACTATGAAGTGTTACGACAGATTAACTGAATGCATGTCTGCACATCCATGAACAACTGTCTTATTAGATATTAGGGGGGAGATTTATGAATGAATGTACTCTGATTGAAAAGATTAATATAAAAATACATACAATTTAATCATACAAATAAATACAATGTGTTTAAAACATTAATGTGTCAGCAAGTTTATGCCTTTTGGAGAACACTTCATCATCCAGCTCCCTAATTTTTCCAATTAACTGAAAGTTTGACCTGGAGACAGGAACCATTGCATGGTGCTGTATATATAAAGTATATAAATGATGCACATTGAGTGTGAAATAGTTCTGAGTGTGGAAAGTGCTTACCCAGTTGGTAATGGTCAATTTTCATGGTGGAGTTTGTCAGTGAACCAAAAATAGTGATGATTGAGATTTTCCTGATGGCCATGTCGCACACAGACTCCAGGAACTCATCTCTCTGCTGAACATACATCTTATGCTCTTCACTGGGAGAAGTAATCAGCTAGACACACACACACAGACACACACACACACACACACACACACACACACACACACACACACACACACAAAGAGTGCACATTGTAGTTTGGTGACTGGTAATTAGAGATATTATGTAACAAACAATCTAACAAGAAAACACCATTTTACCCAGTAACCCACTGGTCACTAAATGTTCTATTGTGTACTCCAATGTTTCATTTGGAGTTCATTTCTGTCAGCTGTTTTCTGTCTTCCTCTTTACTTCCTTCCTGACTGATGCAACAGTGAGCTACACTGTGCCATGTTGTTGTGATGTCATGCTTCACGCTATCCTGAACCCGCTTCCACACCCAATGATGGAAACAGAGCCCAGCTCAAGGCTGACTGGAACACCCAGGCCCATCGTGTGTTGGAAGGCAGCTACAGTAACTTCATTAGGAGACGTTCTCTCACCAGCAGCCGCCTCTTGTTCTCAAAGTGGTCCAGGAACATGGGCAAAGAGCCTTTAGCAGGGGACGCAGGCTTCTTCGTGGGTTTTGGGTACTCTTCTTTTTTGGGATATGGAAGTGGCTTCTTTCCTACTTTCTTCATATTAATCTTGGCATCTTTTCCCATCTTTGCTCCTCTGTTATCTGTTTTCTTGTTGGCCTTGTCTGCTTTTTTGTTCCCCTTGTCCTTCTTCCTGACTGGCTTGACATGAGTGGGGACAGTGACGGTTTCCATCTCGTCTGGATCACTGGCATTTGGTTTGATAGGTTCCTGCTTTTCCTCATGGTCATTGGTCAGGGCCTGTGCAAATGCAAATATTGAATCACAAATATTAATAGATTAATACAAGTGGTAACAGAAGTGGTTTGTGTTCTCCCTGCGCAAACACCACTTATTTTCTTTTAAGGACAACACGTATGTTTACCTATCAAAAATAATCCTTCCAGGTTGACTCAACTCAACAAGGAACATGTTAAAATAAACTTTAATTTAGCATCAATGTCTGAATTAATAATTCTGATACATTAAAAATGTAGGTACTTTAATGAATACATTGATTCAACTCTGATGAAACAGTTTCCAGCCACATGAATCTGCCTGGATCACCTTTTTGCCTTCGTTCTTTCTCCTCGTGGATTTGGTCCTGGGTGGTTTACGTGTCGCAGGTACTGGTGCCACAATGTGGGGATCTTTGTTATCCCTGTCTTTGTGGTGGATGCTAGGAGGAGCTGTGGGCTGGGGGGCTACGGTCTGGGATCTGGTGGGTCTCTGCGTTGTCGTGGTGGTGATGGTGGTGGTTGTTGGTGGTTTGGTGGTGGTGGTGGTGGTTCTTCTGGTGGTGGTGGTGGTGGGCCTAGTAGTTGTTGTGACTCTGGTTGTGGTTGTTGTTACTGTAGTTGTAGCTGTAGTTGCTGCTGCTTGTAAAGTTTTGGTAGTTGTGGCTGCTGTGGTTGTTGTCTTCCCCACTGAACCCCAGAAATAAAAAAAATACAAATATAAGATTAAACACTTTACTTCCCTTTTTGGCATAGTTAAATTCGTTATCGCAGATTTAATTTTGTAGGAACAACAGAGACACAAAGACCCATGAATGTTGTATTTCTTGTGTTGTCTACTTGGTGGAAATAGCTGTAAGAAATAGTTGTGGAAAAGCACATATACCACCACAGTATTTTAAGAGGCATCTATAAATATGTATATATATTATTTGAAGGGAAACATGTACTAAATAGAGGTCTACAGACCTGTGTGTGTGGCTTCCTCCACCTGGCCCTCCACGCCTGCTTCTTTACACTTTTGAACGAAGCCTTTCTGTCTGCGCTTTTCCAACTTCCTCATGGGTGCCTGGTCAATTACCTCATACATGGCCTCCAGCCTTACAGGGTAAGGGTACTTCTCCTCCACCTGCAGGGTCTTTTTAAGTAGAACCATCCCAAATTTACCTGTATGTCACCACATTACAGGTCAGGCCTAGAAAAGAAACACCTGGTACATCTCTATTGCAAGCAGCCTTTTGACCCATCGCTTACCTTTCTCCATTTTGAGAAAGCCCATAAGTCTGGGGACGAGCGCTGAGTCCAGCGGTTCCTCCACAATCTTCCCCTCCGTGGTGATCCTCCGAACCTTGGCCCCCATCTCCCCTTCCTGGTGGAACATCACGATCTGGATGACATGTCGCTCCGCCAGCTCACAGTACACATCTGGCTTCAGGAGGGACATCATGAGCCGGTAGTAGCCTTCTGATTCGCTGGGGGCCGTGATCACCAGGATGCGGTTTTTCCCTGCGAAGCTTGCCAGCAGATTTGGTGCACCGGCACCGTGGGGCATCCGGGTGACCCTCCCTGTTGCGGTGCCCTCTTCTTGCTTCACATTTCCTTGACGTAAAGCGCCAAAGTGTCTCCCTGGCCCTACACCTTGACCTTCTGCCCTTCTGACCTGTTGGGCTGCACTCCCTCCATGACCTGGAAGAACCTGGTCAGACTCCTGGTGCCCACCAGTTTTGGAGCCCTGCCCTGCAGCAGCCCCTGCCCGCGTCCGCCTGGCGATGCGCTCTCTCTCTGATGCGCCCGCCTGGAGACGTCCGAGTCTTGCGCGTTGGTGAAACTGCGCCCGTTTGACGCGGTTATCTCTGTCAGCTTCTGTCTTACAGATGAGCAAACATGTCAAAAATACCCCGAGGAGAATTGAGCTCCGCATTCTGACTATAAGAAAGTTACATTCATTTAGGGGGGAGGAAAAAAAAAACCTGGATTCAGCTGCGAACCTCACGTCTATATCACATTTGAGTCGTTAAATTCAAGTTGTGCCTCACTGTCGCTTCTTCTTTTTTTTTTAATCACACAAATAGTATCGCTTAGAGTGTCATTTGTTTCTCCATCTCACCAACTCTTCTGCGTAATCTCGGAGATCAGAGAATCAGCCAAAGCGCAACCGCAGTTCCTCAGAGCTCAGAGTAATCCAGTGACTTCAGGACAACTTCGCGTCTCCAAAGGACGCTGTGAGGCGTATTTACAGCATTGCGTATGCAGTGAAACGGAGGGGGAAAAAACCCTCTGCAGGAAGGAGGAACCTCCAACAAAGCGCAGGAAACTGGAGTCTGAAACGTTAAACGTGGCTGCGCTTCTTCCCCTGGTTTCCTTGGCAAAACTGAGCTTTGTCCACCAAAAATGTTCAGACCCTGAGCTCTGAAGATTGGCTTTAGACTCCGGTTTGTCAGTTTCTTGTGCGCCAGCAACGTTCTCACCAGCGCAGTATAAGGGAGACGATTCTGTATTCCTGAATAATTTCTCATGAAAATGCCTGAAATATGTCAGAATACCTCCACACGCTGCAGCCAGCCCCACTGCTGACGTGAAAGACCATATTTAGACTCAGTGTCAAGTTCCTCCTTTAAACCCCGCCGCCCCCAACCCTCCTTATGTAGACTAAGCAAGTACACAGATTCTTTTTTTTTATTACTGTTTGTTTGGTTTTTATGCTTCAGCAACTTTTTTCTATTCACAACATTGAGCTTGGTGATAGTTGCTTGTGACTGATCTTGATCTGATCTCTGGAATTTTAATGTTACCAGAATGTGGAAAGGACCTCAGGGCCAACACGTGTTTGAGAGACCCGAGCTGGGACTGGATGTGACATTATTTGTGAATTTGCAAACAGGGCATCTAAAATTGGACATGGGCACATGTGACGATGAGGACAATCTTCCTCAGCCATTTGTGTTTGTTGATGGTGTCAGCAGATATCAGCATCTCTGCTTTGTCAGCATTTTCTCTTGGTCATATGACAGCCTGATAGCCAAAGGCTGGGCCACCCACTTTACTGTTAAAAACTCTAAGAAGAAAATACGTCTGTCTATCTTAAATGGGATGGAGTCAGAAGAAAAACAATTCTTTCCATTAGCGGCGCTTTCCCTGGTTTACTAACATATGTGACAGATGTTATCAGGGGTGTGTTGCTGTTGTGTACGACATCACTCTTTTTCGTTAATGCCTGACATCCTCCCCACATCTGGGTCCCACATTTATCCTTTAAAGGCTTCCCCGGTTCATAAAAATGTGCTTTAGAATGTTTTTGCCGTCACAAGAGTGATGTGAGACGCCTGTTTAACAGGCTCCATTTTCACAATCTGACTTTAATAAACCTCTGTAGAAGCAGCCGAGGGGCTCCTTCCACAAACACAATGATCTTTGACTTTAACTGCTGTTTTGTTGCTCTGCTGACAGGGCAAGTGAGTGAATGTCAGGTGTTGAGCGCACGCAGTCAAGTCCATCTTGAGTACATGCAGGCAGCCTTTTATGACACAAGACAATGTTAGCAGAGGAGCAGAGAGCTGAGGGGTCCATAACTCACTTATTCAATTATCAGGGGTTCCCATGGTGCTGAGGTCACAGGGTAACAGGTGTGTCCAATCAGTTTTATAGAGACTTGTCCATTAATACCCACCGATTTTAGCCTGGAAGCTAATAACAACGAGGCTTAGACATTAAAAAGAAACACCTACATGCGAGTAAACAGAAACAGTGACTCTCATATGTCCTCTTTCACTGAACCTCAGGGTGACTGACTTGAAATATCTGAACGAGTTATCAAAGTGATTTATGAACATCTGGAATGTGTCTGCTCAGGAAAAGCATTTCAGTTACTCAATGACACAAGTTTTGTTTGTTATAAATGTGTTTTTAGGGGATGATTACATATAGTGTAAAAGTGAATCTGTGATCTCTGAATCGCAGTCGTTTGGCTCTGTGGTGTGATGGAGGACCTGTAGTGCAGGATGTTACAGTGTGAATCATTGTCATCAAGGGACTGCTGATACAGGGCTTTCCAACTAAAGAAGGAAAGATTCTAAAGATATTCAGGATGACATTTGTGCATAAATAATGTGAATTCAGTCATTGACAAGTGTTTATTTATTTGTTTATTTATTTGTATGTTTTACAGGAATGAAAAGGAGTCAAATCTTTGCAAACAGAATCACCACAAAAGCACCAAACTAGTTAACAGAAGTCATGTTCAAGCAGGCCTGTATCTCCATCTAAAGGCAGACAGCATGAAGACAGATCAGCTAAGGTCAAGGACCAGCCCCAACATGGACCAGAGTCAGAGCCCCAGGCACGAGCCTGGAAAAGTCAAAACAGATCCAAATAAGCAGGGCTGGACAAGGAGTGCTGGTCAAAATTCTAGTAATGTATAAATTAAATGAAACATTACAATAAAACGATAACCAGGAGAATGATTTAAACTCTCCTTTGCTCTGACACTGTATTCACAGTGCAGCCACAAAGCAGGTGAGGGCTACAAGGAGTAGGAAACGATTGTGGCATATCGCACAAACCACTGACTTTACAATTGGTGAAGGACACAAAAACAGGAGAACTTCAGGGGGACTCAGTCAGATAAATCTAACCCTTTTCCCTGGATTAATTAGTTTTAGGGGCCTGAACAAAAGGCCAATCTGTACCAAAGGGTTTAGTGTGGAGCCAACAACAGTTTGGCTGACTGAACTAGTTACTGCTTGTTCAACAGGCTCGCTCTTACAGTAGCTCTTTGACTCTTGGAGGTTCTTCAGTTCTGCTGATGTCAGCATTGTAAACAGTTGCAGAAATGTGCACAGGCTGGACAGAGAAGCATTGTCCTTCACTCTGAAGATGAAATGGAACTTAAATAGCTCACCAATATTTTACTGTTCCTAAGACTGTTTGAGGTTTTATACTTCCCAGTTGGTTGTGTCATGTGAAGATGATGAGAAGAAGAGAAGACACACCCCTGTCTCACTCTGGATATAGAGTAAATGGTTTCATATTTAGTGCATCCATTCCTTCATTACTGAACCCTGGCTGTAGGAGAAGGATGTTAGTTGGACTCTTTCCACTCTTAAGGATCATGTTCATGTGGAGGAGAAGAGGGGGAGTGGCAGCCATCGCAGATGTCTTTCCAAACCTTGGTTTTCCACGGGCAGTGTGGGCAGGCACTTTAGCCCAGGCTGATGACTCTGCACACCGCAACATGTTCACCGTCACACGTGCAATGACCGGGTGCTGACATCATCCACAGATTCCAGGGCTGCGATGAGAGGAGAGACTGTGTGGCTGGGGGATCGTCGAGGAGGCACCGCTCCGGGCGAGCTGGTCCGGCAGCTCCTGGATGTTTTCACAGTTGCCTCACCTCATTCAATTCAGATGTGTGAGGTGAGTTGGCTGCTGGAGGAGGGCGATTCATCGCTCCGCACTGGGGGCAGAGGACTGACGGAACAGCGTGACTCACAGACCCTCACGTTACCGGAGGAATGCCTCACTCCCAAACTCAAGCAATGTAGCACACTGTCTTAACCCCGTAAGGCTGCGTAGGAGTGAGAACAGACATAAAGACCTTACACTATGGCAATCATCTTAGCTGGATCCTCCTGCTGGGGAGCAGCACTGGGGCAGAACTTTATCTCTCTGCAGGCCACTTCCTCCAGGTTTTCAAGCAGACTGAAGGCCTGAGCAGATGTGGACCAACAATTCAGGCCTGTACGTCCTCAAGCCACTTGACTAACCATATTCCAGTTCTTGGACATTGGAGATTTGTGGTCTAAAGGCAAAAACAAGCCTCTGTCACAAGGGCACAAGCAGCATGAGGAACTTTGGGGAACATGGCAATAAAACCAGGCATGGATGCTGAATATGCCTGCCACAGCCTCCTCCTCAATTCCTGCAGCTCTGCCTCCACAGTGTCACCTTAAATATACAGGAGAGACCCAACAGTTCCAATAGGACAATAAGATGAAAACAGATAACAGGATAAGCTGCTTTCCACCAGGAATTCCTTCCTCAGAATCTGACTGTTGCTTTGCTTAGAGGAACAAAAACACCTAACAGGAATTTACCTTGGGCTGCAGGAAAAAACAAATCAAACAAACAAAAAAAACATGTCTCTGCTTTTTCCGTACCAGCAGCTCCTGCCAACAACGGCAGGCTGGGACGAGGAGGGAAGGAGGTGGGTATCACTCTAAAAAAAGGGTGTTGGTGGAATATAAACACCAGCAAGACAACGCCGCCCTGAGACCTTTAGTCAGGGGAATTACACAACCATGTCAGACGCTCAGGTCCATCCCACTGAGCAGCTGGATGCATGATTGCAGTTCAAACAAAAGTCTGTTTTCAATATATTTCAAAGGAAAATAACAAAATAGTCTTTCACAAGAGGTGTGAGGAGAGGGGATCAGCACAGATGTTTACTGGTGTGACAGTGGTTCCTCAAGTGTGCGGGGATCCCAACAAAATACTAGTAAATGATATATTACCTCAGTCACTAGTGACACTTGCACAATCTGTGAACCCTTGACCAGCAAATAGACAGGACCACCACCTAAGCTCAGCAATTGGGAAAGGAAGGAAATAATTATTGGGAAAAAATAAACAGAACTTGCAGCAATAGTGTCTGATTTAAAAAGAGACGAACTCACTAATGAATGTTCAGAACCAACTTAAATAAAGTTACAGAGAACACTTACAAGATTACTCACTAATACATACTGAGGAATCACATTATTGCTATAAGATGAGATGATTTAATAGGACATTTTTGTTGACATTTTCTGATGGGTCAATGTCTATAATGGGATTTGTTTTCCTTTTCTGAGCTTAATTCTGGTAGTTGAATCACAGAAACTGGACTGGTTGAGTTTCACGAAGGTGTTTTACCTCTCATCCAAGAGGCATGATGATTCATTGATAAAGCCTCTTGGATGAGAGGTGAACCATCTTCGTGAATATTATATATATATTATAATATTCTTATTTATTTCAAAGCGCCTTTCAAGACACCCAAGGACACTTTACAGTACGTCTATGAATAATAGGGTTTGCATTGCAGTGATTGTTTAAAATGTATGTGACATTGTGTTTGTTCAGTATTCAGTACATGTGTCCTGTTGTCCGTTATAAAGTGCAGCTTTTTCAGCTGGTCTTAGGGTTTCAGCTCAGGAGAGGTGAGACCCATTTCAGCACCTCTCCCCAGGACCACGTTCCGTTGCCTTCATTCATTCAGGAGGGAGCTTTAACACTGCAGGGATCATAGTAGTCAATGGAGGGGTTTACTGAACAAAGTAACAACACCTTTCAAGATTGGAACTACTGTACAGTTTTGGTTTTGTCTCTTACAGAACAAATCCTGTTGCAAACTACACAAAAAAACAACAGCACATTCGGTTTGAAGCCATTTCGTCTCAGAGTCATGCAATACTTTTCTTCTAACCATCAATGCCTTTTTTTTCTATTTTCTTCTTGGATTATGATTCATGCAAGGTTGCCTCACAGCAGTTTAAAACGAAGTTGTAACACTAAATATAATACAAAATGGATACTCCCTTTCAGTTTTGAAAATAACACCAAAGTTTTTCCATCCAAATTTAATCAAAACCCATTGTATATTTTCTCTTTGTTGTTTAGTGTTTGGATCCATTCATGGTTTGAGGTTTGAAGCTCCTCAGTTGTTCCAGGAATCCGTGGTTCGGTGATGAGGCTGGATGAGCTGATTTCACCAATGACAGGGCACTATCAAATGACTGACCATCACATGACATCAAGTAGCCCATGACCACAGCCGGTGCCCTGGATACGCCAGCGTTGCAGTGGACCAACACAATGCCTTTCTGTGGTGAGGGTAGGAAAGACAAAAGGTTAAAAACTTGTTTATCATTGTGTTTAAGACATCATTAGATTTATATTGCTGTTTATTATGCTGTTTAGTCTGTTTTTCCCAGTATAATTTGTAATCCAAAGACACCACTGGACTGTATCGTACTTTTATGGGTCATTACCAACAAGAAGGGCTTCTGGGTAATCATCAGTTTGATTATGAAAGCTTCACGTAATCATACACCTCTAATGACTGCTTAATGATGGTCTGCCTTTGTCTGCCACTGTGCGTGTGTGTGTGTGTTTGTGTGTGCGTGCGTGCGTGTGCACGTGCATGCATGCATGTGGTGTCATGTTAAGGTGAGCTACTAAAAGGTTGTATGACACTGAACCTGTTTTCACATCCATAAAACATGAACAAAAGTGTCCATCTATTTTTTAGAGCAGAAGGGAAGAGAGGTTGATTGTGTTGCTATCAATGTATATATGAGAATATTCAAACAAAGTTGTGTGTTAAGGAAAACATAAATGTGGTTATGTGTCAACAGCACTGTCACTTTGCACGAAAAAGGGTCGCCAGTTGTGGAGCCTTTTTTGAATCTGTAATTTTGGGAGATATTGCTTTAACAGCAAAACTTCAAGACCTCACATCAGCCTTGATACACCATCATACTGTGAGAAAGCTTTTATTCAGCAGAAGCTGGTCAGAATTAACTGAAAGATGCATGGAACTAAACTCAAGGCAATTCAGGAGAAAAACCTGGTAAAGGCAGCAAAGGAATTGGGTGGAGGTTCAACTTCAACAGGACATGACAAAATGGAGAGAAACCATGGTTTCACAACATGACTTTGTTGTATGACAGTACATAGGTCATCCTTCAAATGATGAATATGTGCAGTGATAATTAGAACGAGCACTAATAGTTCACTTATGAATGAGCTACCTCACTGTGAGCCTGCTGGATGAATTCACAGCATTCCTGAAGGTGACAGAGCAAATCCACGTTGGGATGATCCTGAATACTGACAGTCTTATAGACGAAGAGCTCTGGAAAGACATTTTCCACTCCAAAGGCCACATTCAGGATGTGGGATACCTAAAGAAGAGGGGGAAATCCTCTAGCAAGCAGAAAAACATGTACTTTAAACAATAACTGTTTGGAGAGACCTCAAAATGAAGAGGCTGCAGATGAGAAATGACCTGCTTCTCTTTGAGAATCACCAGGATGACAGTACTGTGGTGGAGTGCATAACAGAGGCTGCTGGTAAAACATGCAAACTGTAAGTTGCACTAAGGCCTGTTCCTAGGCTTTATTATTGAAAGGGGAGCAGGTTAGGGAAATGTCCTGAAAAGGACAGCGCAGCAGTAAGAACTACTTCAACCTTCTAATGAGGTGTCTGATCTCATTCCACCTGAGGAATGACTTCTTAATTAATTCTGGCACAAGTCAATAAACATCTCCCTGAAAACACAAAACTCATATTTGAGCCACAGTTTTTTTGTTTGGTTTTGCAAAAACTT
Source organism: Lagocephalus sceleratus (assembly GCA_911728415.1). NCBI lineage: Eukaryota > Metazoa > Chordata > Actinopteri > Tetraodontiformes > Tetraodontidae > Lagocephalus > Lagocephalus sceleratus. The sequence continues at coordinate 13,580,164 of CAJVRN010000231.1, read as the reverse complement.
CACTGATCATGAGCACGTGTTCTGAAAATGACCAGATCATATTATACACTGATCTGGGTTAAAACAACTTACCTTGTGTTTTCTCAAAGTTTCAAAATCATGTGCAGCATCTTGAGAACCTGCACACACACACACACACACATACACACGCACACGAATAATTACTTCAGGTTTTGGCACCATGTGCTGTCACAGAGTCATTAAAGTTCTCAACTATCCGTTCCGATCACTGCTCATGTTACACTCTCTTCTGCACCAGAAGTACAACCAAAGGAGGGTTATATGATTTTCTAATAGCAACCATTTGACTCAGGTTGTGACACAAATAAATAGAAAGGGAAGATAATCACAGTCATGATGTAGATATAAATACAGCAAATACTCAAAGTCATCAGCTTATTATGTCTTACCAAGAAGGAGGTACGGCAGCACAGCGCTGACCTGCAGCTCCCAGGAGGTGTCCAGGACGTATCCCAGCATTCTCTCAGAGTGAGTAGGGTCTTCTACCACAGTAATGGTGGAGCCCTTCCAGGTCTCAATGATGCGACGACCGCTCAGTGTTGTCACACGTGTGCACTGCTTCCTTAGACGTGCTCGGGAAAAACTCTGAATCTCTTGAGCCAAAGACTGCATGACCAAACTGGATACAAACAAACTGGTGTGCAGCGATGTCGACTGAACAGACCACAGTAACACGAATCTGGAGGACAAATTTAAACTGGTTGTTAAATAACGCTTGCTAGAATTAGTTGAGACCAAATATCAATATGGTTAATATATATAAAAAAATTTTTTAAAAACTCAAAAACCTTTGTGTGTATGTGTGTGTGTGTGTGTGTGTGTGTGTGTGTGTGTGTATATATATATATATATATATATATATATTTATATATACATATATATAAAACAATTACATTTAACTGAGGAGTGCTTTTACTATCTTTCTATTCTTTAATACCCTTTACAAAATTAGATAATTTAGTAATAAAAATTAAATGCATCATATAATAATTATTAAGCATCATTATTTTAAATGTAATCAATTAGTTTCATGAGAGGTATATAAAACCTGGTTCTTCAGATCTTCGTTGGAGCAAATTGCTGTGCTAGTGCGAAATAATCCACTTCCAAAAAGATAAAGATGGCTGGGTTCAGGTAGAATGAAGGACACACATCCTACACCAGGTCGGCTCGTATCCACTTCTCCAGTCCTCCCAGTTCATGGCTCTGTAGGTTGTGACATGAAATGATATATGCAGTGTAACATGAAGCTTGCCCGTCTGACAGTCTCTTATACACACTAATCAATTAATTATGCCTACCTTCTGCCGACCATGACCCCAGTAAAATAAATAACACTTGAAACGCCCTTTTCTTATTAATGGATACATTATAATAGCGCCCCAGCCTCAGATAATTAAAAGTTTAAAGTGGTGTGTATGTAGGTGGATTTCCAGAATTGACCACAAGAGGGCGCCCAAATGCACTTAACAATCTCCGGCTGGGAAGAATAAAGGTGTCAAATTCCCGACCATCGCAGAGCAGCCAATGTTTCCATTTGTCAGTGCGCAATATGATGACATTGTCTCAGCCCTCAGTTTTTCATAGTTATTTATAAAAATAAGAAAGCAAATGCCTAAAATAGACAATGACATCTCCCAGACACTACAAAACAATTTTAGAATGAATATTGTGTCACAGTTAAGTTGGCAGGCGTTGCAGTATTCTTCACTTTTGTGTTCAGGGCTGCCGGGTTTTGTTAAAAATGTATTTAAAATGTAACAGAGAGAAAGAGAGGGCGAAAGGACCGTTCTCCCTCTTGTGTTTTTGTTTCTTACATGAAACCCTAAAACATTTGGCAGAAAGATCTTATTACATGCACACGCACACACACACACAGAAAGCAAGAGAGAGATCAGGATTCCTCAGATTGCAAAACTGCCATAATACAACATACCCGTGTGTGTATATATGTGTGTGTGCGTGTATGTGTGTGAGAGAGAGCGAGAGAGTGTGTGCACGCGCATGATAAGACAAATATTTGAGGATTTCACGCAAGAAAAACAAACACTGAGAAAATATGTAAAGAAAGAAAGAAATGGAAAAGAAAGAATAATGACTAGGTTTTTTCTGTGTTTGCGCGCGTGTGTGTGTGTGTGTGTGGGTGAGTGGGAGTGTGGGTGCATGACCGTGCGTGTGTGCAGTGCATGTGTGTGTGTGGGTGTGACAGCTTTAATGGTTGTCAGATGTTGGGAGAGCTTTCCTTGTTGGGTTCTTTGGTGCAACATTAGCGCTTGCCTCATAGCAAAATGTCTCTGAGTTTTGGGTTCTTCAGGGCATTCGGGTGTGTGTGTGTGTGTGTGTGTGTGTGTGTGTGTGTGTGTGTGTGTGCGTGTGTGTGTGTCTATGTCTGTGTGTGGTGAGTAATCAGGAGTGGTGTTAACAGGGATTAACAGTGAACTCATCTCAAACTCGTGTTTTTAGTTTGAATCAGTTCCTAATGAAAGAATATCACTTAAATGATTTCTTGAGCGTCTGATGCTCAACAATCAGACAGCATTAAACGCACAATATTGCAAATACAACAACCACAACCTGGGGGGGGGTTATGGAGCATTGTACCAGTGGGTGGTAAATGGATTTAAGGATGTTGATTTTTCATCTAAAAGGAATCATCCCCTTATCATGAGGAATAAGTGGAGAGAGAGAGAGAGAGAGAGAGAGAGAGAGAGAGAGAGAGAGAGAGAGAGAGAGGAAGCAGAGGAGGGGAGTTGGGGTGAAAGTGAATAAAAAAAATCAGCCTCCTTCTCCTCTGTCCTCCAGCTGCAGCCTGGAATGTAGCTGCCGAAAAGCCGCAGTCAGCAGGGGGAAAAACTGCGTCGGAATTCGGTTTCGGGTCTCCAGAGTGACCTCGGCTTCGCAGCGTCCAGCCCCCGGCGGCAGTCATGCTCTCCGCCGGCTTCTCCGTGTCTCTCCTGGCCGTGTCCTGCGCCCTGTGGCCTCCTGTGGTCCGGGCGGCGTCCTGTGAGACGGTGCGGATTCCGCTGTGCCGGTCCATGCCGTGGAACATGACCAAGATGCCGAACCACCTCCATCACAGCACGCAGGACAACGCGGTGCTGGCCATCGAACAGTTCGAGGGGCTGCTCGGTGAGTCCCCTCATCCACCCCCTCTGGTCCAACTTTACTGACTTCAAAACATTTCCCATGCAGGTCACAGGTCCGCGTTGTATTTGGACTTGTGTGTGTTTATTAGGCAAGCATTACGTGACTTTTATTTCAAGACAAGGCTGCAAAAAATGTATTGATGTGTTGCTGCCATCCGAAATATATTTGGGATTTTAAAGTCAGGAACTTTGTTCAATGATGGAAATAGCAATTGAAAGATTGTCAGTGACGTTGAAACAATAAATTAAGTACTGATGAATTGTGATGACTGATTACTCAGTGAACTCAGGACATAAATTCTAATGTTTATGAAACTTGTGACCAAAAATGTTGCCCCCAGACTTTCCCATGCACTGTTGCCATAGTAATGCTTCTATTGTGGATATTAATTACGATTCCTCTCAACGTTGTTTATTCAGTATGATATTGAAAGAATGTTAGACCATTTTATTTTTTTATCCTTTATATTTTAAGATACAAAATAGGGGGGGGGGGTGCAGCAAAAGTCTGGCCTCGCTGCATAGCTGGTAACAGTATCACCCCTTTGGCCAGTATCACAGCTTGTAAACGCTTTTTGTAGACTTTTGGCCAAGAGTCATTCAGCTTTTTCTTTGGGGGATTTTTGCACATTCTTCTCTGCAAAAGTCTTCCAGTTCTGCGGGTCTTCTGGGCCATCTTGCACAAACTGCTCTTTTAAGGCTTTCGGCGATGTTTAGGTTTGGAAATTGTGAAGGTCATGGCAAAACCCTTCAGCTTGTGCCTCATGAGGTAGTCCACGGTGGATCCACCCCCATGCTTAACAGCTGGACAGATGTTCTTTTCATGGAATTTTTTCAACAGTCCACAGCACATGTTTCCAAAAAGCGTCAGGCTGTTCTAGATGTTCCTTTGCAACCTTCTGAAGCTGTATTCCTTGTTGAGGACGGGAGAGAGCTTTTCTCCTGACGACTCTTCCATGGAGGCCACATCTGTGCAGGTGTTGCTGAACAGTTGAACAATGAACCACATCTCCAGAGGCTGACGAGTCTTTCTGGAGGTCTGTTAGAGTCAAACTGAGTTTCTGACTAGTTCCTCTACAGTTCCCTCTGAGACCTTTCTTGGTCGTCCCTCCTCTGTTCCAGCTAACTTCTCATCATCTCTTCATCTGATGGCACTTGTGTTACATCCTCCAATAGTCCTCTCCTGCAATCATTTTCTTGTTCAGGGTGTTAGGCAACAGTTAGAGGAACCCATGGTTGCTGACTATTGGGAGGAGATTAGAGGACTGTGGGTATTCGTGACCCTGACAGGCTAATAAAACTCTGATAGCCCTGTTACAGCTATCTGAGAGCTCAAATCTCCTGAGGTTCTCTTTTGCAGGGTGATACTCACTCATTTTTCTACAAATTGTTTTTCTTCAAATTGTACAAAAATAATATACTGACATTGATGAAAATTCTGAAAAATAATCATTTGTTTAACATTGTATTTCAGGTTTTAATGGAATGCCATTCTTCTCCTTTATAATCATATTCTGCTCTTCTCTAGTGTGTCATTTCATTTCAGAACAGCTTGACATTACCAAAAGTTGTTGAATTTCTCTGTAAATAGATGCATAGAATGGGCCTGAGTCTGAGTCTGAGGCTGGGTTCTGCAAATCCATCTCACGACCTTTGAACTTCAGCCTTCTCTAACATTGTGTCACTTCTGCTGCTGTGACCAGGACCATCAAGCTGAAGATGAATGTGTCCTGCGACATCATTTTGTACGTCAATAAAAACATCTTCATTCAGGATGGCTCCAGACCACTGGAAGTGCCCCAACCCAGTGACCCTAAAGATAGATGGACCCATGTCTCAGACGTACTGCAGCTGTAGAGAACTCAAATGTTGCCATTTTCCTCTGCTTGTTCAGGTACCGGCTGCAGTCCAGATTTGCTCTTCTTCCTCTGCGCCATGTACGCTCCAATCTGCACAATTGACTTTCAGCATGAGCCCATTAAACCGTGCAAGGCCGTGTGTGAGCGGGCCAAGTCGGGCTGCGAGCCGGTGATGATCCGTTACAACCACAGCTGGCCCGACAGCCTGTCCTGCAGCGAGCTGCCGCTCTATGAGCGCGGAGTGTGCATTTCACCCGAGGCCATCGTCAAAGCGGAGGGACCAGGTAAAACAAACCCCGTTAACCTTTTGGGATTCTCGATTTCTTAATTATTCCTTTTGCTGGTTTCAAGAAAATAACTTCAGCATGACACATCTTTGCTGAGGCTGAGATTTATTTTTTTTTGTTTGAACCACTCTTTGAACCGTTTTGTTAAGTTTGTCCTCCTGCCATTCCAAGCATCGCAGAGGGGATTTGTTTGAACTATTGCACTCTTTATAACTGAGAGATGCTACATGACATTAAAGCCATGTGAAACAGTGTGACCACAAACATGACTAACGGGCCCAGAATTAAATCCATCCCTGGTGTAAGTGACTTGCCATACTCAAGTACATGCACATTTCTGAGAGGGTGCTCTTTTTTCATCTAACAGAATTACATAATGTACCACACACACAGTTCAGAGAAGACTTAGTTCTTTGGTCAGAATTTGTTGGCTATGGCATCGTAGGATTTTTCATAATCACCATCAGGAAGCAGTTTTCCATGTTTTGCTGAGCTATCTTCTATCATCTTTTCCATCTCTGCTCCCTTTCCCTCAGATAGCATGAGTCATTTCACCTCCAAATTCTCTCCCACTGGCTTTCTCAAAGGGCTCCTTCATACATACTGTCCCACTCATTTTTCACTCAATAAACCCCCCCCTCCCGTCCTCTGATTCTTTAAACAGGCCTGGGTCAGCGAGGTCCTAGAGAGAAAAAAAAAACCCAACATAATTTCACTCGCCTTAACCTCCATAACTATACACCCACATATCTCTTGGGTTGCCCAAGCTCAGCAGGGTTGTGGGAAAGTTTCCTACGATTCGCTGGATTGCTAAAACTCAGTCGGGGTGGATTGTTCAATTATGTTTGAGTCATTTTCAATGGCAGTCCCGTCTGTCCCAGTCTGAAAGCTGCAGTTATGGTGTCTGGCACCAGTCCTGTGTTTGCTTTCATTAAGAAATATTATGACAAACTCGCAGCCTAAAAACAATTCCTGTTGCAGTTGAAGACTAAAGAGGATCATTGCTTATGCTCTTTAACAAATGTGAAATTAGTACCTATGGTAGATAAAACTAAAAATGAGCTTTTAATTGCTTTTACCTTTTTTAATGTTTTCCCACATTATTACACCAGTATGTGTTGAAAAATGTGTAAGTTATATATTTATGTTAGATGATGTTGAGGAGAATGAAGAGACTTCCTCCAATAACTACATCGCTGAAGTAGTTAAGGAATCCCAGCAGTAATTAGACAACCGGCCAGTGAATACGTCATAGAAATGGGTGGTGGATGCAGAGTCAAGAAGAATGGAGTCAGGCCTCTGCCTACAGTCTCTTGGCTTCAAAGCATCAGGCAACGTCGGTGGGAGGCTGGACAAAGAAGATTTACATTTAGATCCCAGCCATGCCAAAAATAAAGCTTCTATATAAGTTTAGAAAAGTTGCAATCCTCATCAATATCATATGTGATATTATGTTATAATGTATGCATTTTTTATTTTTCGGAAGCAGAAAAGGAAGATAATAGTTGTTATGTTACATTCTCTACCCTTGATGATCTGTCTGACCTGTGTGGAATGGTCTGAATTTATTTCCCTTTCCCTCAGTCACCAAAGAATTACAGTTGTTTTGTTTTTCAATACTGTTCTTATTGGTATCTCTCATCTCTGTAGACCAGTACTACCAGGACCCAACCAGGTGCAACCCAGGTAAGGCTTCCATTGTTTTCCTAAGCTAGATGTGTTGTCTTTCAAAAAATACATGTTAATCTACCAGATATCACATTGATAAATAAGTAATTTGATTAAAAAAAATGTCTTTCCTGAATCCTAAATACACTTCTTTTTGTGTGCACTCTGTGGATTTTCCTATAGAATCCAGTCCAGATTTTCCAATGGATCTGAACAACCTGCACTGCAGGGGGCCAAATGGAGGTAAGGTTCCTGTTTACATTGAGGTGTGTGTATTCTCTGGCTCATCATTTCCAGATGAACTCAAACTAAACAATCAAATGTGATCAATAGACTCTCTAATGCGCCTGGAGAAGTATCTATCTTTAAAAAAAGACTGACTCTTAACTGTGTGTTTTAATGTCTGTAGATCGCTGTAGATGTAAGACGGTAAAAATGACTTTAAGAACCTACGTGAAGAACAACTACAACTATGGTAAGTCACCTGTCATCAGTGTTCAAATAAAACAGGAGAAGAAGAATCCCACTTCATTAATCATCCATGAAGGAGAAACTACACACTGTCTCTTTAATGTGAACATCAAAAACATATTCAAACACTGGGGAGAGGTGAGGGGTGATCCCAGTACTTGGGATCTAGAGCCAGTATGATTCTGAAAATGGAGATATTCTGAATAAAATCGATTGAATTCCATTATGGAAAACCCAATAAGTTGTACCTGTAAATCTAGACTCCAGTCACATTTATCCCTTCTCTTCTAGACAGATTTATTCTCTAAATAAATATAGACCTCACATAAACTTTGTATTTTGTTTTTGATGCTCTTGCAGTGATCCGGGCGAGAGTGAGGGAGGTGAGGAATCGCGGTCTGGAGCCCACAGCCGTTGTGGATGTGAAGGAGGTGCTCAAGTCTTCACTGGTCAACATTCCTAAAGAAACACACACCCTCTACTACTCTTCCTCCTGCCTCTGTCCTCCTCTAACCATTGGGGAGGAGTATCTCATCATGGGCTATGAGAATGAGGAGACGTCCAGGTAGGAGAAGTGTGATGCGAAAACGAGATTTTTATTGGTATCAAAGCCTTCTCCTGTAAACTTTACTGTCCTCGGTTCTAGGCTGCTTCTGATTGACGGCTCCATTGCTCAGAAGTGGAAAGACAAAATGAACAGAAAGGTTAAGGTGAGACAAATAACACACAAATACACACTATAGAATAGTGTAGCTGATTTAACACCCTTTCAAAAATACAGGAGGTCTTTAATCTTCAGCTCTCCCAATGATTTGAACAAATTATTGTCAGAAATGACAAGTTTACAATTCATTCTGAAAGCTTTTATAAGAGGAGTAGGGCAAAGATTGAAATACAGGAATATTATATTGTCATTGAAGGATGAGCAGAAGAATGACTGGCAGTAACTTCCAGCTCCATTCCTCAGCATCGCTCCCTACAAACAAATTACAGTATTGTTTGTGTGAGAAAATCGTCTTAAACAACCCTCAGGTCTTTTGAGATCATAATTCACGTGTCTTAAGTTGTTCAGCATAATTGTAAATGAAGTTGGTCTTGTCTTTTCGTCCAGAGGTGGGATCAGATCCTCCAGAGAAGAGGCCAAACATCTTCACGACAGAATCGTCACTGAGATCTGACACTGAGACCTGTGTGCACATGGGTGTGCATGTTGATATTGCACTATAACAGGCTGTTATAGCTGAATGTAGTTGACTTGTTTAACTGATTGAAAACTGACTGGAGTTTGATTTCTGTCATTTTATTTTCTTTGCACAAACATTAATAACTTTCCCTTCTAGTTTGTTTATCAGCGTGTGTCTATGTTAATGTTGGTGTGGGTGTGTTTGTGTGTGTGTGTATATGCACGTGAAAGAGAGGGAGTGTGTGTCTGTGTGTTTGTGTGTGTGACACATAAGGCACTCATCCAAATAAGAGGTAAACTTTAAATACTGTAGTATGTAAACTATGCACAGAAATAAAGTCTTTTTCTTCCCACTCATCTTGTTTTTTTATTTTACAGAATCTGAACATTGCAGAGTAATATTGAAAAATTGTGAATATTGTGACATTGGTATTCAGACCCTTTGCCATGACCCTGCTGTGTGTTCTGTTTCACCTCATTGCGTTTGAGATGTTTCTATGTTTCCATGTTGATTGGATTCCAAATCTGGTAAATTCAAGTGACTGTTTGAGGTCTCACAGCTGACTCTGAACAGCTGCAAATAAATCTGCACTGAAGGGTCCCAAGAGCATCTCCATCATTATTCAGTTCACCCAGTTTCGGGAGAAAAGGTCTTGTAAAGTTTTGCAACCAAACACCCATGGGTCAGGCTGTCTGAGCTCCACAGATCACTGTGATAAACCTCCCCAAGGTCAATTTTCCCTTAGGCACCAGTCTGGTCAGTAGAGAGGCCTGACAGACAGAAGTTGATTTTCAAGGAAATAAAGTTAGAGAAAAGAAAGTAAAGTGTGCTGTTATGAATACGTCCTCGATTCTGTATATTATCTAGGGAAAGAAACTACACAGGAATCTTGACATTGGCCCAACCAAGGAGGCACTTCTCAGTTTGGCACTTCACTGGTTAAATCACAAACAGATGTCCATTAAGACACTTATTCATCCAGGTCATCCAGTAATCCTTAAAGATCTATCACATGAACAATTGAACTGGTGACACAAACTGGAGGACATTTCCTGTCTTTGGCATCGTCACACCTGTTGAAGCCAGTGAACGTAAAATGAAAAGTGTCCTACCAGAACTCTCCAAGGTTGTTGAGAAAGCTGTCACAGAACAGCTGATAACGTTTCTTGACATAAGTGGTTTCAGAGGGCATTGTGTGCTGTTTTGTTCCAGACGAAATAATATTACTGAAACTCTGACCTTTCACTTGAAAGAACAAACTAAAGTAAGAGTCACACTGGAGGACCGAGGGCTCTTTTACAACTTCACGAAACATTTGAGAGAGTGAATCACAATATTTTAATATCTATGAATGAATAATGGGTGAAGGTCAGTAATTATCCATACTATACAGATAGATAAACGAATAGATTGATAGATTTTAAATAATAGCTACAAATTGACACTCACTACTTTTTCTTTGTGGGTTTCAACTTTGAATAAATATCTGGGCTCAGAGACGCTGTGCAAATTGCAGGAGTTGACCACCCTCTGCTGTTTAAGTTTATTTTTCAAAAATGTCCAGATGTTGGTGTTAAGAATTATACTTCTACTAACTGATAATAAATCATTTTTAAAAAACGCAAATTACTCCTAGTAATAAAAATATTTGCCTCCAATGAAAATATTCATATTGCATATATGCATGTTATACTCATCTCCAACACCAAGATTAAAGGTTAATGGTAGCCTTTCTAACTCCATTACTTTTTCACATTGGACTGCTGTGCTATATCCCAAATATATTTGGCCTCTTCAGAACACCAGGAGACAGGGTTGAATAGGATTAATACTAAAAGAACACAATACAAAGTAAGTCTGTACTTGGCCTATATACTTCTATACTCACAATCAAGGATCCAGGCACAGGCCTGGCCTTCATGAAGAAGGTGAAGCTGTTTGGGACAACTGGACATGTGCATAACATGTCTTGGAATTTAATTAATTAAAATACTTTGCATGAATTACATGGACAGTAACCAAAAGAGCTGTCTTAATTATAACTATGTTCTATTAATTAATAGAGTTTAATCAGAACTATATTGCCAAACGGATTTATGTTGGTGTTGAAATGTGGCTTTAGCAATTAGACTATTTCTGTCACTCCCATCAGAAATCCCTCAGAAACATTTTAGAGATCAGAATAATTATACTGATGCACTTAAACCTGGAAGCAAACAAAGGTACTATAATTAAGTTGTATTCCAGTGTTCCATCACTGAATAAAGGCAACACAGGCTACAGTCACGGGAAAAAGAACTGGACATTAAAATAATGTGGCCGACTGCCTGGAAAACTCAACTGTCCTCAAACTCCTGAACATTGACGTCTTTTTTTTTTACTGACTCCCAAGGCCAAACAAAGCAGGACTCAGTTTGGCTGTTGGAGAGAACATGGAGGAATTATGGTGGATTATGCCAATGTTTTTAGGTCTTGCACCCTACAGACTGACTCAAAGAAAGTGTCTCAAATGATGTCTTTGTTAAACATCTGCATTCACTAGAACAGATGACCTGCAGCACACGACTCCAGAATGGGAGTGAATCATTGGAGAAAATGGCACATTTACTTCATCAGGCTCTTTTGTTTTTCAGGTTTGTTATAAAATTTATTTCCAAAAGACCACAAAACAAAAGGACTGTGCATGTGGGTGGGTTTGTGCGCGCACTTTAGCTTTACAGTACGACTGTTATGTAAATAGAGTAAATAGGAACAATTAAAACGGAACACCACATTCATACATGTGTACATTCACCACAGTAGGAAACACTCCTCTAATGTATCACTGCTGTTGTCTTCATCATGGAGTGTTTAATGTTTGTGCTCGACCCATCAAATTCCCACGAATGTCCATGATCTGTCAGAAACTTGTCCATGTCACAACACTAGCGTGGTCAAAGCTCATCCTGCAGAGAAGACAAGAGGTGTCAATCCATCAATCCATCTCAACGTGTTAAACCTGACATCAACAGAGACACACCTTTGGTTTGTTTTGTGGTTGTGGCAACAGATGATGTAACCGCTGTCTGATGGTGTCGGAAATTGTATTAGCATCCCGGCTATTGATGTATTCTCCGCTTTGTTCGTGCTGTAAACATAAACACACCACAAGACACTTTACTGTGAGTTCAAAAATAAATTAATACATAATTGAATGTATTTATTTGGACATTTGTTTGATGTATTATTATTATTGTAATTATACTATATTAGACTGTACTATTAAAAGAATGTGTGACTGTAGCGGGTGGTCTTGGCCTTACCCTCCGTGTTCCCAGGTATGGGTAGAATCTGACTGTCGGGTATGAGCTGATTCCAGCTGTTTGGCAGGTGTGCTGATGAGCCTGACAGTCTATCTTCCCTGCACGAACTGTCCCTTTAAGAATCTGTCAGTCACACATAAAGCATCATTTGAGTGGCTCGTTGGTCTTCCGTTGGTAGTTTCTGGTACTGTCGACTGAATCATTATGAAGAAAAAAAAAAAGAAAGACTCACTCGAGCCAGGACCTCAAACTCTGGAGCAAAGTGTTGACATGGCCCACACCAGGGGGCATAAAAATCAAGAACCCAGTGATCCTGACCCTGTAGAACCTGAGACTTGAAGGACTCTGGAGTCAGGTCAACAGACACGCTGGGTAAAGACCTGTACAGACAGCAGGTGACAAAATGAACACACCTTAAAGTGCTGAAGACAATCAAAGATCCTTCCTATAGTCTCACCTTAGAACCCAGGCTCTCAGCGAATGAGCATCTCTATGCCAACCATTATAGCTCCTAAACACACACAGTCAGTTAATTACACATGCATCTTCATTCTCAATCAATCCAAAAGAATATCATGACAATTTCAGAAATCTTTACATGCATGTCTGAATATTTGAACAATCTTTGTAATCAGGTACAGATATACTCACATGTAATGGCCTGGGTTGGTGTTGCTGGAGTACAGGCGGATTTCAGGGTATGCCCTCACATTTTGACTCTGACAGAGTGACTGAAACTGCTGACAGTCAACAGAACCAACCAGAACCTGCCCTGAGAGCAGCTGCAAAGAAAAATAAAGTAAGGAAAGTAGGACTGAGTCTAATATCCATCATGTGAAGCAGAGCCTTTATAAACTGACACAATCCACAATCCACGTCTTCTGTATATACTGAGACAGATGGTCACATTTATTAAGGCCATTTTCTTTTCAGGGAATGCACCCTGTGTCAACAGTTTTCATAAATCTGGGTGTGGTATGTGTTGTACCCTGGCCATGCGTCTCCACTCTGGTATCAGAGCCTGACATGGACCACACCAGGGAGCATAGAAATCCACCACCCATGCCTCATCTTTAGCGCGCCCTGCAACCAAAAAGAGAAAAACTATTTTAAATACAAACAAAAAAAAAAAAATGACAATAGATAGAAATGATAACAAGGATATAATACTGGCTGAATTTATAAGATGTTTAGCAGATTCAGAATAACAGAGAATTTATATCTTGAAAATATATTTCATACTTACATTCATGAAAAGAATTAAGAGACCTTATGAGAGCCTGTGGTTCTTTTTGACATTTAGACAAATGGATGTTTAATAAACTACTGAGAGATTCATATAGTATAACTAAACTGCAAAAAAGGCTTTTAAAAATGTCCTGGATAGATTTTTTTAAACTGTTATAGTAGCAGCAGGACTACCTGAAGCTGTCAGGGTTTACCTTTAACTTTTTCAGAGAAACTTGAAGGATCCAGAATGATCACAGTTGGATTGACCAGATCCTAGAGACAGAGATACTTTATATCAATCAATAAAAGACCTTTTCAATAGGCGTTGTTTTCCTATTTTATTTTTGTTGTTTATTTATTATAGCATAATTGTGATTGTAGTTGTACCTCTATGAATTCCAAGATACCATCAGCTGAATGGTGTCCTTCGTATTCATGAACAGAAGACCCATTAAAGATAACCGTGGTGGGATAAGCCTGAATATTGTACTAAAAAACAGAAAAAGAAAAGATCAAACGCAGAAAGGGTTACAGGAATATACTGTATAGCATAATACTATTTCTTGCTATCACATTTCACGTTACAACCAAAATGTGCATGCATTTACCCTAGAGCAGAGGCCATGATGGATGGTACAGTCCAGAGTACCAAACTTCATGTGTCCAACCAACTGGATCGATGCTTTTCTCAGTTCAGGTAGTAATGCTTGACACGGAGGACACCACTGAACAAGAAACAAGCAGTATATTAAGAGAGGTTTGGTTGAAATATCTTCTTATTACTGTATATATTGTTGTGAGCGTGCCAAACCGGGGCAAAGAAGTCAACGACCCAGGGTTCTTTTCTATCGGCAGGAAAGTTGTCGGGCCTCAGAGTTGTCACGTGAGCATGGACGCTATCCCTCGCAAAACTCACAATGTTGTACAACACGTCTTTACCTGCAGGCAAGGTCAAATCAAACTGTTACATAAATAGTAATAAAACTAAAAAGCCACAGTGTGTTCAGAGATATTGTTCCTGTTTCACTTTTTCTAAAGCATCAGTCCATCATGCTCTTTTGCTAAAAGTCTGGTAGCCTAGTACATGTCTGATAAAAGAGCAATGGTAAAATGGCTTGACTAAAATTTTAGTTTGGTTTGATTTAAGATTCATCTAGTTTATGACCTTTCCAAATGGAAGTTGATTTTTCACCTGAACATTTCATATGCTTCATTTTGAAATTAGTGATCTAAGATCTAAGAGAAATTTGAGTTTGAGTTGTGTGTGTGTGTTTATACAGACATACAGACATACAGACATATATGAATACTAACCATGGTGGATTTCAAAATCATGGATTCCAAGTCCTTTGAAAACTGCTATACAGGGTTTGTAGATGTAGAGAGATTGACACAACTTTTTGTCTGCTGTACAGTCCACTCTGCTAACCTACAAAACACAAACACTGAGCAAGGAAATAAAAAAGGTAGAAAGACATACAAAAAGACCTGTATGGAATGGGTACCTGTATGTGGTCATTTCGGAGGAACGCTTGTAGCTTCTTGTACTCATTTGAGGCAGGACTTCTGTCTCCAAATGTAAAACTAACCAGCCAGCGGTGGTGTGCCAGCTGGTCCTGGAAACCAAATCTAACCTCAGAAGAATATTCTGAAGAATACTGCAGCAATTGTACAATATTTACTGACAATGTACCTCAAAGTTGTCACCGCTCAGTAGTTGTAGTTCAGGCAGATGATCAAGAACCTGAGTGTAAATCTCTTTACTGTCTAGAGTGTTCAGCCACTGATACATACAAGAACACTGTCAGTAGTGTAGCAACACACAGGAACATGACAGACAGAAATATTCACACTGGGACATACCAATACACTCCCCTGTTGATCCATAGAACTTCCAGGTGGGAAAAAAGCAGTTGCTCCAGTAGTTACCTGAAACAAAGCAGAACGATGAGACTCAGCAACAAGACACATCACAATGTTAAAACCACTGTAGCTGGGACAACAGCAGTGTTGCTGCAGGAAATATACACTCACCGGCCACTTTATTAGGTACACTTGTCCAACTGCTCGTTAACACTTAATTTCTAATCAGCCAATCACATGGCGGCAACTCAGTGCATTTAGGCATGTAGACATGGTCAAGACAATCTCCTGCAGTTCAAACCGAGCATCAGTATGGGGAAGAAAGGTGATTTGAGTGACTTTGAACGTGGCATGGTTGTTGGTGCCAGAAGGGCTGGTCTGAGTATTTCAGAAACTGCTGATCTACTGGGATTTTCACGCACAACCATCTCTACGGTTTACAGAGAATGGTCCGAAAAATAAAAAATATCCAGTGAGCGGCAGTTCTGTGGGCGGAAATGCCTTGTTGATGCCAGAGGTCAGAGGAGAATGGCCAGACTGGTTCGAGCTGATAGAAAGGCAACAGTGACTCAAATAACAACCCGTTACAACCAAGGTAGGCAGAAGAGCATCTCTGAACGCACAGTACGTCGAACTTTGAGGCAGATGGGCTACAGCAGCAGAAGACCACACCGGGTGCCACTCCTTTCAGCTAAGAACAGGAAACTGAGGCTACAATTTGCACAAGCTCATCAAAATTGGACAATAGAAGATTGGAAAAACGTTGCCTGGTCTGATGAGTCTCGATTTCTGCTGCGACATTCGGATGGTAGGGTCAGAATTTGGCATCAACAACATAAAATGGATGCATGGATGCATCCTGCCTTGTATCAACGGTTCAGGCTGGTGGTGGTGGTGTAATGGTGTGGGGAATATTTTCTTGGCACTCTTTGGGCCCCTTGGTACCTATTGAGCATCGTTGCAATGCCATAGCCTACCTGAGTATTGTTGCTGACCATGTCCATCCCTTTATGACCACAATGTACCCAACTTCTGATGGCTACTTTCAGCAGGATAATGCGCCATGTCATAAAGCTGGAATCCTCTCATTGGTTTCTTGAACATGACAATGAGTTCACTGTACTCAAATGGCCTCCACAGTCACCAGATCTCAATCCAATAGAGCATCTTTGGGATGTGGTGGAACGGGAGATTTGCATCATGGATGTGCAGACGACAAATCTGCGGCAACTGTGTGATGCCATCATGTCAATATACCAAACTCTCTGAGGAATGCTTCCAGCACCTTGTTGAATCTATGCCACGAAGAACTGAGACAGTTCTGAAGGCAAAAGGGGTCCAACCCGTTACTAGCATGGTGTACCTAATAAACTGGCCGGTGAGTGTATTTTTGTCCATGTCACACTTTTGCTGCTTTAAACATCTGGTATAAAGACAATGCACAGAGATAAAGACAAAACAGAGACAGCTTACCTGAAAACTGCCACAGAGCTGAATTTCCATTGTACAGTCCATCCATCCAACCCTAACAAGGCCATCCTATACAAAACATCACTTTAATTTAAAACAAAATACTATGTATGCATTTATGCATTTATGCATGTATGCATGTATGTATGTATGTATGTAAGTATGTATGTATGTATGTATGTATGTATGTATGTATGTATGTATGTATGTATGTTAATTCAACTAAATATCACTAAGAGAGGTTAAGGGATTTTTTTTTCTGCTACACAGTCCACTGTCCCAGTTTGATCTGTTCGTCATCAGAATCAATCAAATCACTTAAGAATCTCTTAACAATAAGCAACTTGATGTTTTCTTCGTTAAACTATAATATTTAATGGCAACATTCTGAACTTCAGATTCTCAGCATTTAATGTCTTAACTTATCATATTAATACTGATGTAAAGTGGACATGCTTCTGATTTGAGTGACAGTTCAAGTAAAATAAAATATAAATAATGCTTGAACATCCATACTTTATTGAAGGACAATAATTTTGCTCTTTTGAAAGATAAAATAAATGTGCTTTGATTTCTGCTCATATTAGCAGAACAGCGCTGTGATAATATTTTGACGGTTATCTCACCAACATTCCAGCCACTTTTTGTCTGGTTCTTGGCTCCAGGCAATCTGACAGCAACAGATATGTTAGTATATAACAACGTATTTACCCCCTTATCAGTGTACTACAAAGAAAAATGTGAAAAAAATGAGAAATGTGTAACACTAAAATTATCATGTTGTATCAAGGGACGTACCTGAATAATATATACCTGTATACCTGAACAAGACCCATAAAGGTTCAACAAAAATTTTGAAGTCTTAGATTTTAAAGAATCTTTAAAATTATTAAAATTAAATACTTCCTGCAACATACACAAAGTAATTCAATTTCAGTAGATGGCCAGAATGATTAGTACAGTCAAACCTCGGTTTTCAACCACCGTTCCAGAAGGCAGTTTGAGAAGTGATTTGTTCGAATTCTGAATCTATTTTTCCCATTACAAATAATGGAATAAATTTTAATCTGTTCAAAGACAAAAAAAAAATCCCTTTTTTAAGCATTTTTTCATTATTTTACACCATAAACTGCATAAATAAGTGAGTAGGTAATGTATAAATAAATAATATAAATAAATAATATACATGTAATAAATAAACTGAATTAATAGAGTAGGCTAGGCTGGGGATCTATCCCCAGCCTCGTTTACAGATACGGTAAATAATAGGTAAAAATCTCTCCCTTTACACTCAAAACGACTAACGAAAATACAGTTACTTTTTTCTTTTCTTTGCGTTAAGAACAGCGAACACGTCTGCGTACAGCTGTTGTCAATAACAATGAACGGAGTCAGTCGGCATCCTGGCCGCGCAGTCGGGTTTTCTCGGGTCCTCTCGGCTCATCTCGCGGGGTTCGACTTTCGAATTTTTGTTCGACATCGGAAGCAAAAAAATCTTGAATTTTTCGTTCGAACTTCGATTTGTTCGGATCTGGGACGTTCGAAAACCGAGGCTTGACTGTACAAATAATATATATACATGGTAAATTACACTATAGTAATTAAAAGGAGTCATCCAACTCTTTTTAAATATGATAGATTTTAGAACTAGGTAGAGATTTGGTGTCTGCAGAAAATACAATTTTGCTGTAATAATAATAATATCAATAATAACAATAATTGTGAGTACACAATAATTGTGTTTCTGCAAGGCAACATAGACCCAAAAATTTGCACCAGCACATGATGATTAAAGTTTAAATTCAGCACAAAACATAAACCAAGCAGGGAAGAAACAATTACATGTTGCAAATGTTTCAAAATGGAAAAATTTCCACAAGAGCAGGAATAATCTTACCTCCGGTGTCAAAGCAGAAGGTGATAAGCCATCCAAGCCCTGAAGAGAAGGCATTCTCTATCTCCTTAAAGATGTTACCTTGTAAAGACACAATCACACTGAGATGCCAGAGAAAATAAAATGGCCTGATCATCAACTCAAACACTGCTCCAGCTTCACTGTTTTTCCTCAACCTTAAACAAGCCTGAAGGCAGGGAGGCGGATTGGTCAGAGCAATGGAGCAGTGTAAGGAAGAATGAGTGTACCTTGCCACAGCTGAGTGACAGTTGTTGTGATGAATTGCATGGCAAACCGGACCAGGTTGTCTTTAGAACGGTCTCCAGTAAACTTCTCTGGTCTCTACATGCAAAACATGGTCAGATAATTGTTTCAAGTTCATCAGTAGGATTTAAATATGTTCTACAAAACCCAAGTCTTGTTACATTTTGAAGGAAAAAGATATGAATACAGACCTGCCCAGCTCTGTATATAAACAGGCTGGGGTAGCTGTTGATGCCTTTGCTCCTACACAGCTGATTGTTGTCTCCACAGTTCACTGCTCCAATCCTGATCACTCCATCCATCTCCTTTGCAAAGTCCCTCCACTAAAACAGTAAACATACATATATAAACATGCCGATGCCGGTTCATAGTCACACAACTGCAATTTATATCAGGAGTCACAGCTGACACTGCTTTGGTTCATTTTGTAAATCAATAACTCTGTTTACGCAGCACATGTCAAATTTGGTTTGATATTTTAACCTTAAGGCTTTAAGGATGCCAAGTTGCCCTTTACTGGGCACATTCAAAAGTAACACATTTTTCCTGATGGCAGACTGGCAGAAGTGTTTGTTTCAAACATATTTAGTGTCATTACTGTTGGAGCCAGCTGATGACAATGTGAACATCGTGGGAAATAGAAGTTGATGAACCAGACTTCTCCAGAATTCACTGCTGCCTCTGAAAAACAGGAAAATAAAGAGAGACAAAGGACAAGACAGAAAGAGTTCTGAGTTAAGATATGTGAACAGAAACCAAAAGTGATATCAAAAGGGAAATAACAAAAAGCTCAAGAGTAAAAAATTAAAAAATGTTTGAATTATACTATGTATTTTTTCTCAGATGTCATATAATGGGGAGGATGTAAATGAAAATGTAAATAGGAAACATATAATAATAATTTATCAGTAAACCAGTTATTATGCACAAATACCAATAGAAAAATGTGAAAAGCCATTCTTACCAAAGTCTCCTCTGTCTAATGTGATGATTTCCAAATCGTCATCATAAATTCCTGGTGAGAAATAAATTAAAATGAAAAACAATAAAAAAAGGTTAGATCATTAAACCTATATTATATGTCTTACTATTATGATGTAAAGAAAAAAAAACCCTACTAAACCATATGCAGCTTTACAGGTAAAATAGCCACTTACCAAAGTCATAACGATAGTAGTTCCAACTTTCATACTGTCCTCCCCGTTTCTGGTCATCAAAACCTTTCTCTCCATATTTATCATATTTCTTTCTGAGATCTTCATCCTTCAGAACCTCATAGGCTTGATTTACTTTAAGAAACCTTTCATGGGCCTCTGGATCATTCTGAAATGCAAAAAGTTTAAAAGACTTATTGTAGATTGCTGCTCTGCAGCTATTTTTCAGATGTGTTTTTACTTGCTTTCAAGTAAACCAAACATGTTTTCTTCCTGGTCACTACCCGCTCAAGCAGTGTGTTTGTTTGCAGTTCTTTTGTGTGCGTTCTTTTTTTGACACAACTTAATAACATTTGCACAGTTTTAAGAGGATCTCACAGGGTTTTTGTCAGGATGCATGGTGAGTGCCAGCTTCTTAAAAGCCTGTCGAATCTCTCTGGTGTTTGCCTCCTTGCTGACTCCCAGGAGTTTGTAGTAGTCTTGGCTCTCAGCCCAAACAGCATTCAGCAGAATGACAAGAATCATCAGTGCCAGCATGAGCCCACTGGGACACTGTGGCTGAACCCCTGAGACTGTTCTCTGCACCATTGTCAGACCTTCTAGTACCGCCTAAAAGACACAGAAATATGCTGCATGTCAAACATCTACACTCCAAGTCTTCTACGTGTAGTTAGGATTATCATTTCTAGTTTGCGTGTCTCAATATGCTGTTAGTCAGGTTCACACCAATGTTTGCTTGTTAATGCAAGTAAAAAGAAAACAAAATAATGGTTACACAGTTAATGAACCTGTTATAAAAGGAGAGAAGAGGTCATTTCAGATATCATTACAAACATTTTTTATTCATAATGCATGGCAAATTATTTAAACAATTCTGATAATGATCTTTTCCTGTATTTACAGCCAACGTGTAGTTTTAATTTATTGAAGGCATGAAGGCTGTTGAATCCAGAACCCTTCGGCTGCCTTTATTACAGCGCAGAGCAAACAGCAAAGGCCTGAAGGATGGAAAAAGGAGCCACTCCAAAGCTGCCTTTATTGAAATGGACAATGTTCTGTTATGGTTTTTTTGTATTACTGTTATTTAACAAAACATTTCAAGTTAAGAGGCTGCTTCAACCATAATAGCTTACAATGTCATTGACTTTACTGTAGACAGAAAAGCATTTTAATAGACCGCAGACCGGGAGTCAAATTAAAGTCTACTCAAATGAATGTTTGTGTTTCTTTCACAAGAATTTGGACTGTAAAACTAAGCTAGTTGGCTGCGAGAAAAGTTAGCATGAATAATTAGGACTTGCAAAGTAATAAGCCTTTATCTCGACCCCGTCATTATAAGAGGCGTTACAGAGGGCTTTGCCAAGATATAAGAGGGACATAGAAGAAAATACTTAAAAGCCAGGCTCATCCTACCTTATATGTGACTTTAAGAGAGTGAAATCAAAGATCCGCCTCAGTGTCCGGCTCAACCTGCAGCTGACGTCACAGCACAATAAACATCACTTCCGCTTGGGAGGACTTTCAAAATAATAGCGAGGAGACCCAAACAGCCATACGTCTATACAAAAGTCTGAATGGCCAAAGTATCAAGATATTATATTTATATATTCAGAGTATGGTGTGTTATTACTTAAGATAACATGCACTTTTTGATAATAAAAAGTGCCTACTAAGGATAAAATCTTTGTCAAAGCTTGTATTTGACCAATTTGGTGGCATTGGATTTCTTTGTAATTTACTGATTCAATTCTGATTGAAAAGTGGAAGTTAATTTGATAGTAATTTTGTCTTACGGCCTAATTGTGGATTTCCAGAAACAAGGGGAAAAACTATGCCATACAAAATATGCTTTTTTTAAGTTTGCATTTTATGGGGCAGGAAAAAAGCCCAGCTGTATTTATGGTATTTCAATGTGAATTCATGCTAATAATCGCGACAGTAATTAAGACTCGGTCTTCAAACGTTCCATAAAAGCTTCGCGTCAAAATCGAGCGCGTGTAGATTGTCCAGATGTTGTTGCCGTAGATTGCGGAGCAGCGTGACGTCACTAGCCGGCGCAGGACGGAGCGGTGAGCTGAGCGCCAGGACCAGAACCAGAACCGAGCCCGCAAACCTCTCCTCGCTTCCGGCGCCCGGCCTCGTCCGGCTTCTTAAACGTAGCCACCTCGGTTGGACCTGAGAGGGCCCGTCCAGCGCCGCGGAGCTCGCCGCCAGCGGGCCGGGCTCCCCCGCTCAGATAGCGGTCGCTGCTCGGTTCTCCGTCACTTCCTACTTTTGAATTTTTCCGGCCGGAAAAAAAGGGAAACCGATGGAACTGCAAGGTAAATGTCGTTCGATTTTCAGCTTCTCTACTGCCTTCAGCAGCTCTTTTTCCTAAAGGTCCTCGGCTTTGTGGAGGGCAGCCGGGGTGGGTCAGCTGCGGGTCCCCATGCAGCGGTTTAACCGGCCTGACCGAGGTCCCCCGTGAACAACACACATGTGGAGAGGAGAATACATACCCAAAGACTTCTAAAATAAACGCAACGCGACTTACAAAGTTACACAGAATTTGCAGTGATTTGTGCTCGATGTTATACGAAGTGCACATGCATAAACAATACATTTATCTTATTTAAAATAATCGATATGTATATATATGTATCTCAGGTCCAACCGAGGTGATACACACACACACACACACACACACACATATATATATATATCTTTTAAAACTGGATGTTAGCGTTCCATACTTCGATATGGCGTATTGGTGTGATTTTGAATAAACTGTAACAATATTACAGACTATGTTGGAATTTACCTACAAAGCTGTGTTATCTAAACAAGAGAACAGTGAAAACGACCATCTGTCTTAATTCTAATGTTCAGTCTTATTTTTCTTACACTAAAAAAAGCCCCAAACGTGTCACCCACAAGTATAGTAATGTATTAGTATAAAAACTATCTCAATCAACAGGTTTTGTGTCCAGAGGTTACCTGGAGATTGAAGTGTGGTTGTCAAAGTTTAAGACTGAGAGCTCTCAGATTTAACATTATAAAACAGTGTTGTGTGTGTGTGTATATCTTCAGTAGCGACCGAGCCCATGACCCTGGGCTCTCCCACCTCTCCTAAACTGGCCCCTGGGGCACAGTTTCTCCCTGGGTTTTTGATGGGAGACCTTCCAGCCCCGAGCACGCCTCAGCCACGCGTCTTCAATCTAGCCACGTCTGTCGTTGACAGTCCCGGGACAGGTAAGTGTCGCCCAAACCACAACTGGAGGCCGTGCTATTGTGGATTGTGTTTATTTATCTGCACACTCTCTCCTGTGATTCAGTTGGAGGAAGTGGAAAAAGCTCTACACCGCAGCTTGTTGTCGCTGTTCCCAAAGATAAGAGTGGAGCCCCGCCTGTTCGTAGCATTCATGGAGACTTGTTTAATGTGGCCACCCCTCCCAACACACACAGACAGGTGAGTACACAGCCAGTGTCTGTCTCCTGTGTGTACAGTATGTACCTTTTAAGAAATCCCAATAGACTTTAATATTAAAATTTGCACACAAAAAAAGTAATTTGTTGTGATGTGAACATTTGATAAACATTCAAATGCTCACTAAATCTGTCTTGTATGTATCATCACAGGATTTTGTCAATGTTTCTTATTTTATGAATTTTTTTATCTACTTTATACTATTAATTATTGTATATATATATAGATATATACAGTATGTAGATATATGCACTTTAATTTTAGCTATAAGAGATATCTCTGTGTCTGTCTCTTAGTGTTTTCCTGCTGTGCAGTCTCCTATGTCTCCACATGTTGCTTCAATTCCCGGAACAGGTAAACAGTGATAATATATTCTACTCAGAATATCAAAAAATGAATACCAGTGGTAAAAATACCGGTATTTTAATTAAAGCATAGCTTTTTAGTTACTTGATTTGTCAAAAGTCTAAAGAGAATATAGATGTACATCATTAAACCCCCAGTAACAAAAGGTTGTTATATGTTATAACAAAAGCCTGTGGGTGTTCTCGTCCACACCTACCAACTTCGTGGTAAAGCTTTTGACAATGTGGTAGAACTTGAATGTCTGGCATTGACCGCAGTTTACCTTGATACTTTTTGAGGCTGTGGTTAAAGCATTATGCCCCTCGATCTCCCAAAATTATTTTAGGCCTAAGATAGTTAGTGAAACTTTGATATAGAATTAGAGTAATTTCACATTCCCTTTTTTCACAGGCTGAAAGACCAGTCATACTTTTTACAGCAGATGAAGGAGTGGCAGTTGTGGGTTTTGTAAAGATATTCTGTAATTAAAGTAAGGGTTTGTCGTATTGTTTGCTCTACTGAGCACATATGGCATTCACTCACTGGCCATTTTGTTAGATACAGCTGTTGAAGTACTCCTGATATTTCTTCCATGGTTGTTGGTGTGAATTGGGCTGCTCTGAGTATTTCAGAATCTGCTGATCTAATAGATTTTGCCCAAGCAATTGTCTTGAGGGTTTACAGAGACTGGTTGAAAACAGAAGAAATATCTAGTGAGTGTCAGTTCTGTTGGCAACAACAGCTAGATAAACAGAAGATCAGAAGGTCAATCTAGACTAGATTGAGCTGAAAGAAAGGCAACAGTAACTCAAAGAACCACTTGTTACAACCAAGTTATACAGAAGACACTCTCTGAATACACAAACGCAAAACCAGCAACAGCAAACAACCGCACTGGATGACTCATATAGATTCCAGTATGTTCGTGTTCATCATGTTTCCTCTTCACATGCTAGGGTTTGTACATGCTTCCCTTAGGAAATATTGTTTGGCAGCAACAGAAAATAAATTACATCACACACTGCTGTGGTTATCTATAAACCAGAGGAAACAGAAAAGGTAGATGATCTTTACTCTTGTCTCAAAGACATTAAATCTTAATGGACCTCAAATTTTATTCTTTGTAATTCGGACAAAACTAATGTCATTGTCTGGTCCTAAATTCATGAGGAATAGATTATCTGACTTCTAGTGTTTTTACCAATGTAATTTAATAAGTGTGTTTGGGAATAATCCTGAAGTAACCAAGATTTGTCCTTTCATTCAATATATAAAAAGGTCTGCAAGACAGCCATTTTAATTGGCACAACATTGAAAAGATTACGACTTTAATGACTTATGGTTTAATGACTCATAACAATGCTGATAAACTGGTCCAAGTTATTGTTACTTCAAGATTCAACTATTTTAATTTATCTTTTAGCAGGATGTCTGAATGATTTTTTTTAAAGGTCTCCAATTGATCTAAAATGCTTTAAGCTTTAGAAAGTTTATCATTACCATTCGAGCCATACCATTTCATCTTAGTTGTGCTGCTATAGGCTGTACACATACAGATAAACAATCATTGACATTTTCTATCACCTTATTCGTTCATCGTTGCATTTCTCTTCTCTTCTCTTCTCTTCTCTTCTCTTCTCTTCTCTTCTCTTCTCTTCTCTTCTCTTCTCTTCTCTTCTCTTCTTGTTTTGATGTCATTAACCTCTTTTCTCCTGTAGGTTTGCTCTTTTTTTCTCTCTGTTTCCACCTACAGGTATTGATGACTCCATAGTTACACACTGGCCTCTGGCCCCACTGACTCACTCATTTTATTTCTACACCTGGGGATAACAAACTATTTGTATTTATGATGGATGTACCTGTTCCTCTTCTGTCCATTCCCCCTTTCCTTAATTATCCTTTCTCATCCTTCTTTACCCTGCTGACTATTAGCAGGTTTCTTTCTGTTAGAAGAGAGTTTTCTCTTGTTACATTCGGATTGGAGTGGTCAGAATTTGGCATAAACATCCTGCAAGCATGGATCCAATCTGCCTTGTCAAAATGGTTCAGGCTAGTGATGATGTGGGGGAGTATTGTTTCAATGCCACAGTCTATCCGATTGTTGCTGACCACGGCCATCATTACGATCACAGTGTATCCAACTTCTCTGTCTACTACAGGTGTGCACCAGGTTTGTCTCTCTCCAGCTCAGGTGGATCCCTTCTATAGTCAAGGAGAGTCATTGTCTTCTGATGATCGGCTGGACCAGTCCTGGGTCACTGTGTTTGGGTGTGTATAGTCTTGAATGTACATTAAAACGACTCTGCTGCTCAATAACATTAATGGGTATATTTGTGTAGTTTTCCTCCAGCCTCTGCCTCCTACATTCTGCTGCAGTTTGCTCAGTATGGAAACATTCTGAAACATACGGTGAGAAAATGTGGAGGTATTGCATCGAACAAAGGCTTAAGAGCAGGTCTAGTTACAGAATGTCAATGGTTTATATGGCAGATGGCATCACCTGGCAACTGGATGCACCTGCAGTATCAGTCAAAGCTTCAAGCCAGGAAAGCTTTGTCTAAGGATGGAAAAGTGTTTGGAGACACCATTATGGTGGGTGTCAAACCCTGCATAGACAAGGTCAGTGCTCTTGATGATCGATTTGCTTTATTATGCCTGGCCCTCATTATCAGGTGATATTTCATGTTCTTTCTCCTCTCTTCTCATATCAGAGTGTGATGGATAGCAGTGCTGCCGTGTCTTCCCCCCTCTCAACCTCCTCCAGTGTCCAGCATTTTACTTCCCGCTCAACCATCAGACCACTCAGTGCAAGCTACAGGAGCTCCAGCAGCGACTACCAGGCAACTTGGAAGATTCAGATTAAATTAGCCTGAGTATATGTCCATTTTTAATAAAGTTGTCTATCTCTCCTTAGGTGGTAGCAGACAGGCAGACACCTAGAAAGGATGACAGTTTTGTTTCCAAGGCAATAGAGTACATGTTTGGCTGGTGACACCACACACAAAGCATCATGGGACATCTGCATATTCAGCGGAGAGAGAAGAGGCCATGGATAAATGGATGGAGTATATAAATATAATTTTTCTGTGTGTGCGTGAGAGGTTGTTGTATATTTCCTAACTTCTTTTAGAATTGTGAGGTTTTTACATTTTGCTTCAATAAAGCTTCTGTGTTTTGAAATGGATGATGTTGAATATCCATTATGCACTTGGCAGCTGTTTAAACTTTTGCTATTTTATAAAGACTTTCTAAGGTAACTTTATAATGGCACTGTACTGTGTGAGTATATATATCCTACATTTGCATAATGTCTTAAATTTTGAAAAGGTAAAGGTTTGCTGAGTAAAAATTAATAATGATGCCAGGGGGACAGAACCACCATCTTAGGTTTGTTATCAGCTTCTAATGTAATTAAATCACACGTTGGATTCTTTTCATTCAAACACTCAACTCTATTAACTTAGTAAAAACAAAAATTAAGATCTACTTTATTCATCCCTGTAGGGAAATTGAATTGTATTGTAGTAGCAGCACACACAAAGTATAGAAACAGAGTAAATAAATACAAATAAGAATAGAACATTATAAGCATATATACAGCATATATTATAAGCATATATATAATATATATACATAATATAATATATACATATTATAAGCAAATATACATACAGAATAAAATAGAAATACAATTACAACATAGACATTAGACAATTATTGTTATTGAATGGGTTTGGCTGAATTATAGAGTTTGATGGCTGATGGCAGGAATGACTTCCTGTACCGTTCCTTAGAGCAGCGAGGCTGCAGAAGTCTGTTGCTGAAGCTGCTTCTCAGTTTGTCCACTGTGTTATGGAGGGGGTGGGAGGGATTTTCCATGATTGTCCGCAGTTTCAACATCATCCTGTCCCTCACCGCCTCGTCCAAGTTAGCAAGTCTACAGCCAACAACAGACCCTGCCTTTTTGATGAGTTTGTTGAGTCTGTTGGCATCCTTTGCTTTAATGCCTGCACCCCAGCACACTACAGCGAAGAAGATGGTGCTAGCCATGACAGACTAATAGAACATGTGGAGCATCCTGCTGCAAACACTGAAGGACCTGAGTCTCCTGAGGAAATAGGGTCTGCTCATGGCCTTCTTGTAGACAGCATCGGTGTTTGTGGTCCACTCCAGTTTATTGTCCAGCTGGACACCCATGAACCTGTATAATGGGACTATTTCCACTTCTTTCCCACTAATGCAGACTGGGGAGGGTGGGGACTTGCTTTTACTGAAATCCACCACCATCTCCTTCGCCTTGGTCACATTGAGCTGCAGAAGGTTCTCCCTGCTCCACCTAACACAACTCTCCACGAGGTCCCAGTATTCATCCTCCTTCTCCACACATCCGACTATGACTGTGTCATCCAAGTACTTCTGGAGGTGACATGTCTCAGAGTGGTACTGGACGTGAGCTGTGTAGGTGGTGAACAGAAAGGGGGAGAGCACAGTTCCTTGGGGAGCCCCTGTGTTGCTCATCAGGGGGTCGGACACACAACTCCGCAGTCTCACAAACTGTGGTCGACCTGTCAGGTAGTCCTTGATCCAAGAAACAAGGGGAGCATCCATCTGCATCTTCTCCAACTTAGCTCTCAGCAGTCTTGGCTGTATGGTGTTGAAGGCAAAAGAGAAGTCAAAGAACATGACCCGCACTGTGGTGTTTAGTCTGTCCAAGGAGGAGTAAGCCCTCTGCAGCAAGTATATCACTGCGTCATCACCCCCCACCTTGGGCTGATACGCAAACTGCAGAGGGTCTTGAAAGGGGCTCACCAGAGGTCTGTGGTGTGACAGCACCAGCCACTCCATGACCTTCATAAATGGTTACATTGGCTTTGCCTTGAATGCTTTCTCAAGGAATTTTGCTATTGTGTGAAAGCCCTAAGAGAAAATAACGGAAATCTGTTAAAACATAAAAGGACAGATGGCATGAAACAGTCTATTGATATTCAGACAAACGTCACATGTCAGACATTTTAAAAAAAGATGTGCACATGTAGTCATGCAGCTCTGACTTTTATCTCTTATTTGTTATCGTAACACCACTCTCTTTCTGGCTCTCTCTCTCTTTGTCTCTCTCTCTCTCTGTCTGACTCTCTCTCTCTTTCTCTGTCTTTCTTCCCCTCTCTCTCTCTCTCTCTCTGTCTCTCTCTGTCTCTCTCTCTTTCTGTCTCTCTCTTCCTCAAATCAAACTCGTGAAAATGGATTCCTCCATATCAAGAACAAGCGTTCTGGCAGATCTCGCGAGATTTCCCTCGCAGGCCCCGTCTGTTGCGTCACAGATATTTAGCGCTGCGCGAGCGTCGAACGGCTCATTTCCGCTCAGTGGACTCAGACTCAAGTCTGTTCGACGTCGTCTGGAACCCTGAACTCTCTCTTTTTTTTTTTTATAACCCGCGCAAACGATCATCTCACACACGCCGCCTAGACTCTCCTCGGTCTGCCTTGCGATAGCCGAATTGTAGATCGTCGCCACAGGTCAAAGGAGGACGATCCTTCGCTCCAGCAGTAGCCGCTCGAGCTAACAAAGAACCCCGTTTCTCTCCAGAACCGAGCCCTCGACCCTCTTTAGTTATGAGTCATGTGGTCGTTGATGGTCAACACGGTCTAGATCAGCAGGTAAGTGCCTGAAAAACCGAGTTGTTTTCGACTTGTCGGTGTGTCGGGGGTGTTTTTTCCCCCCCGGTGACGCACAGGTAGCCGCACGGCGTCGTTAGCCGCGGCAGCTAAAATGGAGGTGTCGTCGGTGATGGCGCAGCTCGGGCCTGCGGCCCTCCGCTCCGATACCCGGCCCGCCCGGCGCATGCCCGCCTTGATTAGGCCTCTGTACCCTAGGAGAGTGACTAACCCGCCGGTTTAGACGAGTGGAAAACTACAAGGTCACCACTTTCGTCGACGGCCCCCCCCCCCCGCCGGGGTCGGCCGGGCCGGCCGGCTCTGGCGTCGGGCCTCCTCGGCTTGAAACGTGGCGCCGGAGCCGCCGGGCTTTGCCCCGTTCGTCGAGCTGCTTCTCCGGCCGGGCACACAGAGGCGGCTCAGGCCTTCTCGGGCGTTTTTGCCGTGAGGTTTCGCGAATGGCGTCGAAGGGCTTCTTGGTGTTTGAGAGGTTTCGCGTTTTCCTGAATGCCGCTCATGGACGTCTGCCATCTCACGTAGGCCGGGTAATGCGTCTGATTAGTTTAGCCCCCGTCTACAGCTCCGAGCCTCGCTGTTTTGTTGGCTATTTGACAATGCGATTTTAAATGAATATTTTCTCAGTTACAGGAAATTATTTTTTACTTTCTTTTTTTTTTTTTTGTTCATTCGTCGTTATTTACTCTCGAATATTGATTACTTCCTGCTGCTTTTTGTTGTAGATTGCTGCCCTAGACTTGAATGCTGATGGACAAGGTGGAGGAACCAACAGTAAGTATCCAAAGCTGCGCTTCCGCCAGCAGGAACATCATTTCAACATGGCATTTCTGGCAAAGACGAACGTGTGATAGCTTTGTTGCTCAAATGGTGTGACCATTCCAGCTCAATGGTGTAGTTTGCCAACATATTTAACAGTAAACAACTGCAATGGGATAGTGATGTAAATGTAACATCTCTGTCTGGATGTTGTGTGGTAGAAATACACTGGTACCAGCACCTCATATCAAATGTGCATCCTTTTGAAGACAATAAAGGCACAACATATACCACAATACACAATGTTTCAAATCCTCTTTAAGGCATGAAAATTAAAGTTATGATTGATAATTGTTAATACCAATTGATGTTAACATTGTGTTTTATCTCAGGGCGTTACATTCCACCTCATTTAAGAAACAAAGAGGCTTCCAAAAATGGTGAGTATGATTGACTCGAGACCTTTCCACTTCATTAGTATAACGTGAAGAAATTGACACTGGACCAACAATTGACCCAAAATGGAAACTCGAGTAATTATAAGTGCCTATTTTCATGTTATATTCATTACTATTGATAGGAATCCTTAAGAGACATCAAGTTTTACAGAATTAGTTTGCAATGAAGTAAGGGCATTCTTCTCATTCAACTAAGAGGTGACACTATATTGTGGTCAAGCTGAATTTCAAAAGGCTGAAACAGACCTATTTTCTTTGGGAACTTCTACAAATACAACCAAAACCAAGGTAACCATTCTTCGGTGGTACTGTTTTTCATGTCGTGGTTTCATTTCAATTAGAGAGTATAAGATTTTCGGTATTTGCAGAAATATTTTCACAATGGTGGCTGCTGGTGTTGTTGCACAAAGCCATTCTAGTCTGCACCCTTAACTGTCATTGCTAATGAACAGCCTCTGATACTAATGAGTCAGATGTGGCTGACTACTGTGACAAACAAATACATGCTTGTTGCAGAGACAAATGGAAAAGCATGGTTTATTCAGTTGCAGTGGCCAGCAAGTTAAAGGAAAGATCCAGTGACATAAAAATAACACTTTTGCCGAGTGTATTTGTCTTATTCTTTTTAATAAACCTGCAAACCATTTACAAACATGGGTAGTCTATCAGTGCACACTTGACATGTCTCTCGTTTTACTCTTTTCTTATTCCACAACAGGAATTGGTTATTCCACTGGTAGACAGTGCGGTTATTCAGTGGCACCAATAAATGCCTGTAAGTCCCCACTGTCTGCTTTTGCTGAGGGCAACCTGCATTTTAAGATTCATCAAGCAGTATTGCATGCCAAGGGCAAACAGGCTTAAAAGCAAATTGCTTGGCAGTTAACACTAGAGCCCGTTTCACATAGAACGCACAAAGCGCAGACATGTGCCGACACATCCATTACGTTGTGTATGTGCGACTGCCATGCGTGCAGATGGGCTGCCTGAAGTTTGTCCTTCTCCAGAGGCTTGGACCAACTCTCTCCCAACAGGCTGTCAAACTGCTCCCTGCTCAGCAAGTACACGACTTGGTCGTTATGGAGCTGTAGCTCCTGGATGACCCTATATTGCCCAACCCCATGTTTTTGCTACTGTTTATCTCCTCGTCCTTAATGGAACAAAAGATGCATTACATTGAAAGGGGATGGGTACAGATTTGTTTGCACCTTGCGACGTGCTTGCGAGAAAAGCCGCGCTCGGTGTGAAACGGGCCGAAGGGAAGGCTTGGGTAATGTGATGCACTGGGATGTTTGCAGTCAAAGGAATGATCTTGGGTTGAGGTTAAATTCTAGATGGTCTTTTGGAAGCCTTTGACACTTGTTTGTGATAAAGACTCGGGAAAGGTTTTTCTGGTGACTGATCATTGAAGGCTGTTAAGGGTGTTAAATATTACCACTACCACATTTCCTGGAGGTCTTCAGCAGTCAAACAGGGGCTGTAGCTTTACTGTTTCTAGCAATCCTATGAGCTGCTGTTTGATATTTTCCTGGATTTCCTTATATTAACGTCAACTTTTCCTCTTAACTGCCTTTTGCTAATTACATTTGGAACTGAGGAAAATTGTTACCTGAAAATGCTTTGCTGTCTTCTCATAGAAGAAACTGTCAGAGTTGAAAACATATGTTGCTAATATGAATAGAAGGTAACATAAGGTAACAACAAAAGTTAAAAGTAATTTATATTAAAACAATCAAATCCTTTCAATCAAAATATGTATTTATAGGCATTTCATGAACGTGGTATGTACAAAGTCTAGTAATATTTACTCATCTATATTTGGTTTAAGGCTAAACATTTACTTGTCTCTATTCACCATTTCCCTCAAGTTTCTCTACACTTTAATGAATCTTAATATGAAATGGATACCTATACCTACACATATCTAAATGTGACCAATGGGAAAAAAAATTCTTGTGCCATCATTGCTGATGATGAAATGAGTCAATCACAACAGCGTCACTCAACTCCATTGTTCTCTTACAGATAGAAGTGTCATTTTCCTATATTCTTCTGCTGACTTTGACTCAAACTCATAGCAAGTTTAAGTTTTAGTGGTTCAGTATAACTGGTGAGGCAACACAGTCGGGAATATGGCTTTGCCAAATCTGAACCAGCTCCCTGATGCAAATATTTAACCTGTAAATGATGTACTTTTCTTACAAATCTCTTTGTCTTTTAAGAAGATTCTGGATGGGACGGTGGAAGAAGCAATGGCTTTGTGAATGGCTACCATGACAATCGGACAAATGGGGGCTTTGGAGGACGTGGACCCCCTCGCAATGATAGAGGTGGGCATAGTGCCGACCATGGTAACATGGGAGGAGGCTCTTTTAATCAGCAAATGCATTATGCAGATGTGGGAATCAGTTGTGCCTTAAAATATCAAATGGGTTCTTCAGCTGTAGTGTCTTTGTAAGTGTGAAGCCCTTCCCTGTTCTGCGCACCTCAACTTACATCATTATCACAATGTTTTATATGTACTGGTTATTTTAATATATGCTGACTCAATTTTTAGATAACTGGATATGGTTCTTGATATCTTGATTACTGTGATTTAAAAAAAACAAAACATGGGTTTGTCATTAATGACTTCTTTTTACCGATAGGATTTGGCAACTTCGACAGAGAAAGCAGCTGGTCAGGATCTCCAAGGGACCCTGCTTACAACAGCTTTGGAGGACGTTCTGATAGATCCAAGTCTTCCTCCTTCAATGACCGTGGGGCAGGATCAAGAGGAAGGTTAGAATTGAAATAATTTATTCCTCTAGCATGATTTAAGTCAGTATTAGAAGCTGAGTAGGCTAATGTCATAAATGATATACAAAGCTGAGTCTTGTTTTCACCTTGAATGTGTTCAGATATGAGCGTGGAGGTTTTGGGGGTAACTCTCGCTGGGCAGATGACCCCAAGGATGATGACTGGTCCAAACCCACTGCTGGCAATGAGCGCCTGGAGCAGTAAGACTTACTCACTTAAGTGATTTAAGTTGAAACTCATTTATTGTTGAACTTGCCTAATTTGTTATGAATATTTTTTTTTTAAGTGAACTTTTCTCTGGAAGCAACACTGGGATCAATTTTGAGAAGTATGACGATATCCCGGTAGAGGCCACTGGATCCAACTGCCCATCTCACATTGAATGTGTAAGTCTGTACTTTGCTTTTATGTAATACTGAAATTAAAAATGTGGATTGAAAAGTGAAAATGGTTATGTGTAATTCTGTAGTTCCAAGATGTGGACATGGGAGAGATTATAATGGGGAATATCAATCTGACCCGCTACACTCGACCCACTCCGGTCCAGAAATATGCTATCCCCATCATCAAAGGCAAGAGAGACCTGATGGCTTGTGCCCAGACCGGTGAGTATTCTTAATGAAGACATTTTATAGGTCTGTTTCCGAGGGATGTACAATATCTTTCTGCCTCCAAAGGCCAATGCAGAGAACGGCAACATACCTGGTGACAAGTGAGCAAAAGTAGACCAACAATATATCAGGGCATCAATAATGCACACAAAGCCGAAATGTTTTAACACTTTAAATGAAGATATGCTTTTTTCTTTTTTTTTCAAATGACAACCTAGTTGCAAACCATTCAAATGATTACTAAAAGACAAAACTTTGATATCTTAAATGCAAACAAATGCAAAATGCAAAAGTTACTAATATATATCTAAATCTCATATGTTGATAGCATCCTCATATACTTGGCTCTATTTCAGGTGACTTCAAGTTTGAACTATTAAAGCTTGTGCTATTCCCTTATGAACTTGCCTGATAATTATTGTGTACCCCTACTGTTTACAGTAAAGTCGCTATATATACTGTTCTTCCTGAATTATGCAATTTCTTTGTTTTAGGGTCTGGTAAGACTGCTGCATTCTTGCTGCCAGTACTGAGTCAGATCTACACAGATGGCCCTGGAGATGCTCTTCAAGCCATGAAGAGCGGTGGACAGGTACTACAGAATGAAAATGTTGAATATAAGTGTCATGAGAATTTGTCTTACATAGTATTTTGTTTTTAGGAGAACGGAAGGTATGGGCGACGTAAGCAATACCCACTCTCCCTTGTCCTGGCGCCGACCAGAGAACTGGCCTTGCAGATCTATGATGAAGCCAGAAAGGTGAGCTTCAATCATGAGAAGTGACCAGATATTTCAATTTCTTAGTCATTAAACATGGCTTACATTTTTTCTTTCTTCGTCCTAGTTTGCATATCGCTCACGTGTGCGTCCCTGCGTGGTATATGGTGGCGCTGACATCGGTCAACAAATCAGGGAATTGGAGAGAGGCTGTCACCTACTGGTTGCCACACCAGGGCGTCTGGTTGACATGATGGAAAGAGGCAAAATTGGACTGGACTATTGCAAGTCAGTACCACACAACAATTCACGCCAGTTTTACTCTATTTTACTTATCTTTTAAAAACATCAAATGTTTCTCTATAGTTACCTTGTTCTGGATGAGGCAGACCGCATGTTGGATATGGGCTTTGAACCACAGATCAGACGCATTGTGGAGCAAGATACAATGCCACCAAAAGGCATCCGACAGACAATGATGTTCAGTGCCACTTTCCCAAAGGAGATCCAGGTAAATATATTTTAACAATTTCATATTGTATATTGTTGTTGCAAACTCTGACATTTCCCCTAAATCTTAATAAATGTAGATTCTAGCTCGTGATTTTCTGGAGGACTACATTTTCCTGGCAGTGGGTCGTGTTGGTTCCACATCAGAAAATATTACACAAAAGGTTGTCTGGGTGGAGGAATGTGATAAAAGGTCCTTTCTCCTTGACCTGCTTAATGCCACAGGTAAGAAATCCCTGCATGAATCCTCCCCTCATCTTTCTTTAAGGTCACTAAGCCATTATCACAGAAATGTATTTGGAGTGGAAAATTGTGGAGCGATTGTCTTATACAAAGTCATAAATTTGAGTGGCTAGAGAAAAATCCTTCAGATGTCTATGTAACTATAAAAATGGTTGTGGATTCTCATTTTTAAAATGGAGGCTTTCATGATTCGTTCGTCAATGCTTGATTTCTAAATAGGCATATTGCTAACTTCATTTTGAACTGTCACTACCAGCTTGTTCCTATTTCATACATGACCTGTATGTTGAGAGGGTATTGTATGAAGCTTGTTCTCTTGGGTTTAGTCCAGTTGTTCGCTGAGAACAAGCTTTGTGTAGCCGTGACCTACTATAAATCAAATCTACCCTTTTTTGCTTATGCGCATCTTATCCACTTCTGTTCAGGCAAAGACTCTTTGACATTGGTCTTTGTGGAAACCAAGAAAGGTGCAGATGCATTGGAAGATTTTCTTTATCGTGAGGGTTATGCTTGCACCAGCATCCATGGAGATCGATCTCAGAGAGACAGAGAAGAAGCTCTGCACCACTTCCGGTCTGGTCGCTGCCCCATCCTTGTGGCTACAGCTGTAAGTAACCTGCATTCCAGGACTGATTTCAAAGTGCATATCAAAAATTGTGTGTGTTTTCATGCCATTACCTATTTTTCTGGAGACAATTATTTTTCTGTAGAATGTAATATTTTGGTTTTTAATTAATATTCTACTTTCAACCTTAAATTTTCCAGGTAGCTGCAAGGGGTCTGGACATCAGCAATGTGAAGCATGTCATCAATTTTGATTTGCCCAGTGACATTGAGGAGTATGTTCATCGGATTGGCCGTACAGGACGTGTAGGAAATCTTGGTATATAAAATTTCCATTCATTAGTTCTTTTTTGAGCATGTTAACTGGATTTTTCCTCCTTGATTTCCTCACCACGTGTTTGAATTGCATGTATACAAAATAAAATTAGATGTTTGATTAAATCAGAATGCATATTGAAGTGCATATCGCATGATGGAGAATTTTACTAAATTAAGATTTACTGTAACATTGTAGGCTGCAGACCAATTTCAACCTTATAGAACTGTAAAAAGATTATGTACCATGTGTCCAAGAGTATTTACATGAGCTATTTTTGCAAAGAAATTAACAATTAACAATGCTTACTCCTCTTCTCTATCTTCACCAGGGCTTGCCACATCATTTTTTAATGACAAAAACAGCAACATAACCAAAGACTTGCTGGACCTCTTGGTAGAGGCAAAGCAGGGGATTCCCACCTGGCTTGAGAGTTTGGCCTATGAGCATCAGCACAAGAGCAGCAGCCGCGGCCGTTCTAAGAGGTATTGACAGCAAAAGTGTATCACGTCAATGTGACAAATGATGGCTCATATCAACCTGTCTTTTTTTTTTTTTTTTTTTTTTTTTTTAGTTAAATGGTTTGCTGATCTTCAGCTTAGCCAAAAAGAGTCTATATTTGGTAATGAGAAAATAAACCCTTCATTACATTTTCCAGCAGGTTTTCAGGTGGGTTTGGAGCTAGAGACTACCGTCAGTCCTCTGGCGGCTCCAGTGGCTTCAGCAGCAGCCGCACAGGCCGCAATCCTGGAAGTCATGGAGGAAACCGTGGATTTGGAGGAGGTATGGAAACATTACTCCCTTAGTTACATGCATTTTGTTTAACTTTAATGAAATGCTTCATTACTTGGCCATACCTGACATTAAATTCTGGGCATTAAAATAATGAATCGTTTGATGTTGCCAATTATCATTATTGGGGAAAAATGTCCAACTTTGGTTGATAGTTTATTTGACCAGTGTCAATTTTTTTTTTTTTTTTTTTTGCAGGTGGCTTTGGTGGCAACTTCTACAACAGTGATGGCTACGGAGGAAATTACAGCCACTCTGGTAGCGTGGATTGGTGGGGCAACTAATCACCATTGGAATAGGTTGCCATGCCAAACAAGTGGAAACCACATGTTGACTTAAGCCAGACCATAACAACCCTCCCTGTGTAACCTCACTGAAACGCAGCATATTAAATCCCCCTGGTTCTCTGCCTTCACTTCTCTGAATATAGAAGTCACCAGCATGTGTAGTGCAGAGTTTCGCACACCTCAGAGGATGGATGCTGACACGCATCATCTGATAGCAACTCCAGCCTTTGATTGTTAACAGTATTTTTTTTGTTCTTTGTGTGGGGAAAGAGCTTCCTTTTGAATAAGGAGAGAATTGTGTGTTTAAGTACTGTGCCTTCGGAGAAAATATGTAAGCGGGCATATATTTCAATGATGATTTAAGCTTTGACTTGATCAAACCTTGGCAAACACTGTGGTATTGTGGCTCTCGGTCATGATTCCATTTGAACTTCAAATTTATTCCAGGAACATAATGTAGCCTTTTTGATAGTCAAATGGTTATAGTAATGGAGCCATTACTATGTCCATCAAACTGGGCCACTCTGAAGCAGCCATATTTTGTCACAGACAAGGTTGCATTTGGTTTTCTCTGCTCACTCTATCCTGGACAGGCTCTTTTTTATGGATATGATGGTTTAAAAAAAAATAACCATTCCATTTTAAACTTCATACACAACTCATTCAGCTGAGATGGTTTAAATAAGATCGATCACTGCAGGAACATGTTACTTTTTTTTTTTCCAATTAATTTGACAATATAAAAATCGGCAGCTAGTGTGTCGTGTTTTTTTTTTTTTTTTCTCCCCTCTATTTGGGGTGCAGGTATGCAAAATTAACAGGCTTTTCTTTTTTTTTTTTAAATACTCTCCAAATTTTAGAAAAAAAACTGGCCATCTTGAAAGTGCAATTTAAAATCGTTGCACAAAGGACCACAGCATCGGGAGGACATGACGTGGTGTTAGTGTTTACAGAAGGGACATCCAATAAGGCCCACATGGTTTTCCACGCCTGCAAGTGTTTTGTTTTTTGGTCAAGGAGGAAGGACACATAGACTTAAGTTGCTGGCTTAAATTTTTCCAAATGCTTTCTCTTACAAGCTGCGTTGGAGGCATAGTTCATCTTTAAGAGACTGGTATTTTCAATAATTACTGAGGGTTTATTGGTTAAAGTGGCAAGGAGTAGAGCAGGCTTAGAGCAGCACCATAACCTGCTGTGATTGAGGGGAAGGGCAGGCAGCTATGGTGCCTGACTTTCAACACACCTCCGTGGTCATTGGCTTTGATTTCCATTTGTAAC
This sequence comes from Lagocephalus sceleratus, assembly GCA_911728415.1. Classification (NCBI taxonomy): domain Eukaryota; kingdom Metazoa; phylum Chordata; class Actinopteri; order Tetraodontiformes; family Tetraodontidae; genus Lagocephalus; species Lagocephalus sceleratus. The sequence goes on along the minus strand of CAJVRN010000231.1, from coordinate 13,541,538 downwards.
TTGGGGTGACCTAAACTGGGAACATCACTTCCATGTTGAACTGCCAGGTTCTCTGGGAGTTGAATTGCTAACATAGAAGAAAAATCTGTTGCCTCACCTAGCCCTGGCAGGCTTTTCTCTGGAAGAGCAGCTGTTGAGGAGAGATGGGCCTTTCACCTCCCCGTGTTCCCGTCAGGTGGATTGTGCCTTGGATTTTTTTTTTTTTTTTTTTTTTTAAAACGAAATAACTAAGCTGATGCACTGGCTGTTGAGGACAGTGTTAAGAACTTGAGAATGAATGGTGCTACTATGATTTAGATGTGTAGGCCCTTGTACGTCATGCCTATCAAGTTTTACAAAAGTTCTTTTATTGCACATCTAGAGTTTTATATAGATGTCTTATGTGTCCTGAAGCTTCCAAATATTGTGTGTGAAGAGATCGTGAAAAATGCAGCTTGTTTACAAAGGGGAAGGGTTGTCAACATTTGAACAGGGATTTATTTGGGACCAGGGGATTTAGCTAACTGGGGGAATTGAACCGTTTGCACAGATTTCTAGATTCTACTTTTGCTGCTAGTTTTGTAATTTATTACACATTTTGACAAATATTTATTTTTGTAAGCCTCAAAGTGATTCTTTGAAAGGTTCAGAAACTTGACCAAAAGACAGTACAAAAAAACACTGGCACTTGAATTAAGAATGTCACCTGTATGCGTGAAATTTATATTTCCAGGTAGTGTGAGCTTTTTAATGATCAGACGCATTGGATTTGGTAAATACCCAAAGCTGGTTCAGGCCTCCTTGGGGGCAGTCATCTCTCTTAGATTAGGAAAAATTGGTCCACAATTTTTTGGAATAAATGAAAAATGCCAAGGTTTGGAATATAGCTGTCAAAAAATGCAAAATTTCTTAAGCATATCAATGCAGAAGTGTTCATTCTCCAGTTGTGTGTATTCTTAATTGATCTGAAACATTTTTTTTTTCTAATGAATGTCTGGCACATGGCAATCTTATAGAAACAAAACGTGTGGTTTCTCATTGTATTTGCAAATAATACCTCCTTGAGTTCTCCTCAAATGTGGTCTAAGTCTATATTGTCGGTTCCTAAGGCAGCTTTTGGAATTGCATTTAGTTTGACAGTTCCATGAATACTGTTGTTCGGAGAACCCAGGCTCATTCCACATTTTCTAAGGAACCCTGGAGCTCCTTAGATATAGGCTTTACTTTCTGCATTAGTGTGTAGACTACTGCACGTCATGGGAAATACTCAGCTGTGCATTGTGTGTCTGATTTTACCCAAATAAAAACACTTTGAATGAGAAGTATCTGGAATAATCAAGCATGTTTCGCTATTGATTGTAGCTGTGTTAAGGAGACCTGTAGCAAACACCCCTCTCTTCTGTGTTGACGCGGGTCCGCCCGGCTTTAGGTCAGTTTGAGACATTTGGATGGGCTTTCTTTTGAAAATACATGTTTGTTCAATGCATCTGTATCCCTTGTTTTATTTCTTAAATATACCGCTTGATGCAAATCTGCACCAAACAATTATTTTCACCTATCAAGATAATGAAAGTTTTGAACTGAAACAGTTAATGAACAAATTATTCTGTCATTTACATGTGATTTCAGGAGTTCTTTAGATGAGTATCTAGACTTTAGTAGTTGGGTTTATTCGAAATCCTAACCCAGTAGTGCAACTATAGGAGCAGAGTTTGCTTACACACATTTTGTGAAGGGAGGTGCATTACAAGTCATCTGGACACAATAGAGCAAATATCAGTTTCTATATAAACAGCACAATAGAGATGCAATGGCGAGAAATCATGTAGTTGGATATATACACAATATAGACATTATTGCACTGACATGCTTGCAGGTATAGTGGCATATTAAAAAATACACTTGGAGATGAGTAACAATTCTTGTAGGGTACTGGGGTCAAAGATGGATCTCTTGAGTCCTGCAGGCAGTACTTACAATACAATAATACTTTGATTTTGATTTCATTTTTCTTGGCACCTCATTTTCAAACCCAAGGCCACAAAGTTTTCTGCATCGCTCCAAAACGAACCGTAAATCACATACTTCAAATCACAGGGGTTGAAATATTATTCAACTTAAAATTAAATTATAGACATAAATGGAGTGCAAGGCCTAAGATTGATGGGAAGTCGATTAATCTGGAGAAGAATGAACTCAGAATTGGTCAAGATCATTACCTACAGTACACCATCTGGATGTGGCCCTGATCCCGTGCTGTATGGTCTAATGGAGGATCTGGCAGACCTGGATAAGAGAATCAGCTCCTGGGAGGTCTGGTGGGTTTACAAAAATAGATTTTTTGTTTGTTTTTTTTGAGCCACCAACCTCCTCGCTCTGGTGAAAAACATGCCATCTAAAAATGAGCCTGAGCTAAGCCCCTCCCACGACCATTTATCCGCGCCTGCCTCGGCTAAAGTATGTGCTGAACTATTGATCAGCTTACGACGGTAGCATGGTGTGTAGATTCTTGATCCATCCCAGCATCTATTCCTCTTAATTTATGTCTAACTGCAATTATGTGAATGTGATCTACAGGATGTGACCGTTTGCCTCGGGGTTGGATCTGAGGGCTTTGGCTTGCTTATGTAATCCCACCATCTGACCATCTCCATCCATCCATGAAAGGGATTTGACTGCCATTAAGAGATGGCTTTTTGCTCTGTGTGTGTGCGTGCGCATGCATGTGCATGCGTGCGTGCGTCTGAACACACAGTACAGCCTGGCAGTTGTGTAGTTGACCGTGTTTGGTGCAGACTGTTGCGGGACAGACGGCATGGACACAAACACCTGCCATTCGACGGTGATCTTTACCTCACATGGATGCAACTGTCTGGAAAGATCTGCAGGTTTGTTTTCTCATTCGTGTCATCTGATTCCAGGGTCAGGTTCTATTAGAGCAAAACTACCTCAAATGCTTGAATGGATTATGGTTTCTGGATTATGGTTTCTTTAAATGCTGTTTCAGACCTCTGTTAAACCTGGAATGTCCCAGAAGAGAGACGACAGCAATGATCGCCATCACTTTTGCAGGTCAGCTACGTTTGTCTGCACAAACACTGATAGATGAACCTTTATCCAATAGCAAGCAACAGTTATCAGTTACTGAATCAATAAGCACTACTTTGAGAACCAAGCAATATTAATATTTGTAATCCTCTGTTTTCCATCGGCTCATTTCTGCTGGCAAATCATTATCAACTGATTTGAGACGAGTGACAGTATGTCAACATTTGTTGGTATTTATGCATTTTATTGGTCAGATGACTCATTTATCAATCAAAATAAAGATCAATACTTTTATAACACAAACAATGGAGTACGTGTATGAATTGGGTGATGTGATGGAATTGATTATGTAATGCCTAAAAATTAAGAAATATATTCAGCATTTATATTTATTGATCCCTCATGGAAACAGTTATAAGATTGTTTTGATTAAACAGAAAAAGTTAGTTATCGCGAGATGGATCAGGGTGAAATCCCAGGCACAATACCTATTGTTGTGGAGGCTTACATCTCTGATGTAAGCTGTTCTTTCAAAATCACATCCATTCACATCACATCACCTGTCAGTCAATGTGACTTCGACATTATATCAGGGCTTCGCGAATGTCGTTCTGGCTACGCAAAAACATTTAATCCTGGGTAGGAAGGAACATGGACCTCTGCACAGCTAGTCACCACAATGAAACCACGCAGATGTGATCACACGAGGAAATGGTGGTCTGGGCTTCCTGACCCCTGGATATCTGCTCCTGCTTCCAGTGTCGGTGCTGTGGCTGCTGCCTCAAGGGGTCATGGCCCGTTGGGCCTGTGTGAGGGCCTGTCCTCCGTCCTGCTCCTGCACACAGGAGAGGAGCTGCAGCGTGCTGTGTGACCGAGCCAGCCTGGTTGATCTGCCCAAAGAGTTCCCCTGCGAGGCCTCCGCCATCAACCTGGAAAAGAACAGACTCAAGTTCCTGTCGGAGAGGGCCTTTGGCACCTTACCATCGCTCAAGTCGCTCTCTTTGGGCCATAACAACATCTCTTTTATCACGCCAGGAGCCTTCAAGGTCTGTTGTGCATTTCCACTAAAATCCGATTGCTAGCGTGACTGGTTGTTCATCAGCACTTAAAAAATTTAGGAGTTTTTTTTGTTTGACCTTCTGCTGCCCTCATCATCCTATTAAGGATTTCTAATATACCTAGTCATTTTTAAAATAATCCCAACCAAAAGACCTTTTGGTTGCCAGAATGCAAATATGGGCTAGGGCCGCAGACTGGAGGAGAAGGAGATGTTTCACGTTTCACTCTTTAGGTCGACTGAACAAAGAGAAGAAAATCATTTCTCCATGATAAAAATGAATATTAACTTTTATGAAATATGTGGTATTATTTGTAATATTGGAATGTGTTGTTAAGAAAAATTACTAGAGAACATGAGAAATATGAAGAAGGTATTGAGCAGAACTTCTATTGAGGGCAGATTCCGGAGATGAAGGGAGATGTTCCAGATCAGGGGGAATTTATCATGCTGAAAGGTAGAGAGAGACTCGGAGAGGACCGGCGTGCAGTGCAGTTCATCACACCGAAAACCTGCACTGTCATAAGAACAAATCTAGAAGGCAGCATTCAGTTCAATGCCAAGGCAAGTTTAAAGATGAACCAAATCCACATTATATGCCTCCAGTTGTTTTGTGACACAAGATTTTTTTTATTTCGATCAATATGAAGTCGTTGACAGTTTATTTTTAATTTTTTTTTATTTTTCTCTGATTACATGGAAGTGAGATGATATTACATTGGAGAAATCTGGGTAGATCCTGGTGACAAGCTGGGCTGTACCATGGCTATCACTGATGCTCACTCTGCCTCTGAGCTCCTGCTTAGACAATGCAGGCAGTGGTCCCCTCCTGGCTCCTTCTCCTCATACTTTCTGGCTGGTTCTTGGCAAGATTTGCATTTCTCCAGAGCCCAGAATGAAAATACAGGCCACAGAACTTGGTCAGGAAGAGCAGCTCTTGCTAGAGGACGCATACGTACGCACTATAGTCACAAGGGTGTGTATCGCCCCGTACAGAAGCTTCACTCGCACCACTGTTGGAGCCATCTGAACCGACCTCCATCAGGCCACTTGCGTGCTTGGTTCTGTCCAAGCTGTCAGACACACATTTCATGAGAGAGGCAGGAGGACCTGACATCCACTTGTGAGTCCTGTGCTCACAGCCTGGAGCCATCCAGCCCACCAGGACTGAGACCTGCCTTAGGTCCCCTGGTCTTATATTAGAGTAGGGTCACTATGTCAGACAGTCCGGAGACACCTTGGACAAAGTTCTGCTGGCAGCAGGACCCTCCAGCATGACTAACCTGGCAGCGTGTCAGTGAGGGTCAGGATGAGGTCCTCAGATCTGTTGGCATGAGTCTTTAACCTGGAGCAAATTCACCTCGCGGAATGACCTCATTTTTCTCGAGTGTGATTTTGAACACTGTCCTCAGTGGGTTAATGTGTTTTGTTGTGCATTGATGGTTCTGAGGTATGTTTGAAGTGGTCTTCAGTCATTTTTCTGAGCAATGATTGTTAAAAAACCATCGTGTTTGAGCTTGATGTTAAAAGGGAGTAGCTGTACGGCTCACTCTAAAGATTGAGTTCTACCTGTGCAAAGATAGTGCTGGGAGAATTTGGGACATTAAATGATTACTTTCCTATCTTGCATCCCCAGTTAGCACTAAATTGTGCAGAAAATGAATGAATGGATGAATGAATCTGTCCTTCTTATGGCATTTGTAACTGTGACACCCAGGGCAGCCAGTATGAGATCCTATTTGGGTCACCATGCATGCGTGGTGCTCAGTAGGTGAAGTGACCTAGCTAGGCTTTTAATTTATATCTGCTAAAGTAAATAAAATAATAGCGATGGACTATATACTCTTTCAATTATTTTTATTTCTATAGCATCCTTTAGTACCATAAACCCCGAGCATGTAACTCAGAGGCTGCAGCAGCATGCAGCTAGAGTGGGAGAGTGCGTGAGTGTCAGCCTGCTGTTCACGCACAGCAGGCTGACACTCACCACATAACATAACGATTCCTGGAGTCAAAGGTTGATCAGAGCTCAGAGTGGAGTCATCAGTAGGGATGACATGGTGCTGTCAGCTTCTCCATATGTGATGGTGCTCTGCCTCCAAGGGTCTCAAAAGTCCATGACATAGGCAGTGTGAAAGAAATATCACTGATGCTTAATTGCTTCTCTTCTTTGCAATACTAAAAAGGAAAAAGGAAACAAAAACACATCTTGAATCCTGCTGCTATGTGAGTAGATAGATCCTGATGAAAGATTCCACATTATGTGCTGAGCTTAGTCATCCTAGCCTCCGTCTTTAGCACATGTTGACGTAGACCAACACTTGTGTTTTGTACACAATGACAGAAACATTATTTGAAGCCTGCACAGCCGGATGAGAAGAAGACGTCTTAAAATGTAACTAATGTGCTGTCCTGCAGGGTCTCACCAACTTACTGGACCTCAGCATGGCACACAATGAATACATCAGCTATCTTCATACGCGGACCTTTACAGGCCTAAAGAAGCTGGTGCGCCTCGACCTGTCCGACTGTAACCTCTTCAACATCCCCGATCGCATCTTCATCGAGCAAACGGCGCTGAAGGAGCTGCTGTGTTTTCAGAACAACTTCAGGCGGATACCTGGGGCCATCAGAGGGATGGAGAACCTGACTCACATCTATCTAGAGGCCAACAAGATAGAAGCAGTTGCCTACAACTCCCTGCTGGGCCTCAGCAGCCTCAAGTAGGTTATAGAAGTGGGCCGGGGCAGTTGGTGGATATGTTTTTGATAGCTTGTTGCAGAAAATAATTTACCGATGTTTTGTATAGTGCCTTTACTGGAGTGTTTCTCTTCATATGACAGGTACCTCAACCTCCAGGAAAACCGCATTAACGTGATTCACGATCAAGCCTTCCAGGACCTTGTGCAGTTGGAGAACTTCTACCTCAATGACAACTTGCTGTCTGATCTCCCTGGGCTTGCCTTCAAGGGCCTCACGCGTCTCAAAATGCTCAACCTGGGTGGTAACCAGCTAACCAATGTGTCCAACACCTGGTTCAGTGACTTGGTGGAACTGGAGGTTCTGTATCTAGACAGAAACCAACTTGTTTCCATCGAGGAAGGAACTTTTGAGAACCTGACCAGCCTGATCACTCTCCATTTAAACAGCAACAACCTCACCAGCCTCCCTTTTACTGTATTTCAGCCCATTTATTTCCTGGGGCATCTTTTCCTCTTCAAGAACCCCTGGACATGTGATTGCTCCATCTTATGGCTGAAGGACTGGATGGAGAACTACAAGCTCGTCAGGGACATCCCCTGTGCTTCTCCTTCATCCGTGGCAGGTCTGGATCTCAGCTTGGTGGTCTTTGCCAAAGTGAACGGCACGTGCGTGGACCCATCTGAGCTGAATCTGACCACTGCCTCCTCCGAAGTCATCTCGACCACAGAGAACCGCTTCAACAGCCTCATATCTAAGCTGCTCCACAAGGAGCTGAGAGAGGAGATGGGCAACGGCACAGAGAGTCTCCGTAATGGGACCCTGCTGGTGTCAGAGGAAGGGCAGTTCTCTGCAGGGTTCCAGGGACCGTGGGCGCACTCTCACCGCCCACTCCTCTACGCCCCTGCACTGTGGCTCATCTTTGCTCTACTTAGTCCATCAAATGTTAATTTCTTTCTTTTTTGCACATGACAACTGTAGAGCAGGGGCTAATCCCCTCCTTACACACATTTGGACAGGAGATGGATGAAGAGGAGCAAGTCCGAACTGCCAAACATGATAGGTTTTTATACCCAAATTTCACAAGTGCAGGATTAATTTTGACCCATTAGTGATCTGAGCATTATGTTCAATCTGTCCTGACATGGCAAAAGTAGATCCACCTTTAGTCACATAATATTCTCTTTGAATTCATGTTATGTAATATCTATACCAATACATTGTTTTATTTTTTAACATATATGTGTCAATTTGCAGGAGATGCTTAAGTTTTCTCCTAAACAGATGTCCTCTCTGTGCTCTAAATGTAGGTTCTGCAGCCTTTTCCATAAACACATAATCTTCTTACTGCTAGCAACACAGTCATGTCTACTTTAATGTAATAAAGAGACTTTCTCTGCTTCTGGTCATACATATAAGGGTTATTCATTATATAGACATATAGACTTTCATTTGAAAGGAATTGAGGGGTGATGGTTGTGTGCAGGTTGAGGCTGTTGGATGGCATTTTTAACTATGTCAAACAAGTGATTTTTGTATTATGTATTCATGTGACGTGGTGTGTGTAGGTGCACTGGTACTGAATGTGAATAGATCAGTGTAACGATGCACTTCAGTGTCATCACCGGTCCCAAGTCATATGAGATTCTTTCAGAATAAAAAATGCCGTTGAACATCTGACATGACTGATCAGTAAATCCTTTGAGCCTCGAGTGCAAAGCTGGCCTGTTTCAGTGGTGAAGAGCAGTTAATGCTGCGCACCGGCTTGTTAATGTGGGATTATTTCAGAAATTACAGACAGTACTGCACTAACAACCTCATGCAGCTGCTGTTATCTACTGCAGAGGCCAGATAGAATAGGAATTTCTTCATAATGTGGACCAAAAACTGTCACTGTGATTTTCAGAGCCATTTAAAATAATAGCTTTTATAGCCTTTTTCCTCTTTCAGTAGATGAAATCCACTAAAGTAAAGTCTGACTTTAAAGTTGAAACACTACGTGTGTATTTTCTGACCTATGGTAGTTATTATGTCATTGCAATCTTTGCAAAAACATTTTAGTAAAAGGTTTCAGAATAACACAATCTTGATTGTAACAGATACAATAAATAGAGTTGAACTGAAATAATAATATGGCTGAACAGTCCACCTATGTTTTCAGTAAACAGTCACCCTCCCTGGGAGAGTAATAATCCCCAGAACCATCTTACACCTGGCAGGAAAGGTCCAAAAAGATAGATAGATTTATGTCTTTGTTGTCCCAAGTAGTGGCCAAGAGGATCAACATGACATTTGCTTACTTAGGCAAGATTGGAGAGAGAAACAGAAGTGTGTTCCCATGAAAGGAGTGCCCCAGGCAACCCGCACTATCACGCGTTCTAGACAACATCATGCTTGATTCACTTCTTTGAAATGTGACTCCAGGTGAACGAGACTGTCGCTACTTCAGGTGTTTTTTCAGGCCCAGCAGGAGAGACTGAGTCTAGAGGGGAGAGCACCTCTGTATCATCCTGAAATCAAAAGGGTGCGACATCAAATACTTCAAAGCGGATTAACTCTCCCCCTCGATCGCCGCTTGCTGCCTGTGTGAAAGATCTTTATCCTCAGTGGAAAAGACAATTTGTGTCCACATGGTTTTACTAGAGTTCCCACATCAATGATGACAAAAAAAGACCTGCTCAAGAGTACGACCTACATGCTCCCTCAAGCTTCATACTACCTCACATAACTGCAAATTTAATGTCAGTAACATGAATCATAGCAGTCAAAGCAAACGGAAGAAAAAGTAAATCCAGGCCAAAAGGGCCAGCTGTGGGTCTATTAATACATTGCTCATACGTGAAAGTTGGCTGTGGGTGAATGGTTGTTTGACTCAGACTATTCTCATACACACTGGCATCAACGTAGATCCCCATTTGCTCAAGAATTGTCCCCAGCTTGAAAAGCATTGGAAGGAAGTGGACAAATGCGAAGTGTAAAAACCCCCCAAACATTACACAACAACAATTTTACTAGTCTTTATTTCACATTTTTGTCCTCCTAACCCCATCAAATCATTGCTCAGGACTATTGAGACAGGCTAAAATGCACAGCAAGACGAGACAGAACAAGGATGAGCACAGGTGTCCAGGACAGGTCCTGCTGTTTGAGGGGTAATGTGGTGAACTCTGCAAAAAGGTGGCCAGAAATGAGTCACACTGGACGTGACCCTCAAGCAAGTCTGTGAGAGTGGACACTGGGACACTTGGACTCGGGACGTTGATGCTGGTCCTCGTGACAAGATGAAACATTGACCTTGTTCGCCTGACCTCCTACCTCCAGAGGTGGGCAAAGGCAACGAGCGTCACAGTCACACAGGCACTTGAGAAGAATGACAGAAACACGTCCAATAAGGCACGACAGATAACTAAAGACACTAGCACACACCCATCTTTGGGACACACAGACGCTTACACCGAGCACAACTCCTCATAGTACTTTTTCTTTAGTTTCACCTTTATAACCAGATCAGAATTACACACAAGGTCTTTTAACAAAGCAGTCATAATGGACAGATTTTTCTTCATTTGTCTATTGCATTTTAAGTGAAAAATGCGTATTTATCTACTTTTTTTCAATTTCATTTTTTTTTGATGTGGCAGCCGAACACCTTTGCTAATAAAACACAAGCTACAGCACTTTATACTTTTGTGTTCTTTTTTGAATACATCATAACTACGGTTAAACCCGATACAGGTACACAGCAGCACAGCATCATACCTAAACACAACAAAGGATGAGTGTTACTCGTTGTTATTCATTTATTCAGTTCATTTTTATTCACTCCCGTTTAAATTGCTGACACAAAAACTGGACTGCGTGTATTTGCGAGGCCCTGCTTTGAGCTGGGAACTCTTCAGATTGTGGCCTATACTAAGCATCAACAGTTTCCTTCACAAAAGACTGGATTGATTGTTACTTTCTGGTCCAGTGATTTTCTTTTTTCACATAAAATACTGCAGAGCACCTCAAAGACAAACCTCGTTTATTATTTTTGCACCAGCTCAAGGCGTGAGTCTAATCCGACGTGCTGGATCTCATCAAATGGCTACAGCCGCCTGAGTGAGCACCCACAGTAAGAGGGATGAAGGTAGGTGCACGTAAACACACGGACACAAGCTAAGAGCAGGCCTGTACACATCCATGAGTGTATAAAGTGTTGGCAACTTTCCTTAAGTGAACTGGATTTTTGTTTTAGGATAAGGCTATCTGACACTCCTCTTAAAGCTCGTCTGCTGATTTGGCCTCATCTGCTGGTAGCAGTAGAGATTCCAAGCATTACATCTTTTTTCCTAAAGCGTCCCCACCTCAGAGTCCTCTAGAGGCTGGGAGCAACGACACCCCTGGCTATTTCTTAGACTTGATGTAAGTATATTTGGAAATGTAAAGTTGGATTTAAAGTGTAATTTTTTTAATTAAATGATAAACAATGTAAGTGTTGAACGTTATATTCAAGTCTGTCTATTGTCAGCTTCAGTAAAAATATGGTAAAGCAACATTGCAGAGGACCAACATTAATATTTATGAAGGATGGCACATTGATTAGTGTGCAAGTTATATCATATAAAATCATGGCTATGCATATTATCTTCCATTTATCACTGTAAATGATTAAACCCTTAACACTGGAACACCAAACTATCATTTTAAACCTTTGCTTTCTGGGTAGAGGTGTCTTAATAAAACCAGATAATTTGTCACTATATAATTTAAACAAATAAAGCAACATTTGCTCTAAGTGGTATAGGTACCCCTGTCAAGGCCGTAATAGCGATAAACGGTTTTTCTACTCTGTCACGGTTTGAAAATATCTGAAAATGTGTATATAGGGAGTATGTATGTATTTTATGCTTATAGTGCATTTATGTCTTTTTCATACAAGTGTATTTCCCTGATGTGTGATCAATAAAGTTTATATTATTTTATCTAGATGATTAAAATATTGATATAGTAAGTTTTGTTTTTGTGGCCTTCCAAATCTTTTCTCAAAGGAAATTAATTAAAAAAAAGTACCAATATGATGTGGTGGAAATGCAGATTAAAGTAGTGCAAAACAAGTATAAAAGTAGAATCCCTAAACTCCTATGTTTGACTTGTAGTATTTGGTCCCATGAAACCATTTAATTTAGGTTAGTAGTTTGGACCCCCCCTACCAAAAAATGTGGTTAAGGAAGTGAACTTGGTGTTATGTTGGTGTGGGCCCAGCAAAATAATAACAAGGGCCCGTTTCACATTTAGAAGAGTGGGCTGAGGATGTGAGCTATTTAGCTACAGTAATAAGGCCCTTTTTGTACGCCATCAGGCCCGCTGCCGTCGCAGCCGACAGGACGGTGGAGACCCCGATGAACTTAAGGAAACCACCGACGGAGGGCAGGTTCCTCTCCCAAAAGGTGGTGGGAAAAGGAAGGGCCGGGACCTCCTGTTGGGGGGGGGGCGCAGAGAGAAGAGAGGGGGTTTATACATATCCAACATAGAAGGTCAATTTATTTACAAAGAAACACAGTGGAAACCCCTACCAGGCTTTCAGGCTCCGTTTGCCAGATCTGACTTGAGTGGAGTTTGCCCATGGTGCAGAGGACCTATGAGAAGACATGTAGGTATCCAGATTTCACCCGCTGGTCAGTTTTCATGTCAACATCGTCACTGACAGTCTGTTAACATCAGCCGTTGTGGTCTGACCTCTCTGGCTGCTCGCTCTCCAGCCTGCACGGCGCCCTCCATGTAGCCGCTCCACTCTGTGGCCGTCTCCGTGCCTGCGAAGTACAACTTGTCCACAGGCTGCCTCAGCACCCTATACATGGCACAGGGCAGAAGGTGAGAGGGTCGTCTAACTCAGGGCTGTTGGAATCCAGTCCTCAAGGGCTGATGTCCAGTCGTGTTTTCTGATCTACCTGGTGGAAATCTCTAGGAAGACCCAAAACCTTGCTGGATTGCAGCTCTTGAGGACTGGAATCTGATCTAATTAATCACCATTAATCGATTTCTTTCATTTAAAATTTGGACTTCAGGGTTATGGGATTCTCTTGCAGCCGTGCGTGTAAGAGGGAGACTTACTTGCCAAACTGTGTCAGGATTCCTGGGGGGAAATAGGCTGTGTAGCAGCCCCCAGAGTACTCCTCCTCAGCCCAGTTCTTCTCCTCATAATGCACCGGCTGACAAACAAATGAAGACAGAGTTTCTAAGTCACGACTCTGTTAGCCACAGTGCAGCCGTCTGCTGGTGACCTTACATGCAAAGCCTTTTCTGTGCCCAATACTTTGGAGTAGATCTCACAGATCCTCTTTAGCCTAAAGGCAGCAGAGACAACAGTGTGGATGAAGACGAACATGCAGCGGTGGCATGTTGAAGCGTTAAACATTTGGTGCATGTACCTCTCCTCCTTCGTCAACAGGCACAGCTTTCTGCACTTGCGGGCAAGGATAAATCTAAAGAATGCAGAAAGGTCGTTAGTTTCACTGATATCTATTCTGTGCAGTCTTATTTATGAAATATAAGGATATCCATGAAGATTAAAGCTCGGTGTGTGGATTCACCCCATGATAGCAGGAGAACTCCCATCAGGCTTTGTGTCATCTAGTGTTAGTCCAATTGGAGCACCCTCCTCCTCAATGATCATAGTCCCACAAAGCCCTGAGGACACAAAGGTATGGCAATAGTGTAAAATCAGGGTAAAGGTTGCATAAAGATGTGTTCTTGCAACCTCTCCCTACCCATTTTTCTCCAAAAGTTCTCTTTGTAGTAGACCATGCACTTGATGACAGAGCCCATGGGAACACGGTGAATCAGCTGGTTCCTCAGCGGTGGAAGCTCAGGGTTAAAGTGCATCTTCATATTCAGACCAGGAGGTGTAGCCACAATCACATACTTAGCCTTAAGTCATAACACCCAGAAAAGAGAAATGAACAAAAATGAAAGTGGTGCAGGATCCACATCTACCAGTAGATGGCAGCATAGCCCCACATGAAACCCCTGGGCTTCATCGCTACATTACGCATTTTCAATCATCATCTTTGACACCACTTTTACTTTTTTTGTAGAATCATATGTAAAAAAACAAATAACATTTTGTGCAGAAGTGCACAAAATATTCAAAACTAAATGTACATACAGCCATAGGAAGAGACTATCTGTTAAAAAACAAACTGAAGTGTAAGTGGACCCTGCAACCCCGCAATGGCTCAGAACACGAAAACTGGAACAGCTGAGTCCAAACCCAGATAATAATCCCATTGAGATGCTATAGGGGGATTTCTTTGTGAATTCTTTTTTTGAAGATTGGGCAATTTTTCCTTAGATTGATGGTAGCTGGCTACAAGAAGTGCCGAATTAAAGGTACAGTATTTCATCATCACTATCTATTGGAGGGTAATGTTTTCTAACTTACTAGTCAGTTTAAAATCTGCATTTTTGTTTATGTCTTTAGTTTAATAAGTAAAATAAAGTTCATTCTTGTTGTTGTTTGCAGGTAAATCTTACTTTTTCAGAGGTCAATCAAAACAAAATTAGATATAAAGAGTCAGACATTGTGTGATGTTACTGTGTCCTCAGAATCTCCTCGAGAGTGGAGCACCCAGAGAGGCTTACACTGTAGGTCTGATTATCCAGCGTCTTCACCAGCACCATGTCTCCACTCTGGTCGATGCTGTAGACAGGAGACTGCAGCTTGACTCGCTCTCCCAGCTCTTGGGCCATGCACTCACTGATCTGACTGGAGCCACCTTCAAACTTCCTCTCCTGCAGAGACAACATGTGGTTAAAAAAAGTGTGCATGTGGTTACTCACACACAGTCTTACACACACACACACACACACAGACACACACACACACACACACACACACACACACACACACACACACACACACACACACACACACACACACACACAACTTTGATTGATTTTCAGAGTTGAATATGTACCAGAGTTCATCTGAACTCTGGTACATATTCATCACATTCATGAGAGCAAACATGACAAACATCAAAACTCTTCAACACACTGCACTGACCAGCAGGGCTGCTTTTTATTATTACACTCAAGGTCGAATGCTCCTTTCTTTGACTTTAAATACAGTTCTGAATTAAATCTCCGACTGAGAACCCTTTTACCATCTCTCCATTACGCAGTACCAATGGCCATGAAGCCACTTAGCGTAGCTATCATCAGGGCCATTATAACTGAGGTAAATACATCTTTACTGCTGCTGCACGTACTCGTCAGGATGTGCCACTGCAGAGATTCACTAAAGGATGATACATGACACGACGGAAATTGAATTGATTTCATTATCCTGTTATTTGTTTCATTAAATCTCCCTTCTGTCTAATGCAGATGCATTGCAAATGGAATTATGTGTGTGGCTGGACGCATGCATTCACACATACCTGGCCTCCATTATTGGTGGAGAAAATCCTCATTGTTCCTCCGCACTGCCTCACATACCAGAGGAACCAGAGAGCGGACACTTCGTGGGGCTCTGAGGTCACGTTCACGTTGACAAACAGCGTGGCGAAGCGCTTAACAGTACTAAGACAGAAAGGCAAACACTGCTAATGAGCCCAGAGTAAATAAGCAACAATGTGGGCAAATATTTCGTGTTAGCATCAGGGAAATAAAAACCAGATGATGAGGAAACAATCTTGTGCGAAATGAGGAGCAAATAGATGTGCAATAGCTCCACCCCCGCCCTTCTTCTCGTTACTGCTGTAATCGTCAAGAACCACAATAATAATTGAATCACAAGCATTTTCTACCTGGTCCAGCAGATTTTGTCAAGCAACTGCTGCATGGACATCTTGTCCCACTCTTCAGCAAGTGGAGCTTTCCAGGGGGCTTCACAGGGAATCTATGGCACAGAACAAGGATGATGATGATGATGATGATGATGATGGCAAAGAAAGAAGCTGTCGAGCAGAAGGAGACAATAGAGGCGACCTGTCACTTTACCTCACTGCCCATCTTGTCGAACGTCCTGAACAGGTTATTGAAGTCCATAATGACAATGGGGTTCCACATGGGAGGGAAGGAGCTGTGGAACGGGTAGGACTTTCCCTGATGGACCATATCATACAGTTAGAATTTTAAAATGGTTTAAATCCAGCAACAAATAAATGAGATGGACACAAATGAAGACAAACTTGTGTACATTGATTTCCACAGGAAGACCAGCACTGGTGAGCAGGGGCGCTGATAAAAGGGCCAGTGTCTTAAGAGCTGCAGCACAGGAACCAAACAGAACCCTCCCAAAATAATTGTTGGGGTCTGTCTCTGTCTGATGAACTTTTATTCTTTTTCCAGGTCTGTCTGTGTTTTGTTCTTTCTTCCCTCCCCCTTTCTCTTGTCTCCTTTCTACCTCTCGTGCTCCCTCCTGGGTCACAAGGGTCTTCCGTGCAGTCCCTATATCATCATTTTCCAGGTCTGACTTCCAACCCATGAGTATCAGTCATGCTGAAGGTGCTGAGTCAGGACTTCATGATCTCTACAAGATTAATCATCTATTCTACAGGGTCACGATTGCTTCATAAATAAATTACTGTACAAGGGTCATGTAAAAGTTGCATAACAGTCACAAATCTCTTGCCTCTTTGCTGGGCGCTGAGTACTTCAGCTGTATATATATATATATATATATATATATATATATATATATATATATATATATATACAGCTGAAGTATATATATATATATATATATATATATATATATATATATATATATATATATATATATATATATATATAGTGTTGTTATATGTTACTACCAACGTGCTGGCATGCTATTACGAGTCGTTATGTTTGATAAGTGTGTATAAATGTGCCATTTTAAACAGCAGCTGCTCCTGGAACTCACTGCAAAACAGTGGGTTCTTTTAATTTTTAATCAGTTCTACAGTTTTAACAGCAACACTGTTTTGTTTTATTGATCAAGCTCTCCAAAAATAAGAACTCCCACTCAGTACTGCGGCAGCGAGCAGGAAAATGGCTGGGAAAACTCTGAGTGACCTCAGTGACCAAAATGTGGTCTGATCCCTGAAGAACGCCCAGTCATTGATCTGCGCAACCACCTCTGGGTTGAATTTGTTTTATTACCATCGGGAGGAGATAATAAAGCAAGGAGCAGAACTCAAGAAAATAAAGTAATTAATCTCTGCTGCATTTGGTCTTTTAGATTGAACAAATCTTTATTACCCACAGGGGTAGTAAAGTTACCTTGAACCTTGCAATATATCTTACAATAGTGGAGTGATAATCTCCAATATTCCAAGTAAAACACTAAAGACGTAAAACACGTTCGAATTTTCATTTGTCAGCCTGCTTTTGTTGTTTTACTTTTATTTCACTTGCATTTTTAAATTATATTTATTTTTTACAGCCAAAATACTCATTACTAGTGACAATATTCCCTTCGTGAGAACCAGTTTACCTACTTCAATATGTGGAAGATCTTGACAAATGGGAATTCTTAAAGCAGTCCCTTTCTTGGCCATCATGGAATCATTGTTATTTTCTTGGATGCATGGTTGTAAAATCCATCTTCAACCATCAGAGATCAACCAAGATTGATAAAAGTCCGCAGAGCCATACAGTGTACAGGTACGCCCCATTAGTACCCCCGTTATTTCAGATTTACTGTCTTATAGCGCAAAGAAAAACACGCAGCAACTCAGCAACTGGTGAAAAACCAACAGAGAGAATCACCAAAGAAGACAGAGAAGAGAATAGAGGAGACACGTGAACGTTTCACAGCATTGCTGCATTGACCTGATAATTGACTGTTGCTGTGTAACCGCAGGCTTGTCACCATGGTAATGCTAACCCAGCAAATACAGATCGAACGCTGCAGGAGAGAGCAAATGTGCTTCCACGTCAGTGAGCAGTGAGTCACTTAAACACAAGTGCCACAGTATCTTCCCACCACGGCTGACAATAACAACAGCATTTAACATGTTCCACATATTTAAATTGGATTGAGTGTAAACGGCAGTTAATTTTATACGCATGTATTATATTGAGGAAAAAAAACCTGAAAATTATGTTACAGGTGATCACAACGAAGGATACTTTACACACAGCTGAGACTGCGTCTGTTTGAGGAGCATCAAAAGGTGTTCTGATTTATTGATAAAAAAAAGGCGCTCTCACATTGAGCAATATTACGTCCTCCTCATTAGTGAGCTGCAGGTACCTGCACGGCATAAATTTGCTGATACAGGAAACCATTACTAACCTTTAGGATTACAAACTGCTGTAGAAAAGCTGATTAGCGGTCAGACCTTTACCAACATCTTTTTATTGCTCATTTATCAGCTTCAGCTTTTAGCTTCAGATACGTACATTCTATTCTTAACAGTTTTTATATAGTTATATACAAATTACACATATACATATATGTATGTACACACACATATATACACATATATGTATATGTGTGTGATACATATTTCTATATACATACACACACACGGCACGTCTTTTATTTGAAGTGGTAGTAGTAGTTCTGATTATCAATATTTAATCAATATTAATTAATATTTGCAGATGATCTACCTCTCTTTGAAATTACCCTGTGTGAATGTCTGTGCCACTGTCCCAGTGGAATATTGACTAAAGTACAAACACAAAAGATAAAAGCAATGACATCAACTTTAGAGATCTGAAGACATGGAGCAAATTATCTATAGCTTTATTGCACACAGGCGAGACTGCTGTAACTCATTGATTTGTAGGCCTAGACCTGCTTTCACTGCCTCTCTATCCTTCTGACCTCACGTTAACCTAACTTAAGCCTTCACACCACCTTGAGCAAACATCTGTTTATACTGAACATACTTGTTGGGAACAGGTTGGGATGAGCTGGGAGCTATCACCTGAGCACAAAAAGAGAATAGCACCACAAAGAACAAAATGTGACTGAGCCTTTGCCATCACTGCTCTTGCTGGAGTCTTCCCATGGGACTGTGAGCTCCCCAATGAGGGCATGGCAGCAAGAGTTGGACAAGAACAACCAACCCTATAATTCATTAACATGAACCCTCGATGAAGCCATCTGCTACATGGAGTGCAGAGATAAGGGATTGCAACAACAGACTTTCTCATGCCTCCGGACAGAGACAGAACACCAGGCTCCCTATGTTTCGTAATGCTGGAACAAAAGGAGGAGACACCGTCGGGACAGAAATCAGAAATGATCAGAGCTGGTGTGTGGGAAAAGCTGCTCAAAGCACCACAACCAACCTTTCGGATTCACAAATGCCAGTCCTCCTGTAAATAACATGGCTGAGTTTCCTTAGGGACCACCCATACAAGGTCAAATTAGGGTGCCACATTCCCACAAGGACACACGCTCAGTCTCCTACTGAATACAGCATGACTGTGATTTTCCCTCAAACTCATGGCGGATGAGCCTGCCCACAGGGGTGAGTTGTCCCCAGTAATCACTAGTCTAGAGTATTCACTTACAACCTGGTCAACGTTCAGACATAATAGTGAACTTCAGAGGACACAGAGCTGTCCGTCAGCACACACAGTCCCCGTGTTGAGAAGGTATGTATATGATCAATATTAATACAATGAAGTAATACTCTCTCTCTGCTGTCTTTTTCCTTCCCTTTGTCTTTATCACCCTTATTAGATATAATTACCCATGATGGTTATATAGTCTCTTTCATCCTTCCTTCTTTGTTTGTTTTTGCTATCCTTTCAACCACTTAGGACCACACTAAATAACTTAGGGCAAAGATTATATCTCCAGCCACTAATCCTGGGGAGAGTGTGCTGGGTGCACTAATAGATGCCCAGAAGTCTTTTCAGTTTCTTCTGAATTATTTCTGAATTTTCAAAACATCCAACAAGCAGCTATCATGAGAAAACACATTTTTTTACTTGACTTTATGAAGTAAAATCACATAAAAGTCTTGCAATGCCACCCTAAAATATCCAGAGCATACTTACATGGACATAATGCACCAGATTCTCACTCTCATTGACTTTATAGGTCTTAATTCCGTACTCCTTTGCCAGTCGGAGGATGCGGTTTTGAGTGGGTCCAATGTAAGCTCCACCAAGATCAACCCATTTTGTCTCTTTATTCTGAAATTGAAAGAACAAACAATCTTTTTCATGAGATTTTACAAAAAATAAAAATTGTTTCATGTCAAATTAAAACTAGTCAAAAGATGATAACATGATGATAAGAGTCCAGATTTACCATCCTGACTGAACCAAGCCAAAGTGTTGAAGTGTCCTTGAGCAAGAAACTGAACCCAAAAATAGGTGTCTGAGCTGTATCAGTGTGTATGAATTCTTTCTACATCCTGATTAGTAATTTGCATAAAACAATAACTTGGCAAATACACATCATTATATTTATTAAATCTATTTCACTGTCATTAACAATCAATATTATTTTATATAAAATGTTATTGTTAGATAACCCACTATAGCTGTTCCACATTTTAAGTGGATGAGATAAAAAAAGCAAAAAAACCCAACAATGTTGCAGGGCCTGTATGCATGTTAAGAAATAAATCTGATAATTTTGCTGGAGAAATGAATGTATGTTTTTCTGTGCATATAATCTAGACTGCCACCACTCCAGATGTAGAAGAAAGGGCTCAGTCTTACCCGCACAGTGAAAGTGCGACCCCCAACCCGGTCCCTGGCTTCCAACACTACAGGACTCAGTCCATTGGCTTTCAACAGTTTAGCTGCACTCAAACCTGCAGATGAACAAAACAGGTTTAGGAACCTTCAGAATACATTTACTTGTTTGACAAGGATTATTGTTCCATTTAAGTGTTGGGCAAATAATAAAAATGTAGTGCAAACTATAAAAATGATGAGTGGTGAGCAGCACCCAGAAAAAAAAACACTTCAACAAACCCCAAAGTAGATGACGTGCTTCTCATGGGAGCAAAAATCTGCCATACAGTACTTCAACACACAACAAATGAGAAAGTGAGGAACACAAAAGCTTTTATATGCTGACCCAAGGCAATCCCTGATTCAATAAGATGCTACATAAATGTACTTTATACTGCCATATACCTCTCTGGATCATGTCAGTAAAAAAGATATAGAATGCATGCTGGAGAGTACAGAGATGTTTATTTCAGATAGAAAAGAGTCAGTCACGGTGTATCACCCAGATGACCACACACCACAAAATCAAGGGCACTATTTTGATGTTTTAAGTCTAATCCTGTAGAAATCTCTCAGACATATTGTATAAGACCACACTGCACACTTAAAATGTTATATATGCTTTAGGTTCATTGTTGCCCACTTTAAACCAAACAAAGCAAAATAAAACAAATGACTGTAGACATAGTTTACATTGGAAGGTCTGCAAGAAAAACAGGGGGAAGATAGTGACTAAATGTTAATAATAAGATTTAAAAGTTAATAAATGTTTCACACTGCCCTTCAGGTGTAAAGAAACAGTCAGAGAACAACCGTGTTTGCCTAACAACAACAAAAATAGTGTGAAAGCCTGTTTACAATTAAAATATATCTTGAATTATTTGAATGAGTAAATGTAAGTAAAAGATTCTGGTGTTATTTTAACCCAACCCCCAAGACCAATACTTAATTAAACAACCTTTAATGATGTACCAACAAATACCGTATTTTCTGGACTATAAGTAACTCCGGAGTATAAGTCGTACCAACCAAAAATAGCAGACCAAAGAAGGAAAAAACATATATAAGTCACACTGGAGTATAAGTCGCATCTTTTAGAGGAAATTTAGTTGATAAAATCCAACACCAAGAACAGACATTTCATCTTGAAAGACAATTTAAAATAAAAATAGAATAGGGAACAACAGGCTGAATATGTGTACGCTATAATAACGTAACACATTCGGCTAATGTTACATGACGCATAAACAAAGAAGTGAGAAAGTGCCTGGTATGTTAACATAATATATTAACAGTAATTCAGATAATTATAGCATAAAGAACACGCTAACACCAGATTCATTCATCAGTATCACTCCAAATCACTAAATCCAATGAAATCTACATCCTCTGTGTCACTTCAAAACAACTCCGCCAACTCCGGAGGTAGACGATGCACCGCTTCCTCTCCTACATCGCTTTTGTGTTAATAATTTCAAATATAAGTCGCTCCGGAGTAGAAGTCGCACCCCGGCCAAACAATAAAAAAAAACTGCAACTTATAGTCTGAAAAATACGGTACACTGCAAACAGTATTTACAAGTACAGTGGTACAACTACTCACATTTTAGAACTATACTGCCTGAAACATGCTTTTTAGAGTTTTTCGTTTTTAGAACATTTCCCTTTTTCCCACTGCTTGATGTCGCAACCTTTACTTTATTCTGAGGAAAAATAAGAGATGTCAAAAAAGAGCCCCGTCTGTCTTTGTGCTGCTCTGACTGCAGCTCCTGTCAGCTCACCGATGCTGAAAGCTGACCAAGCTCGGGACAGAGACCAGAGCACTGCTGTGAAGCACATAGCTGAAGCCACAGAACACGCTCTGACTTCTTACATCACTGGTTTTTGGTTTTCAATAACAACAGAAGGGAAAGAGATGGACATCTGAGGGCTGTTTTGGCAGCAAAAAGGAGATCAACACAATATTGGCAAGTGCTGATTATCTTATGCTTGATTGGTGTAAAAAAAAATTAAAAAAAAGGCAGGCAGCTGCAATTCCAAAATGATCTATGAACTGTACTATGTTGTGCACTAGAAAAACTGGAATGACCATCAATAAAAGAGTTAGATAACGACGCAGCAGGACTGTAGCCGGCTGCTGCTCAAAGAAGTACCGGAACCAGTTCAGCGACACTTTATCAACCCTTTATCAATCATAGCTTACTCTTTATTTAGCTTTGCCTGGCCTCGCCACAACAGGGACCTCGGTACGGTTTCCTGAAAAGGCTTACAAAAGATCTGATTCTCCCCCATGCCATGAGATTTACCATTTCCCTCGTGAAACCAAACTGTGCCTGGAGGCATTTGAAACAGTGGAAAAAGGTCAGCTATTCTGGGGAAGGATGCTGATTTCCTCTCCTTTCCTGCCATTGTGATTATTGGTAGCATTAAAAGCTGAACACATTTGACTAGCTAAATGTATACGAATGAATCAATGAGCTCACACATTATATTGACTAATACATTAGAAATCATATAAATATTCAAATATCCAATAGTATAATGTAATGTTATAATAAGAATAGTTATATGATCCAGCACAGGGGTGGGGAACGGCCTCTGGGCCATATACGGCCTGCAACACCATTTCTACCGGCCCGCAACGCAATAAGATTTTTATATTTTATATGTGCACTTATGGGGCGGCACAGTGGTGTGGTGGTTAGCACTGTCGCCGCACAGCAAGAAGGCCCCGGGGCCGGGGGACTTTCTGTGTGGAGTTTGCATGTTCTCCCTGTGCCTGCGTGGGTTCTCCGACTTCCTCCCACAGTCCAAAGACATGCACAATTGGGGATTAGGCTAATTGAAAAACTCTAAATTGCCCGTAGGTATGAATGTGAGAGAGAATGGTTGTTTGTCTCTGTGTTAGCCCTGTGATTGACTGGTGACCAGTCCAGGGTGTACCCTGCCTCTGCCCATTTTGTTGGGATAGGGTCCAGTCAGTGGAGGAAGAAGCGGTAGAAGATGGATAGATGTGCACTTATACAATGGGACCTCTACTTAAGAACGTCTCTACATGCGGAATTTTCAGGTTACGATACATTTCAATGGGAAAATATTTCCTTTTGTTACGAAAGAAATTTCAGGATACGAAAGGCAAAAATATGCTACCGCTGCTACTCGCAGCTAGTGGAGTAGTGGGCTGTATTGATTGACACGGACGAAAAATTGATGCATCATGGCGACAACAATGAACTCAAAGCTAAGTACAACAACCTCTCTCTACTGGACTTTTACAAACTGTACATTTGTATACTGTACGCCAGCTGACAGCTCCAAAGAGAAGCAGTTCCAACCATCGCATTAAGTGTAGAAATGCAGCAATTATTGTTATTATTATTGTCTTCATTATTATTATTATTATTATTGTCTTTATCTTTCTTTCTTTTCATTTATTTTCTTGATTATCTTGTTGTATTGCAGTTTTTGTGAGTAGAGGCCTCAAACAGGTCCTTACGGGTCAACCTCTTTTTTTTGCATCCCATGGTATGTGTTCATAATAGTATGGCCCTCGGAGGACTTGATAAAAATTGAAAAGGCCCTCGATATGAAAAAGGTTCCCCACCCCTGATCTAGCCCTTCTATAGCCAGAATCACAGACTATCATGTTTCACCTGCTTTTACAATATGTTATCTGCTAAACAAAGCCGAGCTCACATGCACAAGCACCACAGCATCCGGAACACTCCTTCACCCCACCTCAGGATACAGGAACCAGTCGCTGAGGTGCAGAAGCCTGACCTGGCCCCAACAAACAGGCCAGAACGTGAACAGTGTCCTGTGTCGATGCTTTTTGTTTGCCGGTCTTGGACTAAGTTCCCTAATGTGTGTTTTTGTTCTGTCCTGCAGTGGCATCATCCGGGGAATGGAAAATGTGCTATGGAAAATGATTTCCTCAGGGATCATAAAGGCTCACTCGGCCACTGTCTCATGGGCTTCACAGACTTTCGGAGCAAATGATGCAGTCCAATATTTATAGGTCATCTTTTTTGATTCAATTCAACAGCCAGTTTGATATTTATAAACTCCTTTTAGATGGTCTACATGCACATCATGATATATTGAAGAGGGTCTGGGATGGAAGTTAGTATGAAATGATCCATGGTCATGATGTTCCCCAAAGCTGAATGGAAAGTGTCTGAATACTGTATGATGGGAAGGGATAATGTCCTCGTGATCAGCTTGTTTGAGAACACATCTGCAAGTCTATAAACCTGCAGGTTTTGGTATTTCTGTCAAGATGAACTCCTTCACAACTGAATCTGTTGACAATTTTCTTAAAATATATATATTTGTGGTTTTGCTTTCAAGCCAATCTCCAACTTCAGTGGGGATTGTTACAATGACTCTAAGGTATGATGGTCTCTCTCTCTCTCTCTCTCTCTCTCTCTCTCTCTCTCTCTCTCTCTCTCACACACACACACACACACACACACAAAACGGCCTTTAGTTGTGTTCCTACTAAATGGTTCAAACTCAAAAACCACTGATGTCAGAGAAATATCTAGTTACATCTCAAGAATATCATGAAAATGTACAATATTGGAAAGCATGGTGTCATACCCTAATCAACTAATTAACTCACCAGACCTGCAAAGGTTTCCCAAGCCTTTAAATGGTCTCTCAGTCTGGGTCAGTAGGCCACACAGTCATGGGGAAGACTGCTGACTGAGACTGGAGTCAGCTAATCAAGAGCCCCTGCGCCCAGACACATCCTAGATATGGGCTAAAAATGTTGTATTCCTTGTGTCAAGCCACTTCTGAACTGGGCAACATCAGAAGTTTCTTACCTGGGCTATGGAAAATAAGAACTAGACAGTTGCTCAATGGTCCAAAGTCCTCTTTTCAGATGAAAGTCAATTTTGCACGACCTTTGGAAATCAAGGTCACAGAGTCTGAGGAAAAGTGGAGGGGCACAGAAGCCATGCTGCTTGAAGTCTAATGAGACGTTTCCACAATCAGTAATGATTTGGGCTGCCAGGTCATCTGTTATTGCTGCTGGTCCACGATGGTTTTGAAAGTCCACACTCAACACAGACATGTGTGACACTTTATAGACTTCATCCTTCCTTCTGCTGACAGGCTTTATGGAGATGCTGATTTCATTTTCCAGCAGCAGCTGCTCACACTACCAAAGGTACCAAAAGCTGGTTCAGTGACCACGGTGTTACTGTGCTTGGATGGCCAGCAGACTCTCCTGATCTGAATGTATTGTCAAGAGGAAGATGACAGCCAACAATGCAGATGACTTGGAAACTGCTATCAAAGCAAGGTGGGCTTCTATTACACCAGCAGTGGGCAGTGCCACAGGCTGATCACCTCCAGGCTACGGAGTGTGAGGTGATGTGTGTGTATGTGTGTGTGTGCGTGCGTGTGTGTGTGTGTTTGTGTGTGTGTGTGTGTGTGTGTGTGTGTGGGTGATCTGGCCTGAAAATCAATTCATCTATTCCACCTAAGCAACAGCTGTCCTTTATAATTCCACATCCGATTGCACGTTTCTTTGGCACAACATGTCTGAGCCTGTCTTGTACAGATGTGGAACAGATGTGGTCTGTCCAGATGAACTCGCTTATTAACTCAGGCCAGGTTCTTGTGCGTTTAATCTTGCCGTTTCAGACTGTCATATATGTGCAACTATTATTTCCGGCATAACAGCTGGATCAGCTGGATTTCTGTGCGTTCTGTTCATGGTCCTTGTTTCTGTTGCCTCTGCTGGCCCCTCCTTATGCTACCAGGCACACTCTGTGTGACTGTTGTGCTAAACAGCCTGTCACAAAGTGTTGCTTTTCTCAGAAAACACCAGTAGCCCTCCAGGGTTGTCAGACAGGCTGCTGGGGTGAAAAAGTCACATATGTTGTTTTAAATTTGCATCCGAAACACGAAATATTACGTTAGGAGAAAGGCCGTCGTCACCACGGAGAGACAAGAACATTTGCCATCGTCCTGTTACGGCTGTTCTTTGGCTTGACGTTGATTGTTATATGTGAAGCTTGCGGCAGCCCAGTAAAGGGCAGCAGGCGAAACAAATTGTGTAATTACAAGCTCCTAATGTGACACAACAAGGCAGAGCGGAGGCAATGCAGCAGGAGGCTGTCTGCCTGTCTTATCGGATTTTCTCTCCAGCTTTTGTTACCCTGTTTCATTGCAATTTACACCGACAATGACCTAAAACTTTTATTGCCTGTCAATCCCAGCGGTCGCCACCAAGCTGCCAGTACATCCCAGATGACCCACAGCATTTACTCACACACACTTGTGTATGGGGGGAATATAGGTGTCTCCAATCATCCTAATCTGCATGCTTTTCAGAAACTGTGCAGGAAAGATGCAAATCTCACATAACAAAAGCCCACACGTGGAAACAAACCCTTACTTAAACCTGGCTAATAGATGACTGTTTATATACTGCACTGTGAAGGGGGCTGGATTTTTTTAAACAAAGGAAGAAACAGTAACTACTGTACTTCTGCTAAGTGAACCCAACTGCTGCTTACTACTAATGACAGAAGAAGAGGCTACTAAATACAGCTACTCCAGAAAACAAGTCTGCACCCTTAAACACTTTGCGGCTGCTGAAAATTCAACTGAAGCCAGCTGCAGCGCTGCAGTGCCAAATGTGACAAACCATTTCTTAATGCTGAACATGGTACAGGCCATGTTATCCCAGTTTTGCTGCCATGGCGGAATACTGCGACATGACGGTCAGATAATAGAGTGTAAACTTCTGGTGTGTGTCTAGAAGACCAGAAGTTCCCCATTCCAACAACAATACCTCCCCTGTGTGCACGGTCTTTTATCCTATTTAATTATTCTACTGGGGAGCTGGTGACTCCTCCTGGGTGTACTCGCCCTGAAGCAGCTCAGATTAGCTCAAGCCCCCCCACCAATGGAAAAGCAAAGGATGGATAGAAGGATTGAACCAGTCCGACACTGTTTGTCGCATAAACACACAAACACAATTTTGATGCAAAGTTGTGGTTCAGATAGGAATTGCAAATTTTCTGTAAATATTTGTCCCACAGTAATGAAGCATGACAGGCAGAATCCAGAGTCAGGAGAACGTAAGAAACTGAAAGCACGTGGAGTTTATCTCTGTCATCGATCACAGACAGGAATGTGGCTCCCCCTCAAGTAGGGGTGCTTTGTTCCAGGCATGGAATTTCCCTCCATTTTGAGATTTTGCATTGGTTTGTATGTGGTCAGCTGGACCTAAAGTAAAGATGAAAAAAAAAACAACAAAAAAACTCTTGTGTCTTCTGTCACAGGGATGAAGTTAAGAGCTCCTGAAAATGACCAACTGCTGCCCAACTTGCTTTATTAACAATACCTGTCTACAGGTGCAGCGACAACGGGGAGACGGGCAGACTGACAGTGATACACACACACACACACACACACACACACACACACACACACACACACACACACACACACACACACACACACTGGATGTCACCTGTTGCAGTATTCCTATAGAAACACACTAGCAGTTGCACATATGGTGTTTCAGATCCCCACATAAAAGTAAGGAGATAACTGTTTATACCACAGGTCTGTGGAGAGGCTCTTCTTCAGCTGGTCTGAATTCGACACTACCACCATGCAAAACGGAGTTTAACACCAAATGCAAGTACAACACGTATCATACGGCCAGGACCCCCATATATGCACTGATCACCACACATCGGGTCACATGCTCTGAGAAATTCAAACGTAATTATCTATGATATCTCCACGCCCCTCTCTTATGTAATGCAGAGCATGCTCTGCCTGATAAGCTGTTACTTAACAGGCAGCGCCGTTGCCATCCAGCGGTGGACAGGAAGACGCGAGGGTGATCAGGAACAGGGGGGTGCATCAAGAACCAGAGGCGCTGCAAACCACCAAAGGCTCCCCTCACACCCGCAGCTCGGGAGGCTGAAGGGGTCCAGTGAGCGCAGACGCCACGAAGGAGCCTGCAGCAACAGTTGTCTCATGCGTTTTGCGGACGCCGACCACCATCCGTCCACGCAACAGCCCACGCGTCCCCCCCTCGAGCGGCGCAAAACGGACCTGACGGCCGTCCACCCACCTGAAATCCCTCCGCCGACCACAATCACGTCGTAGGTCTTGCTGGGTGCAGTCATGACGGTGCGTGCGGTGTGCGCGACTACTGGCTGACCTCGGCGCAGACGGCGCAGGCTGCGCCCCTTAAACTGGCCGGGCTGGCACCATCCCACCAGGCTCCGCCCACACACACCAGAGCCGCAGCCCCCTGGATTATTGATGTTGTCCTCTGCAAGTCAGGGGTTCTCTTTCGTGCGCTCCTGTGGTTTAGGACCCAGTTGCGCCATGCGTCAATGTGAGTTTGAACCAGGATCTTGTCGTCATTGGAGCGCAACGCAAAGCAAAAGCATTCAGGTGTATATCTGCTTTTTGGTTTTTGGGGTTTTTTTGTTTTTTTTTAACCAACACTGCATCAGCTATCTCACTGAGCTGGGCAGGTATATTTAAACATACCACTGCATTCCAGGTCCTTACAACCATAAAGGTGTGTTGCAGTCACCCACGCAGGACTGGCTGCACATTCACACACAGTTATGGGACACATTTACGAGGCCCACGTAACAAGTACACAACAAAGTGTCCTTCTTTTGGACAGGAGACTTTCTACAGGAGACATTCTGCAACGTCTCACAGTCTTGTTTGCAGTGGACACCACTGGCACTACTGCTACCTTCACTTACCATGTCTGCTGTACCAGACTCTACTTGTTTATCTATTTATTTATTCATCCATTATGTACTGCTTAGTCCTCCACAGGGGGACTGGAACTTGTCCCAGCTGACATTGGGTGAAGGCTGAGACAGTCATTCACCCTCACATTCACTCCTATGGACGATATAGAATCACCAATTAACCTCATTCCCAGTTGCTCAGGTGCCCAGCCCAGTTGCTTTGGACTGTGGGAAGAAGCCGGAGGACCCGGAGAGAGCTTGAGGCCTTCTTTCTGGGGGCGGTAGTGCTGCCCACTACACTTCTTTCTTCGACGTCGTAGATTTCGTCCCCAGTGAAACTACTGGTCTCCCAGTATAACGTCCAGGCTGCCAGCAGAGGGAAGCAGAGGACTGCATTTGATAAACATAATGGCAAGGAACAGATTTAATGATCACAAAAATGATCATCAAAAGACACCGCAAATGGGAACCTCTCTAGTTTTTAGCTGTCCGGATTAATTTTAAATCAATAAAAAAAAAGGTTAATTCTATTCTAATAATTCTTTCCTGCTGGAGATTTTCATCTCTTCACCAGGGTGTTGAGAGGTTGTTGTCATTCAGGTTAATTATCAGTAATTCATCTGTGTGCAAATGTTAGTCAGTTTATTATTTTAATGCAGACGTGGCTTCTATTTTAATGCTAAACACACATCATATGTAATAAAATAAAATGACCTGTTTCAAACCCCAGAAGCAGATTAAGGTTAAAATTATTTATTTGTTTTACCATTTTAATAAAGTCAGGGACATTTTGCAGAGAGCTTAAAATTAAAGTCAACACCAGTTCTCTCACATCAGGGGCACCACTTTCACAAAGTGCGGACACAAAACAGCAGAGATAGTGGTTTCATCACCTGCCGATAATGAATAGTTCCCATTTTTATTACATCAAAATTGACTCCTTATGAACATTTTGTCTCAGGCAATAATTGCTCTCGTGTAGTTGCAGAACTACAGAATTCATCTGTAACTATGACTCCAGCCCTACAGACTGCTTCAGATGAGGTCTGTCCCCTCACAGAAAGAAGGATCCAGGTTTGAAGGCCTGGGGGCCAGGTCCTTTTCTGTGTGGCGTTTGCACGCTCTCCCCCTCCCTAAGACTCAGATTCATGGGTTAGCTGAGTTTGTGACTCTAAATCGTCCTCAGGGGTGAATGTGAGCCTGAAGGGTTGCTGCTGTCTTATATTATAGAGCAGCGGAACATGGAGGTATGGCTGGATGGAAGACGGTGAGCTCTTTTGTCGTGAATACCTGCTGGGAAGATCTGATGAGCACATCAGCGGTGTTTGTCTGCACATCCCACACCTGCCCGAGCTTGAGTGCCGCCACTCAGATGTGATGATGCATGGTGAGTTTTAGTGAAGAGAGCCTCCATCAAGTGGTGTCTGACTTTACATCATAGAGAAAAGGTGCTGATGGTCGCGCGTAAGGGTGAAACCGTTCATACAACTCCTAGATTAGCTGGCAGCATTTCACAAGAACAACAATAAAGGCAGCTGTGCCGAGGGCTCCAGATGTTGCTGCTTGCTGTTCAGCTGCACTCTTCACAGTTGCAGGTGAGGATGTATCTGTAAGTCGCTGTGATGCGTCTCCCACCCGCGCAGCGCAGCCGCACGGCCTTCAGCTTGGACGTGTGCGGACGGCAGCAGGAGCAGGTGCTCTTGAAGGGCTGCTTGAGCACCGAGCTGAAGGAGATGAGCGGGTCCGAGCGAGTGGTGCGGCTGCAGTGGCCCTCGCAGCAGGCCAGCAAAACCATCTGGAAAACAGCAGGAGAAAAGACGGACACATCAGTCAGAGGGTCTAAAGCCCTTAATGGCTCCTGGGATGGACTGAGAAAGATCCACACTCTTAACCACAGGGGAGAAGGGAGACAACCAATAGAGAAAAGTGAAGCTGGCTTTTTTGTCTGATTTGGTGCTTATAACAGGTGACTTTGATATTGACTATTAAAGTCAATGGCTTCATCCAAAAAAAAAAAAAAAAAAAGACTCACAGTTTCAGTCACACCTAGTGGAATTAAATCTGATCATTTGTTAGTGTTCATTCATTTTCCTGTTAAATGGGAGGTAAAGGACCTTAAAGACAAATAAAATTGGATTAAACTGGATGAAACCTTAAAAACAGTTCTTCCTGAACCTTGGATAAATTGTGCTCGTGCTCTCAGACACACAAGTAGGCGTGCTGGGAGAAGGGGGAAGAACAGGCGGTTGATCTTTCTAATCTAAATTTGACATGGTTGTATTTTGGAATACCAAGGGGCTATAAAGGTTGTTAAATGCTCCTACATTTTTCGCACCTTGTCCCTGTCATCAAGCTCTGCTCAGTGTTCTAAATTCTATGGTGAACCGTGGCGCTGCCTCTGTCGTACCTACATCTACACTCTGATGATTTTCTCAGTTTCTTCACTGACACCATCACTTTGTTGGCCCCTGTGGTGTGTTTTTAATCAGTTTGGGCTCATCTCTCTGTCAGTGCCGTCTGAAGTGGTTGCTCCTCTCATAGCATTCCCTCGCAGCTTTCATGAAGTGATTTTTTTTAACTGCAGACTCTGGGTGTGGCGCCACTCCGGTGGCCTTGGCCCTGACGGGAGCCTCTTATCGCGTCTGGATCATTAAGTGCGTATTAACAGTACTGCCCTAATAAGGAATTCAGTCGTACCTGAGCCTGTCTGCTCAGGACTGGTCTCAGTTCTGTTCAAAGACCAGATAGGGCTCTGAGACCAGCTCATCACTGGAGTTTTCAGTCTCTCCAGAATCAATGAAAACTCAGATTGCGGTCTATATCTAAACCATATCTTTTTATGATTTATCCTATCATGTGTCTTGTTTGCTTTAGGCAATGAACTTTATCCTGTATAATATTTTATCTTTTTATTGTTGCTTTGTATTGTTGCCTTTTTCTGCGCAGCACTTTGATCAACCCTGGTATTTTTTAAATGTGCTCTGTAAATAAGTTGTTTAAATAAAAGTGATACTGGCAACGTTTAGTTATTGTGTTTCTCTAATATTGTACAGTTTCGTTTCATATGTTAATATCACAGATCCAGTTTCCACAAATATATTTGTTTTCTGAGAAAAACTTCATAAATTCTGATACCGGAACCTGTTATATGAGTACAGAAGTTCCCCTTATTTGTCTGCTTCTAATTCTAATTCTTAGTGTTATTAAGAAGGACCTTTCTAGTGGGTGCCGACCCTCACAGCAAAAGCAGAGGTCTGACTGGAGTTGTAATCTAAGTGGCCTTCCCCTGGGTCAGCGTATTCCTGTCGCATCCCCACACAGACCTCCGTGTCAGCTGCTTTGTGTCGCCACCCACTCTTCCAAAAGCCTGTCTGGGCCCATGGCATTTTACACCCTCAGAAACACCAGGAGTGTTGTCGCCACGTTAAGACTATTAGCCCTTGCGAAAACTGAAGATCAGACTGTCAAACACCGACGACTCCTTCTCTTCCTCCCCTGGTCTTATTTCCTGGTCCTTAACTCCAGGATCAACCGTGTTAAGACAAAGATGTCTTGTTCATTCTCCATTACGTACAATTATTTTAAAGATGTTATTGGTGTGAAATTGGATGAAGAAGTTTTTAAAAAAAGCATTGGCAGTGTAAATACTGCGATCAGATTAAAGAGGGTA
This sequence comes from Lagocephalus sceleratus, assembly GCA_911728415.1. Taxonomy (NCBI): domain Eukaryota; kingdom Metazoa; phylum Chordata; class Actinopteri; order Tetraodontiformes; family Tetraodontidae; genus Lagocephalus; species Lagocephalus sceleratus. The sequence continues at coordinate 13,508,648 of CAJVRN010000231.1, read as the reverse complement.
AACAATCAAGATTTAATTTAACTGATGAAGCCTTCTTTATAAAATAAAACCCTTTCTTTAACTTGGATGCAAAAATTATCAGAAAGAAGTGTTTATTCATAATTAACAAAAACTATATGAACCACATATTTTAGTGACAACTGTTAAACCAGAAATATAACAAAAACAAACTGGCCATTCACCACAAGGTTGAGAAACATGCGCCTGTTAAGAGATTTGAGGTCTTTGTACAACCTGCCACAGATTGTTATTAAAACTTCAGCCTCTGACCGGCCAGTCGCAGGATCCTGGTTCTTTTCATCAATGTTCAAAACATGACCATATTGATATATTTTTTATAATCACAAAAAATTGATATAATTGTAAACATAACCTTAATCCAAAGAGCTATAGCTTATGTATGAAATGAGGATAAACAGATAAACAGATCAAATTTAGTCCGAGTTTAACAAAATGATTTAACCTACGTGCCTATTATGAAGTGAATATGTGGACTCTACTCCACAAGCTGTGGACCTCAGTAGTATTTCAACATAGGTATCCCCCGGTAACACTTCCATTTTACAGATGTGGTAGGGCGTTATTAAAGTGTGACGCCATTCCTGCTAATTTCTAAAAGCTGAGTATTAGCTCATGGCCATGTGGTCACAGTCCTGGCCATGACTGCCTCACAATCTGCCAGTGATGAGCTACAGTATGAAGCATTCCTCTCTTGTTCGTACCAACCCGGGCCACCTGTTCAGTCCTGCAGCCACAGATTTTGCAGACAGTAGAAAAACAACCAGATTTTGCTATTCTTTTTCTGATTTTTTTACTCCAGGTCTTAACATTTCTTAACGACAAAATGCTGTTTATAAGTGAGGAACCTAGCAGCGAACAGAAGCAGGCTTCATGCACCCCTCCTTACTGAGTACTTTCCATCCTTACCTTGAAGTTGCACTTGTAAATCGGATGTGTGATGGTCTCCACAAAGTGATGCCTCATACATCTGCCCGGGTCATCGTTTCCTGGATCCGTGTGTCCGTTGTCCCCGGCCCTGTTGGCAGACTGGGCCATGCCCAGCAGTGGGCAGCACACCAAGACCAACAACAAGCCAGACGGGGGGCCGATGCAGATGGAAGACTTCATGTTGTGAGCACCAGTGACCCCGATGTTCACAGGATGTCCAGTAAATCACAGCGTCTCTCGGTTATTGGTTATCTCTTGGTAGTGATCTCCTGGTTATTTACAGTTCCTCCATATATACCCCCGGTGTTAGTCATAAATTATTCCTGTAGCTGTTGTAGAGGTTCAAGGTCGGCAAACTCAAAGGTAAAAGCACTGTTTCTTCGGGCGACTCCATGCTCCACTGTAATGAGCCTCCAGAAACCAGCAGAAGAACACAACCTGGAAGGGTCAGGGGAAATATAAACTTAGAAAGCAGGAAAAAGAACAATTCATAGTTCTGAAAGGTAATATTTAATTCATTTGTAAAAAAATAAAATTGTGAGTACAGCATGCAGCGGATGATCAATAGAGCTTTGTCACTTTTAGTATTTACATTTACCCTTGCAGTTTATTTACTTGTGACCTCATGATGGTTTGAACTGTAGTTCATGACTATCAGGAAAACTTGCCTGTCCCGATTCATGTTTTCACAAGTTCACACTTTCTTTTTTATGTCTTTCTACAAAAGCAAAAGGCAAAGCTCTAACTGGCATTTGTCATCTGCAGCCTCCATTTCTGAAGCTATCTGTCCTGCTCTGTTTTGGATGCCTGGTTAATCGTTTCAGGGTCAGGATCAGGGTTATTTTGGGATTGGATAAAGATCAAAGACTGGAGGGAGGATAGGTTGGGGTTAGGATATTATATTTTAAGCCCTCTACATACTGTGCTGTCCCAGGAACAAAAAAAAAGAGAAAACAATCGATGCAGAAATGTGGCAATATCTGTGGTCACAGTTACAAACGTTTATAACTGAACAATAGAAATGCAGCATAACATGTTCCAGAGATCGATTGATGCTGCCGATAAAAAAAAAGATTTCTCATCCAGTGCACTGGAGACCCTGAGAATGACCACATAGCCTCCCATCACAGAAAAAACTTGAGTATTGAATGTGTGACGGGCTGCCAACGACCATTCATTCCCATTCATTAACAGCTTGGACACATCCAATAGTGAACAACAGGGTCATCCAAAAAGAGGCCATTCCTGTGAACCAGAGATGGCTCTGCTGCCTTCATGTGAAAATAAAATATGTGCATTGATCTCTTAACCGATATCGTATGTCACCATTAGAAGAAATGTATTGAGTATTTCACAGGTTTTTATAATATAAATAAGACAACATCAACAGCATCAATATCCATATAAAAAAAGATGGAAATAAATATTTAAAAAAGCGATGTTGTAACTCAGTACAGCCTTGTATGTGGGCGACAAGTACTTTGCAAACTTGGCTATGCAGGTTTGGAACATTCTGAGCTAACGATGTAAGATCTCTAGGGACAGTTTGGGGCTAGCATTGGAGATTTCCAGAGAGTACAATCAGCATATTTTTGCATATGAAAAGGCATGGATAAGGTTTAGCTTCCAGCAGCGTCATGAGTTGTCGGTTCCCCAAATCCTAGGGGCCATTGGAACAGCTCTGCTGTAACCCACGGTCTGCAGCCCATAACCCATTACAGCCACACATGGGAATTCTAAGCAACAGTCTGGAGCTGGAGGAAAGTGAGGGGCAGCAGGTCCACTAAAGGAAATCCCTGTCATTCCCAGAAGGGGAGTGCAGCACAGCAGAAACAGTTGAGAAAAAGCTCAACGCAGGGACTCAGTCTCATGATGCTAAGAAGCACAGTGACGGTGGCAAAGACTACCCCCGAGTCTGAACATGAGAGCAAGGTAACCTCACAATCTGGATGAAGCAGAGGCTCCTTATCTAAAGAAAAAATGACAATAAAGGCTGTTGATCCGAGGGACTTCAGAGACTGCTGGTCTCTCAAAACAGCTGACACAACCTCTACCTTCTAATAAAATAAGTATTACTGAAAAGCAAATAAAGCTTTTTCAGCTCTTTTTTTAATTTATTTACTTTTGCAGGGATACACACTATTGTATCTTACAATGATTAAACCACCTGTAATTCTGACAGCTCGTCGTTACTCTGGTCTTCTCATGGCTGCTGCTACTGCTGCTGCTGCTCTGCAGCCTAAAACCAGAATCCTCTTGTGACCAGTGGGCCCAAATTACGACCCACATCTTTAGTCGGATCTTCCACTTTATTGTTCATGCCAGCTGGCAGCTGAGTACACAGTTGACCACTGTCCTTGTTCATGCAAGGACAGTTCTGTCTCCAGCCCTAAAGCTGCCAATGATACACAGAGGATACAGGTGTGTGAAAGGACACCAGAGGATGTATTAACAGCACAGCCCACAGTCTATAACAGCAAAGTTACTCTCTCTTACTCAAAACCTCATCCAGATCCTAATCCGGACAATTTAGGCTTTCAGCAACTAATGTGGAGGCAGGATATAAATAACAAGGAGGTGTGAATATTCTGGAACAGCGTGATCAAAACCAATCCTGTTCGTGCGTCTGTTCACGAATATAAAAGATGGAGCCAAATGTATCAGAGCACAGTTTGAAATACATAAAGCTGATAGTGTCATAAAAGAGACTCGCCTCTCTGAGGTTCACAGACCACCATTAACACTGGCCTTAATGGTGTTGAATGGAAACAGATACTCGCCAAAACAGGTATATGAGGGAGAAAAAAACCTGGTGATGTTTACAAGACACCCCGAACAATGTCACATCAGGAGAAACCGATGCTTGAGGAAAACATAAAGGTTTCAAACGAAAGTGCAATTGAATAAATTGCCTGCTATGAGGTGGTTTGCATGTACAGATCGCTCATTTAGTTCTGAAACACCTTTGTCGGGGTGTGTGTGTGTGGGGGGGGGGTGCTCCGGAGGGAATCAGAGAGTGTTCTGATGCATTATCAAGAATAAAAGTCTATTTGGGGCTTTGTTCAAGGAGTTGCACTTTGAAGTTACCAGGGTTATGCGAGCTGTATTGTATGATCATGGACCTGTATTTATCTCAGAGCGGGTACGTCTGATGGAGAGCAGCAGAGGTGTGACGGGCCTGTTGGCTTTACTGCCTCATGGAGCAGCAGCGGTCGGTCCCATATTTGTCTGGCAGGGTGACTTTGCATTGTCTCCTCCACCGTCTGCTGTTCGCGCAGAGCATCTGTTCGTCAGAGGCGGATTCTTGTAGCGGTGAGATATTATAAACTGTCTGGCAGTGTCCAAATAAACACACTGACAATGGGTCAGTGCATGTGTGTGCATGCTTGTGTGAGGGAATGAAACCTGAGAGCACAGACACAAAAGCAGGCCTGCATATCTCTGCCAGAGCTGGCTAACTGCACCTGGCTCAGTGGACCACCTCTCAGACATACCTACCACTCCTCTTTTTTCTTCTTTCTCCCGTTCAGCGCTGCTCAGAGCTGGCTTTGACGAGGGGATGGCGACTCAGGCCGTGCACGGACGGAAATGGTGGACCCACTAGCTTCAGTTTGTCTGCCAATCTCACCTGCTCAGTCCCCATCCAAGCCTCATTCTTAAAACTTGAATGAATGTGTCATTCTCTGCTTTTGCCTCTTCTTCCTCCACTGAACAGTTTTTTTGAACACCTTCTATATCACATACATAGATGGAAGACAGATCTCTCTGACCTCTTATATCGTTAAATAATAATAACAATAATAATGATGACGATAATAATACCATCAACAACAACAACAATAATAATATTAATAATAATACCTGTCTCTTGTGACTCTTCCTGAACATGTACAATCTGTTTCTGTTTGGTACAGCTAGGTTTCTCAATAGTAATATAACATCTATACCTCAATAACGACTCTAACAATTACGTTTTTAATAAAGGCATACATTTTCCAAAGTACTGCAAGACACAGATAGATAGATAGACAGATAGACAGACAGACAGACAGGCAGACAGACAGACAGACAGACAGACAGAAAGACAGATTGAACTGAAAAATTAAACTCACTGAGGAAAGGAAATAATTTTGAGTAAAGTGACTGCTCTGAAAAAACCAGAGCAGCAGGTGATCTCAGCATTATAACAGTGTTTGGTGATGGATCCTACAATCTACGGGGCAGGTTTGTCAGCATCTCTCCTCCTCAGATTCCTGTAGGTGAGATAATCATCACATGATCTTACCTTTGGCCAGCAGGACAATAGATCCAAAAGGGAGATGGGTCCTAAGCACAAGACTGGATTCAACCACTGTTCCCTCTGCATGTGGGGCTCTCGTGCAGACAGTCACAAACCTCCACCCTCACTCAAACACACCAGCTGATGGCACAACACACTCCACAGAGGCAACAGGGAATTACAGCGCTGAGCTGTCCTGCTGGACCCATCAGAAGAGAGCTACAGCCACTTTGATGAGGTCAGGGTTACAAAAACATGCCCAGATTTAGTTCATCTAAAACTAGCTGGCCCCTGTGGCCCCTCATCCAGAGCGTCCCCTTACTGTGACATTAGAGGTGGCGTTGGCACACACGGGCAGGTGAGGTGGGACAAAGATAATTCCAATTAATCCATTACATTTAAAGGCCAGGGGATGTTTGATATACTCTTGATTTATATTTCTCAGTAACCTTTTCACACACACACACACACACACACATATACAAACCTCTTTAAAGTAAAATCACCTCAGACACATAAACAGTCCTCAGCTGATATTTCATTTATTTTATTTCTCTTAGAATAAATGACCTTTGTAACCCAATTCCAAATGTTCTAAATGTCTGGAACATTAACCTTATTACACACCATTGCTAAATCAGGTGAAATGACAATTGTGCATTTTCAGACCATTTCATACTTGCAGTTAATTGATATTATCAGGGCGACATATCCAATTAACAGATGCTGGAGCCAAGAGCATTTTGAAACTCAGCTCAAATGGTGCTGGTGAGCAACCTTTAGAACTAGCCCTCTTTAAAAAAAAAACAAAAAAAGTTAATTACACTAATGAGTGTTTAAAAAATGGTCTTTAAATAGAATTAATAATCCATAAAACCATCCAGGAGTCCAGAAGCTTTTCATTTTGTTACCTTAATCAGATCTATCCATTGTCTTTTTGTCTCTTTAAAAGTTTCTTCATCCTTAAATCAACAGCAAAATACTTTTGTAAAAAATTAAGACTTCTTAACTGAAGCCTGGAGAAAAGGAATGACGCAAACGGGCATTTCCCTGTAACATCTGTACACAAAAGGCTAACAAAAGTCTGACTGGAGTCGACCCAGGAGGACCAGAGGCTGGAGCTGCTGCCACAGGGGCTTCAGCTTCAGGAAAGAGGCTTAATACTTTTAGTGCTTTATTTAATTTAAAATAATTGATTTGGTACAGACAACTTCTTTCATGTTTAAATACACTGATAACGCTGTCACGTAAAAATGGAAAACATGAGTTTTAGAACATTAACAGGTATAAAACCTGTTCAGGACTTCTTTTATTAATCAACATCAGGCAGTAACTTCTATAGGCACACGTACGGGCCGGCGGAGGCCTCCATCAAACAGCTACCTTCGGGATGAACTTGCAAAGTTGATGTGATATTAGCTCACATTAGTATTCTGACACACAAGTTAGCTCCCTGTACCTGCAATGTCACCAACCCGATTGTTTTAAAAAGTTTGGTGGGACTGCCAATAACTTCAACAGGAAAGGTCTGAATGTAAATCATGGGGGGGGGGGGGCACTCCTGTGACCCACAGGTCTTCACAAGTATTCACAAGTCAATCTGTTACTTTTAGTCTCAACAAAAAAGTTCAACAAGGAGACAAACCAATTCAAATTGACATACAACAATAGTGGGCAAGAGAAACAGTGCTTCCTTTTTTACTGCTGTACGATATAAATATTTACTACATTCACATGGTCAAAGAAATGGACCTGTTTCTCTGTATCACTCATCTGGATTTGGCTTGGAAAAGGGAGTGCTTTATTACTCAACTAGAGAAATTTTGAAATGCTTAGTTGACTAAAACAAGGTGCAGTTGATGCAAAAACAGACAACTACAGAGTAGACCAGGACATTTGCTGTAGTCCTCTGTCAGGAAATAAAGTCTTCTCATCCATCAGGTCCTATGACGCCATACCAAGCAGAAATCCTCCAATGAAGCCGCTGGTGACATAAATGTTCTTTTTCACGAATGCCTTGGCCTGAAAAAAAAAAATTACATTTTTGCTAAATTTTTATGTTGTTATATATGAGAACAAAAAGCTGTAAAACATTAAGCTTTCTTCTGATCCAGTGACTGAATGTGAGTGATATGAGTTGAACGGCATAATCACAAATGAAGGCGAGCTTGTGGAAGTTTCATGTCACACATTATATTGCTTCGCCTACATCTCTCCTCAAGACTTGAAAGCAGGAGGAGAACCGAGGTTTCAAGATTTAGCATTCAAACTTTTTGAAAGAAGCACAGGTAATGTGGAGGGAGCTGCACACTGCAAGCCCCAAATATACAAACAACTTCATTGAAAACCATATTTAACATGAGGAAGAGCAAAACATCTTTGGTTTGGGCACCATTGAGCCCTGGTATCAACAATACTGAGTCCCTCTGTGAATACACAGATAGAGAGATTGTTGGTTCTTGATGGTTGAAGCATCTTTGGCAATAGTTACAACCACTAGACTTCTTGGGTCACCGATGTGACTAAAAGTTTTCTTAATAACCCATTTTAATGTATATCAGTGTTCATTATGTCATTCTGAGACCACTTTAGTTTTTTCCCCCTCAATTAGCATAAGGCACCAAAAAAGAAAGAGCAGAAAAGCCCCTTTTAGATTGCAGTGGAAGGCAATCACCAACGTTTACCTTCTTCACAAAGGTGTCCAGCTCTACATGCTCAGGGGAGCCTGGGTTCAGTTGCTCCTTAGCTTTGTTTATATCCTTCTCCACCCTCTTCCAGTCCACTTTGATATAGCCAGAGTTGTAAGCTACCTACAGAGGGATTAAAACAAAAAACAAACAAAAAAAACCAAGGCAAAATCCTTTAAAAAAACACGTCTCATTCCACATACACGACTACAAATGACCGACGTCTACTCATGTTAAATTACCGGCAGCAACAGGAGACTCCCACCGACAGACATGGCGGCGACTTTCCCAACCTTCTTGAAAAGACAGCCGGCACATCTAAAACACATCAAATCAGATTCACCTCGTTAACCACCACCACCTCCACCACCACCACCACCCTTGGGCTCAAGATGCTCAGGCTGTTTAAGCTGTGATCACTTACAGGCCGCTCAGGCCCCCGACGGCCAGCTGTGTGCTTTTGGGGTACTTGGCTATGATGGAGTCACGTCTGGAGGGGTCACCGCTGGAGTCCAGCAGCCGCTCCCACCACCGCTGGCGCTTGGCGTACTCCCTCAGGTCTGACACCGTGTCCCTGAGCTCGTCCGCCATGTCTGTGGATGTCAAAAACAGGCCTTTTGAGCACGACAACGCTCACAACGCTATGGAGTCTACACAGGACCCCCGACCCGACAGCACACAAGCGGGGGTTCTGGGGCTGAGGGGGCGGCTCTAACAGTTACTGAGCGGTCTTATCGTGGTTTTATCGGGGCTGTCGGGGCCCCTGTGGCCCCGCAGGACCGCGGCTCTTACCCTTGCTGCGGTGCGCCATCTTGGAACACGATGGCGTATTTCCGTCCGGGACGCTCTCCGTCATCTTCGCAGTTTTGATGGTAAAAGAGATACAGACAGTAAAATTTTTACCTTTAAAAAAATATATTGTTTTTTTTTTTTTTTTGACGGGAAACACAGACTTATTCAGCACTCTGGTGTAGAATAAGCGGCAGTTAAAATAAAACGGCGTTGCCGTTGCCTCCTCAATAAGGACGGCTGCTATTGGCTGAGCCAACACAACCGGAAGTCACAAACTAATCTGCAAATTAACTTTTTTTTTTTTGGTTTTTTTTGCCATTAAAATTAGTCATAGTGACTTTATTATTATTATTATTATTATTATTATTATTATTATTATTATTATTATTATTATTATTATTGTTGTTGTTGTTGTTGTTATTGTTATTGTTATTATAGACTACTATATAGTATAACTCCTCCTAGAGTTTTATCCTGTATCAGCAGAGGCAAAAGCATCTTTGGTTTCAATATCTTACCATATTGTATTTTTCCATTTCTTTCTATAGTTGAAGTCAAGTAAGTAAATCAGGTAGCAGTAGATTAGATCAGTTGTAATAGAATGTAATGTTATTGCATACACAGATAGTTATATAGTATAGTAATATAACAGTAATAAGTTATGTTACTTTGAATCAAAGTAAACTTTTAGGCAAAATGTAAAAGATTCCTGTGTGACTGTGGACAGAGTGAGAGGGTGGGAAGCACTTTTAAGTGATCAAAGACAAAGAAAAAGGAACTGCAGTCCGTTGACCACGATGGGCATTGGCCTGAACTCATAACATTGGCCTTGACTCATGCCCTCATTAATACATTTATTATTCTTTACGACATCAAATTGTACTGTCACTACTGAAGTTTTTATCTGACGCAGTCTCTTGAACTCTAATCTGCCGACAGCGAACGTTGTGATTGTGTTACAATAAAGAGAACCAGAAGGTGGCAGTGTACACACATAGTGTCAGGTGGCCTGTCCACGAGGAGCCGAGGAACTTTAAGATCTCCCAATCCCAAAACAGACAGGGCCTGAACTAACATGGGATTCAGCATTTTAGTCATCAACTTTATTGTCATTAATGCAGTTTTATGATAAATGTAAAACAGAATGTAAAAACCCTGCTTCCTGTTTGTTAACCCATCACTCAGTAGAGATCATTCCAGGCAGATCCTGTTTTTTACCTTTTTTTTTTTGTGGTCAAATTTGTGCAGCACTTCTGATGAGACCATTTATTGTCATACTGTTTTTTTGGGGAGGTAAATTTAACTAGGTCAAAGGTCAAATGCCTTAATGTGGCCAATAAAGATTAATAATGATTTGATTATTGTACAGTTGCAACAATGGAGAAGTGCTACAGATTGTGGAGAGATAAAGCAATATCTGTTCTGCAGTTGCTTCACTGAGGGAACTCCAACTGACAGGTGTTCATCCATTCGCAACTGGGGCATGTGTGTGCGTGTGCGTGTGCATGTGTGTGTGTGTGTTTGAAAAGGGCGTGTTGAATGATGGGTTATTGTAGCATGTAGGCAAATCATAATAGTTGTTTAGAGGTTGATCAGCCACCTGCCAGCTTGGACCTGCTGTTGTTCTGGTGCAGTATGATGCAAATATTCCACAATAGTTTCCTTATGAGGCTAAGTTCCTCTTAGCACCATTTCTGTGTAAATATAACCAATAACTGACAGCATATTAATGTGTGCTCTTATGATTAAACAATAAGCACAGAAGCACAACTTGGTCACAGGGTAGTCTTTCCATCATGCTTTTTAAATTGTATTTAATTTAGAAATATCTTCCTCATTAAATTGACTTTTTTTTAAATCTGTGAGACAGACTTGAGAGGGTCTTCAACTGACATGACTTGGATGTTATTTGATGCACATATTAGAACACATCAGAACCAAAATGTGATGGGTTGTGATGTGAACCAGTTTTGACACAAAAACACCAGGGTTAGTAATCTCCTTTATTAATTAATAGGGTTTATTGTGACAAAAACAGATTTTTCTTTTGTTCCTATGAATGAGCATAAACTCAGACTGATTAAATATGAGAAGATTAAATACAGAAACATCAAATGACTAGGTGATGGCTGAGATGAACTCTATATTTTATTTTTCCAAAGAATTCTGTACAAATCAGAACACCCTTCTGTTTGCTGGAACCTGTCAAACCTCATGAGAGGGTGTGGTTACCTAAGGTGGGCGTAATGGTGGTGGTGGTGGGAAGGAAAAGAGGTTCCTGAGAAGGAGGGTGGAGGGAAGGGCGAAAGTTATTGTTTGATGAGAGGAACCGCTGTCATATACAGGAGGAAGTGTGAGTCAGTGGTTGTACATTCTTGGAAGATGATTCAGAACTTTAGAGGGATCTGGAACCTGGGAAGGGTTTTTGCTGAGGCCTTGACAACGGGCGGGTAATGTCCCGCCACTGAAACTGCGGAAAAGATTCCCCAGAAGAGTTAGACTGAATGAGAGTATGGTGGATAAGAGACAAAGGTTAGAGGGGAAAAAAACAAGGTGATAAGAGAGAAGGAAGGCAAAATAAAATAGCAGTAAGAAATAGTGGAAGTCACCCAGTTCTTCAGAAAAAAAAAAAATTCCACCAAAATTCAGGGATCTAGATGTGTTAACTCACAAACCTCATGGCAAGTACAGTATACAGGATCGTACAATATTGCCTGTTGTTCTTAACACAATACAGAAAATGAAGTCAATTTGATACCTGGAGATGTTTTTGATGTCCTAGACTTTTGAAAGGGCTCGAAAAATGACACTCTTTGTAATATTAAATTGAACTCAACATTTAAGAATTTTTAACAAGCCATTGTAATATTTGTCAAACATATGAAATTGTAAAATCACTGTATGTAGAATGTTATAACACAAGGTCTGCTCATGCTGTATTTTAAAGCCTACTGTATGTAATATTAAACAGTAGAATTAGAGTAGAAGAGCACCAACAAAGGTCAGATTATGTAAGGGTTAGGCTTTTCATGGATCTCACACAAAAGCCACACTATAAAAACCACGTTTGATGGTGGACGAGTACGTGCTGCTGCAGAATGATGCACACTGTGATGGACCGTATTATGATTTTAAAGCTTTAGTCCCTGGAATGGGTAGAATGAGGGAGAGAATGAAAGACAGTACATATAGTGCTTTACAAAATTATTAGACCACCACCTAACTTGAAGGTCCACTGCTGCCTTTAATTGACAATATTGCTGATTACCTAACCATCAATCAATCAGTCAGTCAGTCAGTCAGTCCGTCAGTCAGTCAGTCTGTCTGTCTTGCAGTACTTTGGAATATGCATGTTCCTTTTTTATTATTAAAATTCAAGTCAGAGTCAGGTTATAGAGGCACACTGACAGAATAAACAAACACCTTCTCTCAGTTAGGAGTGTGATGCACAGGTGGTAATATTGCTATCCAGAAACCCAGCAGACAATGTAGCTGTAGAATCAAAGCACACAGAAATCTACATTGTATGCCAGGTTCAGGAAGAGTCAAAGACACGAGAGAAGCAAAAAAACCCTGTCACTTCAATAATAATAATAATAACGATAATAATCATAATAATAATTATAGAAATGCAGAGGAAGAAGTGAAAACAAACTGTTACAGGATGGAGCCTTACTGAAGTGTTGCAGCCAGAGACAGAGAGCCATCAAAGCAGTGGTATGTGCTGTTAGTCAGTTGGGGTGCAGTGACGATTGTCGGGTTGGAAGTAGGCAGAGCTGTCAGAGACCCAGTAGCCAGATGTAGCTGCTGATTGCTACACAGGATCTACACTGCCTACTGAGCAACTGGCAGAAGGCACAGATTAGTGATCCTGGTGACAGGCTGGGCACGGTCCAGATTGGGTGGCAAGTCATATGACTGCAGACACGGCTGTCTCCATCTGAAGCGAAAAAGTAAAAAAAAAAGAAAAGGAACAGACATAAAAACTTTCTTTAACACCAACTACTTAGGCAAGATTTGATAAAGTGCAATGGATGATCAAAATAAGACGGCAAAAAGTGTCAGAAAACAACCAGGAACACACAAGCAGACAAAAAAAGTGAACAAGTAAATGACAGACAGAAGCCTGAGGGAGCGGATGGATACAACAGATTATCTGTTGATGAACATCCTCACGCACACAATTAACAGTTGCAGATTCCTGTCATTCTTTCCCAGCTGCCACCTCCATGAAAACCAGATGATGATGGCAGAAGCCGATTGCACTGAAGTTACATGTTTTGACTAATACATGCAGCATACAAATGTGCTTTATCACCACTCAACATATTTGATAGACAAAAGCAAGAGAAGAGAGGAAACCCTGGAGTAAAATATTGACAAAACAAGTTTTTAAGTTCTGGTGGTTGATGTGCTAGTTTTTGATGTTTGCCAGTTCATCACGATGTATTTAAAGTTTAATTACTGATGTCTTCTAAAATGTGAATATTGTACATTACATGATAATAAATATATAAGTTGCATAATTCAGTCCTAAACGTGTTTGGATGTTAATGTATAAATCTTTGTCTAAGATGAATTGTGAGTGGGAGAGACACCTCTTTGTATCATTAACAACACAATTTTCCTCCATCTGGCATTGCATCTGACAGATTGTGGAATGTTTCCCTCATTTTATAAGACTGCTGGGGTTCTTACTCAGACAAGGATGCTGGCAAGTGAGACATGTCGTGCTCTTCCTTTATGGAGGGGCACAAAATTGTGTGAACCCACGGTGTGATATGGTTACGGTGTGTTTAGGTTCTAATTTAAGGTGGATTGCCACTGTTATGCTGAATCAATGAGAGTGTTGCAACAATGTGTTTATATACTAACACATTAAAAAAATCAGTTTGTACATTTTAAATTAGCTAGTTTAAAGTTGTATATTTCAACCGTTGGAATATATATTCCATTTTGGATACAGAACAAAGTAAGTGATTATTTCACCCAAAGATTTAATCAGTTTCATTGAAATTGAATTAATCTGAATTTTAGTTTCTTTGCCTTTCAAGGGCTTATTTGGTTTTGGTGTTTATTTCATTTTTGTAGTTTTATTACTCATTTGCAATAAATGTCATATTGAAAAGCCTGTTTATTGCCCTATAATGGTGCACATTTGTAAGGAACATGCACTATGGGAGGAACAGCAGAGGTGAGTGTGCGACCATGAGAAATTTTCCAGATCCTCTCTGCCAATACAGACTCTGGCCTGTTCTTTACAAATATTTCAAAGGGATACAAGCTTTCCATCTATATGAAATTTATTGCCAAGGTAGTGTTGCAACAAAAACTAGTAACTTTACGGTAAGTGGTAGTAGTTGCGTAAATCCATTTCTCAAGTTTCCCCAAAAGCCGGTAAAAGAGATCAGCGTTCTGGTAGGGTCATCCTGAGAATATAGTGCTCTCATATCACAGATAATGAGACAAGATTGATGGTCTTGATAGAAGGAATTCAGTGCTCAGAAAAAGTGTGAGACACATTGAAAGTAAGCTCTAAACACAGATGGTAAGTAATTCTGACTTACCTTCTCTTGGCAAGACTGTGGAAACGTGATGGTTGTGAGGTCTTTCTCAAGAAACAGGGAAGAATAATCCAACCTGACAAAAATATAATCACAAATATTTGATGTCAATGTCCTTAGTCTCAGAAATAATGCTGTAAATTATGAGGTGATATAGGTGGTATTAACTCCTTACACCTGGCAACAAGCTCAAGGAAGAAGGATTAAATCATTAAGACTTATCTCTGTCTTTGGTGTGTTCGTTGGTGATGCTAACTCTACACAGGTCAGACCTTATGAATTGACAGGGTTTTTCTAAAGCACTCAGCAACAAAACAATGTCTAACACTAATGTATAGGTGTATAGATTATTAACACCACATAAGAAAGCAGTACAAAGACAAACAGTGGATCATTAGGGCTCTGAGAGGAGCTAAAGGTGGGCTGAGGGAGGCTATACAGCGTGCACACACAAACTCCTAATTCAGTGGAAATTAAAGAGGAACCGATCTGTGTTTCTGCCTCCGTCTGGCAATTTGACGCTTGTGTGTTTTTGTCTGCAGGAACTTTCACTTCTGCATTGCGGCTCGATGGTCATGTACATGCATAACCACCTACAGAGAATCCTGATTATAAATTTGAATCAAACTAAATCAATTTCCTGTTTGACTTGTCTGGATCAGTGATTGCCCCAGCCAATTGACTGTGCCTGATTCTAGACCAAAGCCCCAGGTTCAGTCCCAGGCTGAGAAAGGGGCTTGATTTCAGGTTCTTTTGGGGCACTGATGGGAAAGAATGTGCAAGCTGATAAAGGAAAGTTATCTCACTCCAAAGGCCTCTTTAACAAGGCTACACTGACAGCAAGGAAGGGAGCAACAAAACAGAAAAACATAGAAAGGAAAAGAAAAGTTTGACCTTGCTCATAACAGTAAATATTTGATATGATGGCATATTGTCACAGTGTTTTGTTTTTTTTTTTAATTGATCCTTATGATGATGAGGAGCCACATTTGTAAAATATTTACACGATAAGTGTTCTTTACTAACGTTGTCCTGTCTGCCACTTTGAATACACCAGCCTGGTTGAGTCATTATGTTAACTGATTACCTTTGGAAAACCAAATGAACACCTTAAAAACACAGCCCTGAGAGCAATGCACATTGATCCTGGTTTTCCATGACGTGCATCCGTTTGTACAGTCTGTTCCTCCTGAACACATGTGCACAAACACACACAGGTGTGCACAAACACAACCGGGCAGTTCTTTGAATTCAGTGGGGCCCAGGAAAAATTAGTTATACACATATATGTATGTATGTATGTATGTATGTATGTATGTATGTATGTATGTATGTATGTATGTATGTATGTATGTATGTATGTGTCTGTCTGTCTGTCTGTCTAAAGATTTGATAAGATGGCATATTGATTTTGATGAATCACTATTACAGCCAAAAATATTACAGCCATTCCACCTGGGAATCCTATCCTACTCATCCCTGTGATGTGCAGCCTCACCACTATCACATAGACTAGCTTTAAAACTAGCTTTAAATTCTAGGGTTGATGTTGACACAGTTATGGTGGAAAAACTGGGTTATCACACACACTCACTCATCTACAGGCTAATAATATCATAAGTGAGAAAGAGCATTGATAGGGAGTGTGGTGTTAGTCAGAGTGGAGGGGAGATCATGTGAAGAGCAACAGCTGGACAAAGAGCCTGTTTTAAATTTAAAAAAAAACACATAAAAAAAAAACAAAACACTAACATACCCCTGTGTGACTAAGACCATGAAGACAAACATGTTACCCAAAACCACTAAGAATGAATCACCAACCACTCAATGACACACTTTCTCAAAGCATTCCCTGAAGTGAGCACAGCAGCAAATTAAGACTGATGACACGGGCGGACGGAAGCAGCGTCGGTGGGCAGGCTGGATTTAAACGTGCACTTATCAGCTGTCACTCACCGCGATCATGTGAGCCTGCTGCCAGCTTCATTCATAAAGAGCTTTCTTAGCTGTGCAATACTGTCACCCCCACCACACTCCGGCTCACTTCATTCATGCCCTCTGCTGCCGGACGGCAAACCGTGCTGACTCAATGGAGACTGAGGCACAGAGAGGAAGTACACAGAAAATTTGTAAAGCGTAAAGCACACTTGAAGACACACTTCCTTCAGTGGATGTTACACCTCGACTCGACGTTCCTTTGTCGGCTGTCCTTTGGCACAGAGAGCCGGGCGAGTTGACTACTTAGAAGTTTGCAACAGTGTGTTAACACTGGCCGGTGGACACCGGTCTATTTCTTAAACTCCTTTTTCCCTTAATCTTCAGTTAGCTTTAGTTGCTAACTGTCTTCTTCCTGTCCCACAGCCTGGGAGCAGTTCTTCTGAACACGATATCCATCAACGGTATTTTCCCTTCACTCCCCTTTTCTGTCATTTTTCACTTACCCGTCTGGGTGAGAGTCGCGCTTCCTTCCAGGGCTGAGTTTGGAATGAGGAAACCCCCACCCACTCCCTCCATACCCTCCACCATCATTTTCTTCTTCTCTGGTGTCTTTTCCCTGCCTCTGTCCTTGCTTCAAAAATGGATTCCTGCACTCCTCACTCCAAGTTTTCTTGAAGAGGTTGAAAGAGAGGGTGCAAGACGCGGGTCCTCATCAGTGTCACTCTTCTCGGCTCCATATAAAACTAGGATTTCATCCATGAAATCTTCCATTTTTTTCCCCTCGTGCTGAGTAAAATCACTTAGAGAGCACACACACACAAGTACACACATGCACACACACACACACACACAC
The DNA here is from genome assembly GCA_911728415.1 of Lagocephalus sceleratus. Lineage (NCBI taxonomy): Eukaryota > Metazoa > Chordata > Actinopteri > Tetraodontiformes > Tetraodontidae > Lagocephalus > Lagocephalus sceleratus. Next base: position 13,491,587 of record CAJVRN010000231.1, on the reverse strand, counting down.
AAAGCATGCTAAAGGTGCTTTCTCTGAGTCATTCCAGCCGTTAAACAAGTTCTTGGCTGTGTCTTTCTCTCTGTTCTCTCTCACCCTTCAGTCCTGTCTCTCTCCACTAGCCCTTGACTATCTATCAGACTGTCACACTCAGGGACAGCCGCTCTATCTTATAAAAGAGGGGCTGAGCCTGCTTTAGCAGAGGGCAGTGTCCTGTTACACAGCTTACAAGTGAGGTTAGAGAGAGGACATCCATTCAGAAAAAAAAAGAAAGGAGGGAAGAGGGAGGAGGAAAGAAAAAGGGGAGAGCTGGGGGGGGGGGCGTGTGTGTTCCCCTACTGGAGTGTGGAGATGTCTGTGAAAAAGGATCTGTATTTAAAAAAGGGAAAGGAGGCTGGGACATAAACAGTCCCCAACCCATCTAGCCACCCCCGAACACACCCGCCCATCCCCCAACACACCCACGCGCAGAAAACACACTCAGTCGCCATAGTGAAGGGGTCTTTTCCTCACCTTTGATCTGGACCCACATCTGTCTTTACCCAAGAAACTTCTCAGTTATTATCCTGCTAATATACCCCACTTCTCTTCTCTACAGCAACACCTCAACAGTCCCTCCTGACTCATGGTATTCAGGGCAAGGGTGGGCTCACTTTTTTTTTGAATGGGTGTCTTAAACTTCAGGAATTGCATTGCTGGTTGGTTACTCACTCGATGCAGTGTGACTCATTAAATGCCTGGCTGCACTCACCCTTTCCTCCTGTTACACATATTGTGGTGAGGACTCATACACACACAGAGGAGTCATTTCAGTGGAATGGCACAGGCTGTATTTATATCATTGCAAAAATACCTAAATATCCAGGACAATTACTGGGTAAAATAATTTTGATCTCAGTCCGAATGCCCTCTCCAGGTCAGGGATGAGTTTAAAGTATTTAAGTGATGTTAGATCAATATTGTGAAGATTGATGTTGGAGTTGATGGTGGAGATGATGTCAAACAGAACATCACACTGGTAACATTGAGTAACCAAATTGTTTTTCTTCTACATCTCTGGAGATTTCTGGACTCAAAACATTAAGATCAGGACGAACACCTTCACAAGTGATCTATATAAGGCCTACAATAATCATTTCATCCTACTGTCATGAGCGTGTACAGTACCAAGTTTCATGTCGTTTGGGTGAGAAATGACAAATATATCAGTCAGACACCAGTGCCATGGTTCTGTGCTGGCACATGTTCTACCTACGGGCTTTGCCCTGGTCTACATCTAATGAACACATCTCCAATGATCCACATCTGATGACTATCCTCAGAATGACGCATAAACATAATGATTCAGACCCTAAGTAGGTGTCCACAGTGGACAACACATTGTAGAACTATTTATTTGTGGTGTGGCCTTATGACAAAAGAGAATATAAATATAAATTAATAAAATTCAGATAACATGAGAGATTATCTTTAAAAAACACTGGAAAGACCTGAAAATGACTGACCAATAGATAGATAGATAGATCAATTCTCCTCTCTCTCTCTCTCTCTCTCTCTCTCTCTCTCTCTCTCTCTCTCTCTCTCTCTCTCTCTCCTGTCCAACCACACAACATGGGCCATCTGAAATTATTACACTGCTGCTTGGCCCACCACAGGATATATGAGCTGCACACTCTGCCAAGGCGGTGAGGGGTCACGCTCTGCCTCTAATAAGATGTGTGCATGTGCAAGCATGTTCCCAATGCAAACGTGCTTATCCTGATATTACAGGGTGAAGAAAGGGTTCTAGTGATACATTCCAAAGGCCTCCATCACTTTAAATGCTTCCACCCAACACACACACACACACACACACACACACACACACACACACACACACACACACACACACACACACACACACACACACATGTTTGCAGTTCTATCTTTGTAAGGACTTTCACAGATGTTATATATCCTCACATCTAAATTTCTAACCCTAACCCTATCCATTATTGATAAGTAAGGGTTAATTTAAATCCATTTCCAGGCTTACGCTTAAGACCAATCTTAACCCTCACACAGCCCTTTCAAATTTTGAGGACCAGCCAAAATGTCCTCACTTCCCAAAAATGTCCCTACGTTCCTGAGAAAATGCCAATCCTTTTGACGTAGCATGTACAAGAAGGGGGGTGGACTCCCTTACAGTTTCCTGGAGGACCACCTTCCATTATCACCGTGGCCCGCTCAGCCCTCCTGAGCTCACATGCTCATTGTGTTTCTGGGCATGACCTCCACCATTGAGGATGGACATCTCCCTTTGAAACATCTACAATGAATAGTAACTTTTTTTAATTTGAACCGGTTAGGGGATTGATCAAGTAGAATAGAACAGTTGCATATTAATTGTTGAGAGCACCTGCATCCCGTGCTGTATGTTGCTGGAAGGGCACTGTCTCAGATCAGAAGAATCTCTCTTAGTCTCTTTTCCATACATTGTGGACATTGACATATGTTACAACATTGTAAAACATGTTGTAAATTATCGCACACATTCATCACAACCTGTCATTCATTCTGGTATAAGATTCCATTAAATTTGGGCTCAAAATAATCTATGACATTGTATAAGATATCTTTTATAGTAACATATGTTATATGTAATATTTATTATTTCCATAAGAGAACAATTTAATATCCAGACGTAATATAATTACCTACAGTCATTTTCAGCTTAAGCAGCTTTCAGACTGTACTACTCTGTAGAATTTTGGCATCACAAGTATAAAGTAAGCAGTAAGTTGGAAGATTACTATGTTGCCGACAACACACGTGCATGACAACATAACTTGGTGCTTCTGGCAAATGGAACTGCACCTGCAAACTCAGTCACCCCTCTTCTCAACGCGGTCACTGGCTCCTGGTCCACCCCCACACTGGTTTTAAAATCCCACTCCTCACTTTTAAAGCACTACAGAATCTCGCTCCCCCACACCCTCGCTGAGCTCTTAGAAACATAGACACCCTCCCCTTCACTCCGCTCTACCTCTGCTTCCCTCATTCTGTCCCACCTGCCCATATGCCCATGGCACTTACTGTACATATTTTAGCTTCTCTGTCCCCAAATTTAGAATTTACTTCCACAGACTATCTTTACTTTGACACCTCTGCCCACCTTCATATCTTAAAACTCACCTTTTAAGATGGATCACCTCATTTTTTTTAACATTCCAGTTTTATTGTGTAGCTTCTTCCTTCTAGACTTTATAGTTTGTTTTTTTATTACTCTTCTCATGTTTTACTCTTATTTTGATGCATTTTTAGATGTGATATAAGATGAGCTTCATAGTTTCTGTGGCACATATAAATAAGATGTATTATTATTTATTACTAATTCATTTATTACTAATCTCCATCAATCATCATCTTTGTTTCTTAAAATTATTTTGTTTTGTTTTTCAAATGCTTCTTTTTTCTCAGCAGCAACTGGTGTAAAGCCTCTGCAGCAAGGTGACTCAAGGCCGTGGCTCACTCTCCGTCTTCCCACTACTCCCTCCCACTCAGCCCCAGATGTACCCCAGCGTGGGAGGCAGCTCAGCCCAGGACCACAGCCTCCGGCTGTACACACACATGCGGACAGCAAGGGCCCACAAAGCATTGGCTTTCATTCCCTTCCCCCACAGAAACCAAAACACATACATAACATAAACTTGTGTATTTACTCTCATGCCCTTAATGAATTAAGAGCAGCTCTTTTGTGATGTCATAATGTCTTACATCTGAAAGGAATACAGGAAAACAAGTGGGAGTATGTGGGCTGTGAATGCACTGTGAACATTCTTGAGTGTGAATCACACTGTGGGCAACTTAAATATATTTGTTATAATTTTGGGGGAAAAAAATGCAACCAGAAAAAAACATCCCAGCTTATTACAGTGAAATAAAAAGGATATAAAAATTAAAATAAAACAACTTAACAGACTTGAACACTGTTAATGTTCCAAGGGGCTAGCAGGGACCTGGTGGTGTAGGTTATGGACAATAATGATGATCATCATCACTAGTCTTTAGTTTCATCTGTGGAACTAAGTAAAGTCAGAAGTAGAGTAAAGTCAGATCAGTAAGTGTAATGCCATTTAAAGATTTAAAAAGAAAAAAAGCTTAAAGATTTTTAGGTGAATCTGCCTTGTCCCTTAAGTAAAAACTGCGAAACAAGAACTGGAGAAATGTGTTCCCACTTGTGTGCTCCTGTAAGGAGATGAGCAGCTGCATTTTGCATGAAATGTAATTTAGTGATGGATGCTTAGCTAATGCCAGCACAGAGAGCACCACAGCACTCTGAGAAAGAGGTAATAAAAGCATAGTTAAGGCACTCAAAAATTACCAAAAGATAAAACAGACTTCAGCTTAGGTAGACAATAAAAAAGCTAACCTACCTACAGAGTTCAGTTCTTTGTCTGTGTTAAAATTATATCAGGCTCCATCAGGTCGGATGGGGACGGTCGGGAGACTGTAGCCATTTTCAGGTCTCTCTGGGTTCACGTCAGGACTCTGTTGAGCCACTCAAAGTCATTTGTAATCTTAACCATACTGTGCTTTCTAGACATCCCAGAAAAGGTCGTAAATATGAGGAGTTGGACAGTGAGGACAACTCCAATTGGGTTTGGCAGAGTTTCAGGCACCTGACAAACTTCACTGCTCCCATCACCAGGTTCTACTGTTCCACAGATTCCAGTCCAAAGAGTGGGATGAGGGACACCTAATGAAATGCTGGACGATGAAGCTGTGGGGGGCTCTGAAGAAATATATTATATGTGTGTTACATGACCAAGACACCAGTGTTGCTATACACATTTTCCAGTTTCCTACCAATACAACCCTGTCTGTTGCTATTTTGATGTTTTTATTCACGCCACCAGTTCACACTTTGAAGCCAATAGTCTAAAGGTGAGTTTTAGTTATACTACTGGGGTGGCAAAACTAAATATCTGCATTACACATATAATACATCTATAATATCACCAGTGTGTTTGGCCTTTTCCCTGTCAACTGCAGGCACTATGAATAATGAACCCAGATGAGGAGTCTGTGGTTCATTGTCTTCTCTTTGGGGTCTTTCATTTACCCCTACTCCTGAACCTTTCAAAAAACAAACAAAAAAACAAAACAAGCCTTGACATACGTTTGGTGTATGTGTTCGTTTCCAAAAAGCTTAAGCCTTCTAAAAGACCCCCTAGCTTTTGTCTTCATATTTCAAATGAAGTTCCTGCATTCATCCCGTGAGTTTGGGTGCTCTGGAATGCACAGGGTTTGACAGGCATCCCAAGCATGTGTGTGTGTGTGTGTGTGTGTGTGTGTGTGTGTGTGTGAGTGTGTGTACTTGTGTGTGCGCACGCATGTGTGTGTGTGTATGTGTGTGTGTAAGGTACGTACACAGGTGTAAATGAGCATTCAACAGAAAGACAAAGAGCTTGAATGCATCTACCACCTCCACATTCCTTCGAGGTACAAAGGTGCACACTTGGAAACATTCTGACATTAATGTTACCTTTGCACATGCACACTTATCACCTCTCTCTGCACGCACACGCATACACTCCCACCCACCCACACATACACGCAAACATCCACCCACACACACACACACAAACATCCACCAGTTGGAGTCACATGTGCTCTCATTCAAAAAGAAGCCTACACCCACTTACCATGACACCCACACATCCACGTGCACTATAAAAGAGCTCCAATACCCCCCCCCCGCACACACACACACACACTCACACACACAAACACAAACACACACACACACACACACACACTAGTGTGGGCATGTGTCTGATCTGATGGGAAGTTTCAACTAGTTTTCTGCCTAAGTTGGTTTGCCTTCCCACTCTTGTTCTGTGTGTGTGCGTGCGTGCGTGTGTGTATGTGTGGGTGTGTGTGTGTGCATGCCACTCCAGAGAGAAAAAAATGAGGAAGAGAGGGAACAAAGAGATCTTGGGCAGACTCTCATACATTCCCCAGTACTGCCAATATCCTACCAGTATACAGCGCGCGCGCGCGCACACACACACACACACACGCACACACACACACACACACACACACACACACACACACACACACACATATAAACACGCACACACACAGACTCAGCAACATGTCTGAGCCAACCAGATCTAAATAGCATTTAATTATTAGTGCAGTATCTATGAAATAAACTATTTTTATTTTATTTTATTCAATATCAGGCATCAAAATGCAAAATTACAAAATTACAAAGTCACAAAATCAAACCTGTAAAAACAACACTGCATTGACAAACAAGGATCTGATCACTGATTTGATTTTGAATAACAACACTCAAGTAGACAAAAGAGGCAAGAAAGTGTTGTAAATATGAGGATGATGATATTGAAAGCAGCTGTAGAACAGAACCTACCTGAGCACATGGCCTGCACTTCCTCAGTCATCATGCTTTGTTTCTTTTTATGCTGCTGCCTCATGCTTCTCCTCCATCTCTATTTCTCTCTTCATATCGTTCCCCTCCTCTTTGCTCTCTCTCTCTCCCTTCTCTGTTCTCTCTCACTCCCTCTCTCTCTATCTATCTATCTATCTCTGTCTGTCTCTCTCTGTCTCTGTCTCTCTCTCTCTCTCTCATTCTCTCTCTCTCTCTGTTTCTCCACCCATCTCATGCTTTAGAAGTCCTCTCCTGTTTTAGTCCTACTGCCTGGTTTTCTCCAAACAGAATTAAAGCAAAACAGTTTCATCTTCATTAAACTTGGTTAATCATAAATAATTTTGGTTCAGAGACTTTTCCATTATTACCTCCTCGGCTCTGTTCAGCCAGACTCTTTAGTACCTCCTTGTCCGAGGTCACTGAATCAGTCACGACAATGACGCTTTCACAAGACTCAACCTGCCATTTTTTTTTAAACTCAGCAAATACTGATCCTGCATGTTTATTGCTTCTCTGAACTAAATAACAACAGCTACAGATGACAACCAATTTTGATTTGAAATTTTGATCCCCCGACATGTCGATATTTCTGTGCTGGGTGGCTGATGAGAGAATCCACATTGATTGCAGAGTTGTGTGTGAAAATGAGAAGGTGTACCAGGAGGTCTCTGAGCTGATGGCCGCTCGTGGGTACCTGAGTGGTTTTGACTTGGCCTCGACGTTGCTGGAAACCTTTGACAGAGGGTGATGAGTGTTTGCTGACCTGCTTTACTTCTGTGAGCAAAATGTAAAATACAAGGGCATTCACAACATCTGACGTGTTGTGAATGCCCTTGTGAATAATGAGTGTTATTATTGGTTTAAAAGTAGGTTTTTTTGTGTGCTGCAAATTTGTGTTGTATGAACACTGACATTGTGTGTATTTTCATTCAAGAATCCCTTTCCAGTCATTCACCCACCTCCCTCATTGTGGACCACCCAAGCTCCCCTGTTGCTGCTCCAGAACCAGCAGCTGCTGTGACGCCAGAGCCTGCTTCACGATGTGAAATCTAGTTTTACTTTTTAGCCCTCTGTACTGGGAGAGACTAACTACACTTTGGAATCTGCACAGTTTTCTGCTGACTCTAATAAACTACTTTATTTCAAAATACTGGTCAACAGTATGATCCAAACATCCCAACATTTATCAGAGACATTTTGGTCCTTGACCTTCAGCTTCATAAGGAACATGGTTTCAGTTCTGGGAAGGTGGGGGTCCAGCATGGTCCAGCAGATACAAGACAAGTCACCTGCATGCAATGTCAGGCAGAGATTTAGGCTTTGACCCAAGACATGGCCCTGCTACCACGTTTGTGCGGGTTTTGTCTATGTCAAACGTTAATAATCCTGCTGGTGTGAGGCTCTGTTTTCTCAGGTCAATGACACAAGCATCCCATGCTTCACGTGAGCTAGGTCGAGTCAGCTCACGAGAATCCACTAGTTCCTCTCCCCAGACACACCACCACCACCACCAGCAGCAGCAGCTCGCCGATCAAGAGGCTACATCAACATGGCAGTGGTTTCCAGTACCATATAGACTGGAAGGGCATTTTGGAATGCTGCTGAGATGCTAGCTTTTTTGTAAAAGCATCAGCCATCTTAATTATCTATCTTATTTATTGATTTGTCAAAATGGATTTTGAAATTCTGTATTTTCCTACCACATTCCATAAATAGAGTACATGAGATTGTCCAGGTCCACGATCAGTATTTTGGATAAAAATGATTCCATAAGATGTATCCATATAACTTGTCTTCTCTGGAAAATCTATCTTCGCTCAATTTACAGAAACAAGCAAAAACATATGTGTGTTGATGTTGCAATCAGAAATTCCAAGGATGTTTTTAAAGGACTAAGTAAGACTGAAGATGGAGTAACTTTTCCTACATTCTCTATAATGTCAAAGCACAGGCACTTAAGGCATTTAATTTAAGATCGGACAAGTTGATGTTATATTTCATTTGTCCTCACACGCTGCCTCCGGATGGAGCCTACACTACCAACAATCGTGACAGCACTGGTCTCCTCATCTCCCTCGCTTTCTGCTTTGAGCCTCTTCAGGACTAATGTTTCCATTGTATCATCACATGCCCACATCCTCTTAATTTTTCTTCCTCCTGCCAGTTGCGTGTCTGCTTGTGTAGGTGTACTAAGGAGCACTGACCTGTGTGGGCTGAAAAATGCCCACTTTCCCTGCTGTTGACGGTCTTTTCAGCATTTCAGATCAGCTTTCAAAGAACATTTTGGACATCCTGACAATGAACTATAATAGTCCATTATTATATAATAGTCCAATATATATAATTTATATATTTATAATTGTAATAAATGTGAAAGTTTGCTTGGTAGGACTTGAGACTGTTTGTGGTGCTACTGGACCAAAGGGCTGAATGGCTGTCATTGAGGACTCTGTGTCACTGAGGGTCACCAGCTAGTCAAATCTCCATAGAAACCACGCAATGGGGGTGTTCATCAATCAGGTAGTAGATTTTTAGTTGGGTAAGTGTTGATGATGTTTCATGTAAGCCATATGAAAATGCATGTGAAGACCTAATAATTGAAATAACACGCATCGTAATTAAGCATAGTATAATAATGACCCCGAAAACGGATGCAAAACACCTCCTGCCCTGGTTCAATGGTTAACCGCCATTTTTTTTCTTTTTAATAACCTACTATGTAAATTTCCTCTATAACTTCATAATTTTAATACTATATATTTGTTTATGTGCCCAGGGACTAAAGGTAGTTGTTTTAACTGTAACCTTGTACATTGCATCTCTCCCCATTGCATAGGGTTAATGTTTATTGTACCTGTACTATGTCATTCATTCATTCATTCATTCATTCATTCATTCATTCAGTTATAAGCTGGTTATGTCCAATACAAGTGAATGCTGTAATTTAATGCGTGTATAACAGGTCAGATCTTTTTTGATACTGTCTTGATGTTCAGTAGAGGTCAGGGGGGAATACTCAGCCAGTCTCCTGAAGTCTGCACAAGTTCAGCATCGACCCTCTGAGACCATGACTTGGTAAATGTGTTGCAGAGAATATCTGCTGTGAGACTGAACTCCAGTTATCTGGATGTAGAACCAGACTGATTAATCGATGGCAGATTTCCTTTTCCTTCCTCCGTTCTGATACAGAAGGACATTCCCATGTGTGACTCTTAGTATTGCTATTCACCTCCAGGGCTCTTAGACTCTGTTGTTGGTTCATACTGAGATGTATAAAATCATTAATAGTGCAACCAGTTTTACATTAGTCAGCAATCATTAACTAAATATCAAGGACAGTCCAAGTCTGTGACAGAGCAGACTTGTAAGCTCCTGACTGACACAAAGTGTACCTGTATAAACATTACCCTCATGCAGACTGCTGATCGAACATGTTGTAGTAATTCTGGCAAAGATATACAAATAAAATTGATTATACAGAACTATTGATATAACACAGAAACATAGAAAATAACAATATGTACCATGTGCTCTTTAATTCAAATGTGTGTTTTGTAACGACACTCAAAATGACATTCACTTTACTGACATGATTACTTATGGTTCTTTATTGATAATATCTTCCTGCTACGTGATCAGGTGTTATTGTCGTATAGACCACAGATAAGGATCAAGGTATGTTTGTTTTTTATGGGGTAACCATGCAACCCACAGCACTGTTGGCCAAGTTTGGTTTAGATCAGAGTTCAATGCTCAATCTTCAACATCAAAGCAGACTTTCACAAGCAGTGTTGTGTCACTCGGCACATTCTATTGACCTTCAATACATAGCCTCCATTATTGCTCCTTGGTCACAATGACAAAGCAATCTGTGCCATCTGGAAAGAAAATTGATATTTAAATGCATGCTTGTAGCTCAGTGTTGTCTGAGAAAGTGGCTTTGAATGTGTCTGAAAGGCCTCTTTTTCGACCTTCGAGGTAAGGATCAGAGTTTAATGGATCCAAGGTAATGTTCCAGTTTTCTTCTATAAAAGAAAATATATTTTGCACAGGCACCCTTTGACCTTGAATATCTCTGAGATATAAAGCTGGAAAAAGGACTACAGACAATTTATTGCTTATCTCTGTTAAAACAGATCACATTTTCTTCTCGATATGGAACTATTTCAGCCAGGCTGCCGTATCCTCCCATTATAGGTGCAGTCATCCATCCATCATAACTGTTTGCGGAGGAGTTAACAGCTTAAGTCAGTTGGTTTGTTCCCACACTGCCCATTAAGGGGTTAACTGTGTAGGTGTAGCTTCGATCCTTCAGGTAGGTCAGGTTTCTCTTAAATAATAATATCGCTGTTATTTATACCAGACAAGCTGCTATAGGGTGTCTTTGTTTTTGAAACACTGGCGCCAGTCGGTGGCCAAATACAATACTGCAGCCCATACCAACTCTGCTACAGACGTCAGATGAAAAGATTTAACCTGATTGTGGCGTGTGTGTGTGTGTGTGTGTGTGTGTGTGTGTGTGTGTGTGTGTGTGTGTGTGTGTGTGCACAGGACCAGCCAGTGTCCCTGACCCACCAGAAGGTTGGTTGGTATCAGTGGGCTTTTCAGTCTGAGTGAGAGCAGAGGACTGTGATGCTGGGTCACTACAGGGTCAAACAGCATGCTGTGTTTGTGTCCAACTTGGGACTATAAATAGCATCCTAGAAATCAAATCTAATCGTAACTTTAGGGTGATAAAACAGTGGTATAAAGAGTGAACAGTGTTTCTTCCAAGGCTCTAACAGATTACTACGACGCCTGCAGTCTGACAGGCTAAACCGTGCTTTCTCTGTTCGCAGAAACTAACCTGACGATGAAGAGAATGGCACCTTCATATCAATGGAGAGGTATCTGAGTGATACGTTTGCTGGGGAATGGCATAGACCTTTAATGTCACAATACAGGAAAATATTTACCCAGCTGTGATTTGATAGAGTGTGTGTGTTGTAGACTCTAGGACTCAGGACACAGAACAGTGCATATTCTTCATATTCTCCATCTACACATCCTAAATAGTTTAATTAAGAGGAAATCAGTGACAAAAGTATATGAGGGAATATTGAACTGGATTAAGACGGATGATTAAGATGAAGCTGCCAGACTGAAAAGAAAGGGAACGTCTATGTATATGGTGGAGAACGTGCAGGCATTTGGTGTGAGAGGAGATGGGGAGAGCCTGGATGACTACCTGTTGAACACCTCAAAGAAGGACCATCCATCATGTCACTCTCACTGTGTGGTTCTGAGTGAACCACATAATTCTCTTCTGTGTGTAAACACAACACATCAAGTTGCATTTGATGAATCTATGAAGCCTCATACGATGATGTAAGAAAATCTGGCAATGACACAGTGCTGTGGTGGTTAGCACCATCACCTCATAGCAAGAAGGCCCGGTTGAGATGGAGGCTGGAGACTTTCTGTGTGGAGTCTCCATGTTCTCCCTGTGGGCCTATGTGGGTTCTCTCTGGGTACCCCTGCTTCCTCCTACAGTCCAAAGACATGAGCAACTGGGAATTAGGTTGATTGGTCACTCCAAATTGTGTGGTGTGGGAAAAAAAAAGGTGTGAATGTGAGTGTGAATGGTTGTCTTCTCTGTGTGTCAGCCCTGTGACTGACTCGTGTCCAGTCCAGGGTGAACCCCACCTTCACCCAGTGTACTGGGACAGGCTCTAGTCCCCCCATGACCCTCTGTGGAGGAACAAGTGGAAGAAAGAGATGGATGGATCGATAAAAAGGCTAATTAAATGTGGTCTTGCTAAAAAAAAAAAAAAAAATTAAATAATTAATAATAAAAGTAATAAAAAGTAATGAAAGTGATTTACAAAACAATAACTGATGAACCCAAATCAACCCAGCGGCCACTGAACCATCCAAACAGGCAAAACCTCTCTGAGGTCGGCAGGATGATATGTTGACTTTAGGAGTCTTGGATTCCACTGGAACACAAATAATAAGTTAGTGGTCAGAGGAGTTTCTCTTTTCCTTCAATAATGTCAGATTTTCAGTGTCCACACTGGCCGTCTGCTGTCAAATTCCAACAATTATTCAGTGGATTGATTGGAAGTGCAAACAGCATTTGCATCAGTGCGTTCTCCTCTTCAGAAATGTCATCATCAAAGTCATCATCACCATCATCATCATCATTTATATTGCTCTGAAATGTGAATTATTATGCAGTTCATATCTTCTCAGCAGAGTCTGGTGGCTGACTTTGGCCCTTGCTGCTCAGAAACGTGAGTGCACCACTGCTGGGTTCCTTCCCGTGGACCCGTGGTGTTTCAGACCAGCCCCTCCAGTTGGCTGACGAAGTCAAGCCTGACAGGGCTGCTCCTCAGTCACTGCCTCTGCATGGCACTGGTCCTTCACCTCCATGGTCAGGTAGAGAGGGATGGATCAGATGTGACTAATGGCAGCATATTGTAGCGTTCCTTACTGTCAGGATAAGGAACAGTGGACGACTTCTTTGTTGCAGAAATGCTTTATTCAGCAACTCAACAGGTCGGCCGTAACCACGCCATGAAAAAAGAAGGAGCCCCCGAAAAACTCTCATACCTCGCTCTAACGCCCCGCGCACGCACACACACTCCCCCTCATGTCGCTCACTCCTGGCCCGCTCCCTGTCTCTCTAACCCTGTCACCGACACAATACAACACGACACAACAGGCTTTGTAGCAGAACATTGAACATTGCACATTTAACATTTAACATTGAGGCCATTACAATATGTACACACCCACCCGGGGTGTGTATTGTGAGCACTAGCCTGCAGGCTGACTTGTTTGTCTAACTGGCAGCTGGACACGTGTGTTTCTGCTGGGTAGAACCTGTTTGTGTTACAGGGCCTGGTGGAGTCGAGCATGACATGCTCCTCATAGTCAATCAGGCACTGCTGAGAAAAGCACAAGAAAAGCAGCATTTTAATGATTGTGCTTTGTAAAGCAAATAATTAGGAGTACGGCTGATTTATATCTCAATAATATTTGTGCTTTGTCCTCCTAATAATTATCTGCAGGAAAGGTGAAAGCTACATTTCATCAGTTTTCTTTTTTGTCAATATTTGTTATTTTAAAATGCTGAGAGTGAGGAGAACCGGAGTGAAATCCTTTGGTTGTTTGTTCAAACAGTCAATTTAAAAATTAAAATACAAGAACAATGAAAAGTATTTTTTTTTTTTATTTCTAATGAAGTTGACAATCGGGTCATTTATGACGTGCACTCAAAATAGCACGTGATATTGAATATCTACTGACGTCACTTCCGTCGTAAACAACAATAAGGAAGTGGAGAGACGAATCTTGACATTAGGTGGTGTGAAATGCTGCAGTCACATCTAAGATACTAGAGGTGGTTTCTCTCCACTGGGTGCCTGGCATGGGCGCTGCGGAATAGTTTATTATTTTTACGAGCAGCCCTGAGTTGCGGTCGCATTTAAAACGTTACATTCACTACATACAAACTAGCGACGAAGCTAATGTTACCTAACCAGCTGGTTAGCTCGCTAGCTAACGCGTGCGGAACTGCGACGGACAACTGAGCTCTTCGGTTCGAAGATAGCACGAAGCGCGCACGGATAGGGGGCCGACTCGCTTGTTTTGACCTCAGCGCGTGTCTTTCGTGTGGCGTGCGATGGAGGTTTCCAAATCGTCGAGCGCCACCATGCAGGTGAGCTTCGTGTGCCAGCGGTGCTGCCAGCCGCTCAAGCTGGACACGTCCTTCAACGTCCTGGACCGCGTCACGGTCCACGAACTCACAGGTCTGTGCAGAACTCTTTCACATGCGGCGAGAGCCTTGTCTGCCACACGCTGACCGATCGCGGCTCGTCTCCCCAGCTCCTTTAGTCACGGTGACGCCGAGCAAACAGACCGAGAGCTCTGAAGCGGAGACAGCTCCGGAGGTGGGGGCGACCGGCCTGGGCAGGCTCCACCACTCACAAATACAAGCTCAGAGAAACACAGTCATGCTCAGACATCTGTGAAAGATGAAAAACATTGTCCCACTTGGGTACTCATACAGATTTGCTGATAGTCATGTATGTCTCACTGTTAAACATTCCTTCCAGGAGGCATTTGTAGAAAACAAACAAGATGGCGTGTCCAGAAAGTACATCCCTCCCGCGCGGTAAAGTCCTTTTGTTAATTCACGAAATAGAATAGACGCTTGTTGCATCCGGCCATGCTGCGTCTACTATCGCTGACTGCTGATTGTACCTCTTCAGGATGATGTCAACAGAGAGCGCCAATAGCTTCACGCTCATCGGAGAAGCATCTGATGGAGGCACCATGGAAAACCTCAGTCGCAGGCTGAAGGCAAGCGGCTCTCACGCGTCTCAAAACTGCGACGGCTGAAACGAAGGGAGACGTTTCAATTGGACTCCTTCTCTTTTCAGGTGACCAGCGACCTGTTTGACATCATGTCGGGTCAGACAGACGTGGACCACCCGCTCTGCGAGGAGTGTACCGACACACTGCTGGACCACCTCGACACACAGCTCAACATCACAGAGAACGAATGCCAGAATTACAAGCAAGTTTAATTTGATTGATCTGTTTGCACTCAATCCCAGACAATTGAGTGCCAACAGATTAATAAGCTGCCACTGTCCACTCAGCCCTACAGAGCTTATCGTGCATCTTTTGAATGATGCAGATGTCATGTGACTACGGTACTCTAAAAGCTGATCTGCTTTCAGTGTAGATCACAAATGTCTACTTAGTATCTGCGTTCAATAACATATTGTTTACCATATTCCTTTCAGGCAGTGTCTGGAGCTGCTGTCGAGTCTACAGGTGGAGGAGGAGGAAACCCTGCTGGCTGAGTTGCAGCAGCTGAAGGAGGAGGAGGCAGCTCTGGTGGAGGAACTGGAATCAGTGGAGGAGCAGAGGGCTGCTGTGGCCGAAGACCTGGCCCAGTGCAGGGTCCACTCCCAGCAGCTCGACGCTGAGGAGCTCCAGTGAGTGATCCCCCCACTGTCCACGCCCGGAGTAAACGGGTGCAGAGTGGATACTGCAGCAGCTAACTGTCTGATGTCACTGCCTTGCACTGGGAGGTATCAGAAAGAGTACAGCGAGTTCAAACGGCAGCAGCTGGAGCTGGATGATGAGTTGAAGAGCGTCGACAACCAGATGCGCTACTGTCAGATTCAGCTGGATCGCCTGAAAAAGACCAACGTCTTTAACGCCACGTTTCACATCTGGTACAAACACATACACACACACACACACACACACACACACACACACACACACACACACACACATACACAACTGGTTGTATGTGCCCTTTTTAATCAAATTTGGGGCAGTCACTAAACAAACATTTACAGAATGGCTCAAAATGTTCCCATCTAGGCACAGTGGCCAGTTTGGCACAATCAACAACTTCCGTCTGGGTCGACTCCCCAGCGTTCCCGTGGAGTGGAACGAGATCAACGCAGCCTGGGGCCAGACAGTGCTGCTACTGCACGCTCTGGCCAATAAGATGGGGCTGCGCTTCAAAAGGTTCAGAGATATGTTTATGTCCGTTAACACTTGTGCACAATGCTTAAATAAATGTACTTTAACCATAGATTCTCCTCTTCTTCCAGATATCGCCTTGTCCCATATGGAAACCACTCATACTTGGAGTCACTGACAGACAAGTCAAAGGTATGAAATTACATCACTGTATATATTATATTATGTATAGTCGATAATCAGAGCCTGTTTGTAATAGTATCTCCTCACCTTTCTTGTTGTTTGTTCAGGAACTGCCTCTGTACTGTTCAGGAGGCCTGAGGTTCTTCTGGGACAATAAATTCGACCACGCCATGGTGGCCTTTCTGGACTGTGTCCAGCAATTCAAGGAGGAGGTGGAGAAAGGAGACACTGGATTCTGCCTCCCATACAGGTGATTTCCACTTGTCTAGTCAGACGCAAGCAGATGTAGGGAACCTGACCGCTGTTTCAAACATTAGGATGGACGTGGAGAAAGGGAAGATCGAGGACACGGGTGGCAGCGGCGGCTCGTACTCCATCAAAACCCAGTTCAACTCAGAGGAGCAGTGGACCAAAGCGCTCAAGTTCATGCTCACCAACCTGAAGTGGGGCCTGGCCTGGGTCACCTCACAGTTCTACAACAGATAAGCTGGACAGTGGCAGCGGACTCCTTCTGGCCATTTCAAAAGGATTCCATGTGAATCTCAGATACCAAAAGAACCTAACTTATTTGGATCACTTGTTTTTTGGCATTATCAGTACTAAAAGCACACAGGACTCCTCTGGATTCATCGGTTGTTACAGAGGGGGCATTGAATAGCTACTACTAATATATGGTTTTCTCCCAAATGCTAATTTTGCATCAAGACACTCTTGAACCTTTAGTCTTAGTTGAAAGAATTCCCCTCTAGTCTGTTGGAAACACAGCAAAGGTGATTTTTCAGTAGGTGGGTGTCAGTATTTGTACTTGAGTTTTCACATTAAAATGTTACATTCATTTAAGCAATTCACACAGCTTTCAGACTTTTTATGAGTTTGGATGTACAACAGTCATAGTTAATAAATGTCCACTATGGGCTAAATGGCATCTCACATAGTGAATTTCTTTAAATTTAGCATGGTAATTATAAATGTTTCTGTGTCTACTCAAATCCCTCAAATTAAAACTTGAAAGTCACCACAAAACCAGACTTGAACTTGAATGAACAACCACGCCACAGCTAAACAAAACATTTTTTAATGGTTTCATAATTATTTCTGTTGAATCTTCAATCTCACCACAATCACACAGTCACCCCCCATAAGATTAACAAAAGAGGATAAAATTCATGGAAAAATAAGGACTTAATTCAAATACAGTAATAGGCTGATTTCCAGTTATCCAGTATAATATGTAAAATAGGTAGCTTCTATGTCCTGAACCAGCTCTGTGTCATTTCTGAACCTCAAATATTGCCATGTCCACCAGGCAGGCCTCCGACTTTGGTCATCCTTGTAACTTGTGAAAGGCCTTCCTACAAGTCTCAGGTTCACGCCTTTAAAACGGTACTTCTGTGAAATTGACTAATTCTGAAAAATATTTTAATAGATACATTTGGAGCAAAACACAAAGAAATTTCATTAACGCTTCTTGTAAACCTTCCAACGTCACAGGCAGGCAATGTTCCACACATGGTAAACCTCTCAGCCTGGCATTTGTGCAATTTCTGTTTTGTCGTGTAGAAAAGCCCCCTGAAATTAGCCCCAGGTTTTCACCTTAGTGCATGCATATGGGCAAATCTTTGGGTTCTACAGCCCACAGCCAGAGAACGGCCCTTGTTTTCACAGGGGTGATGCGCGTGGATATGTGCGCTGCTCACACCCTGCCAATTTGGCACCACCATTTTGGTTTCAGTTCACACTCCGATAATCGATGCAGCCCATTGCACTCTCTCTCTCTCTCTCGACCAAAAGAGTGAATGCTGATTTTCATCAGGAGTGGAATTCCTCCAAATGGATTTCTTCCTCACTGCCTTTACCTTCCAGGTCCGCTCATCATGATTCAGATGGAGGTGCTGCTGTAGCAGCTGGATGTGGAGGGAAGGGGAGGTGCCATGGGTGCGCTGTTGCCCAGAGCTTTTCGAATGTGGGGCATAAGGAAGGGGTCGCTGGCTAGCTGCAGCACATCCACGCGGTCTTCCTTGTGATAGGCCAGGCAACGTCGAATAAAGGCCTGCAACGGGAAGAGCAGGACGTTCACGTCAAAACTAATCTGTAGAAGAACTGATTGTGCAGGGACTATCTGCCGTAAACACACACCTTTGCATCAGTGGTGACTGTGGGTTTGGGTGGAAAGTGCACCTCAGTGGCTTTTAAAATGGTGTTTTCTTGAAGGATATCCTGCTGTGACAGGTTATGACCAAACGGCTGTAAAATGAAGGAAAAGAGTACAAAGCTGATGTTTACAACAGGCAAACGGACAACAAGCCTGATTTTCAACAAATAATGCCCTGGGGTTACCTTGCGTCCATATAAACACTGATAAAAGATGACACCGACTGACCAAACATCCACTTTGTTGGATATTTTGGGGGGGTCTTTACCCATCACGAAGCACTCAGGAGGCAAGTACCTGTGGTATTAGCACAACATGAGACAGAATTCTATACTATTTTGGTTCTAACTTAAGAATTAGAATTAAATATTAAAAATTACCGTAATTTCCGGACTATAAGCCGCAACTTTTGTCACACGCTTTCAACCCTGCGGTCTATGCAACGATGCGGCTAATTTATGCATTCTTTTCTAACGGCCGGCAGGGGCGCTCGAGCAGAAAAGGTAAGAGTGAGACAGGTGGAATATATGTGTCGAGGAAGATGCAAGTTTAATGTAACTTTGCGCTTTGTCCATGAATAAAATTAGCATGAACAGACCCTCATCATGGAAAATGCAAGAAGAAATGCATATGACGCAGCTTTCAAGTTAAAAGCAATCGAGCTGGCCCATAAAGAAGGAAACAGAGCTGCTGCACGTAAACTTTTACCGGTGTTTTTTTAACCAGCCCTGTTTGTGCTGTGCTACCGTATTCCTGCTGTCTTACTGCCGCGTCACAGGCACTGTTTGGAAAGAAAAGCTAAGGTATATTATTAAAACTTTGAAAACTCTTTCTGTGTACCGTCTTTCTTTGTAAATATCTCATGTTTCAATGTGGGCACATGCGGCTTATAGACAGGTGCGGCTTATGTATGTACAAAATGTTTTTTTCTTTAAAAATGTACTGGGTGAGGCTTATAATCAGGTGCGCTCTATAGTCCGGAAATTACGGTAATTAAAACACAACTTTTGCTTCCAACACACGAGGCTGTAGTTGTTGCTTGGTTACTAAAAGCAGTGAAACGTGTCTTTACCAATAGGTTCCTGCTCCCTGTGAGGTCAGCTCCATACCATCTGCTGAGCTGTAACTGTCATCATCCATGATCTTTGACAGCCCAAAGTCAGTGATCCTAATTTCTCCACAAGCTGTCCCATTAACCAACAAGATGTTTCCTAAAAGCAGAGCAGTAAGCAGAAGGTAAAACTCAGCAAGTAAACATTTTTCTGAACTGTGAACACATGTATTCCTTTTTCCAATCAGGTATTGTTTAGCTTCACCTTTGCATTAATAAATAAAACCCTAAATACAAAAAAAGAATGAACAATACCAGGCTTGAGGTCATAGTGAATGATGGGCGGGTGGATCTGGTTGAGGTACTTGAGAGCATTCACAATCTGCATGACAATGGAGCGGCCTTCCTTCTCAGTCATCAGCTTATTCTGCTTCAGGTAGAAGTCTAGATCGTTGCCTTCACAGTACTCAAGTACTGTGCAGAACCTGCAGGTGAACAATGCAACAGAACCGTGATTCATCAGCCAGACTAGAAAAATAGCTTTCATCCTCGATTCCACTCACGAGTCTGTGTCGAGTGAGAAATAGTCGTAGAGCTTGACTATTCTGGGATGATCAAGTTCTTTATGGATTCTGTATTCCCTGCAGGCGTGTCTGGAAAAATACACCAGTGAGTTGTGAAAACAAAGGCTTTTACCTTTAGGGTTGTTATGTCACATCAGCAGGTGCAAATGAAAGATGATCAGACTCACTTGTGGTAATTTTGTTTCTTCTCCTCCTTCCAGTTCTTGTTGAGCTGGTGGATTTTAATGGCCACATATCGTTGCTCTGTTAAATCAAAGGCCTGCAAAAGAAAAAAATGACAAGTCAATAAGGATGGACAATACTGTACCAAAGAATGGTACAATGGATGCTGTTAACAGAACTGTAGGATCATCACCAACATATTTACCTTGAAAACCTCACTAAAGCCTCCCCTTCCCAGTAAATGCAATAGCAAGTATCGGTCATTCAGAGTGGGATGGTCTTTAAACCTAAAGAAGAAGATGGTTGTGAAAATGAATTGGCATTGTCACTTTTTAAATCATTACATCACGAGCTGCATCGATCTGATCCATACTGAGAATTATCCTCGTTATGGATTCTCTTCAGTTCCCGAATGTGCAAGTTTCTAATTCGCTCCAAATGCTCCAGCTCTGTCTGGATCTCTGCTTCTTCCTGTGCAAAAGAAGAAACAAATATTTGGATTTTCTCAATCCCTGCTAAACACTGACTTTTGGAACAAACCTCTGCACAGACAAATCTCAATAATACCAATGTAAGTTGGGAACAGATACCTTTTTTAGATGAATAATTCGCAGTTTGAAAATCTCCTCTTGCTCATGATACTGTGCTAATGACAATCTGTGAAGGAAATTAAAAAGAGATTTAATTTATTGATTTAATAAGTCTGAATGCCGTTGTAAGAAATGTATACGAAAAGGAATGAGCTCCCATTCTAATGATTTTCAACCTATTCATTTCATACAACTGTAGCAAAGAACCACAAGATCAGATAACCACACGTGTCCTAGAATAAAACATCAAAAACTGATGTAATCTGAGGAGATTAAATGTCATGTTACGCTTCATTCTCCTGGCTGTTGCTCCTGCTCTTTCGCTTGTTCTGTTCCAGGCTGGGTGGAGGCGTCGGAGCCAAGGATGGTGGCTTCCTCTTCCCCAGCAGCTTCCTCTGCCTCTCGATATCCTCCCTCTGCGAGCTGACTCGCTCCTGCTGCCTGCAGAATGACACAACCATGCAGTCTCATCAGACATTGACAGCGTAACCATAACACCTGGTTTTGGTTTCATTTGACTGCTGACTTGATGAGGTTCTGGAAGGCGTATCCGTCAGTCCACTGCTCGGTGAAGGATGCTCCGTGCCGTACGGTGGTGAAGTGGCCCAGACGCAAGCGGTCCTGCATGCTCTTGTCCCTGCACGCCATCTTCTCCTGCTTTGCCTAAACGAGAAGAAAGCAGAATGGCAGACATAAATATCTAAGATGAAGAATAATTACGGTGTGCTTTTAAAACCCACCTTCTCAATAAGGAGTTTCTTGCTCATTGTCACACACTTGTTGAGCCGCTCCTTGTAGCGCTCCAGCATCTTCTGCTGCTCATCGACCTGTCGCCTCAGATCACAATTAGCCTGCCAAAACAGGTAGAGATTTAATGTTGCTCATGAAACAACAATCACATTTTCAGGCTTATGTATAGAAATTAGAAATGTACAACCCAGTGATTTAAAAAAATAAATAAAATACACATAGATCCATAGTGCATCACAAAAGCTGTAAAATAAAGCAGGGTTAACCAAGTGCATCAAGACTAAAGACAAGGGCTTCCATTTTAGAAGGTTAATTTAAAATTAACATCTATGTAAGACTTTCAGGTTATTAAAAGATAGGTTTACGTGATCTTATCGTCTTACCCTCAGAAGGTCATCAATTCTACCCTCTTTTTTCTCCAGGTCAGAGTTCTTATCTTTCTCCAGCGCAGTCAGTTTCAGCAATGTCAGTTCTGTCTGAGGAGGGAGGGGAAGATTGAGTTGACATGTAGATAAAAAACACACAAACAATGACATGTACTTTGTCCACATCTTGGTCAAGTGTTGACCAGGATGATGAAACTATTTTTTGTTATTTATTTTCTAATATCAAGCCAATTAATCTGAACCGAGGCTTTTCAGTACTAAATTCAGGTAACGGATGACAACCATTATTCAACTGGTGCAAACCATCAGGGAAGTTGGCGTAACTCCTCCAGTCAGTTACCTGGATGGCTTTGTGTAAGCAGGGGTGGGCGGGGACAGTCTTAACAGAGCTGCAAGATGAAGAGTCTGTATGGGCTGAGCCTGTGGATGAAGGGCTGCTGAGCTGAAACTGCATTTGAGACAGACAGTGCAAGAGAATGAAAGACAGACAATGGAGGACATCGATACTGCCATGTCTCAATTTTAGTGTTTGTCAGAAGGTGTCAACAGCAAGTTTAGATGGTGTGCCGACTGCTCCATCCATAATGTGAAGTCACTGTGTCGACAGATGCAAAAACACTGACGCTAAGAAAAGATACAGGAAAATTAGAAAGACGTGCAGATGACTCTTTACTTACCAAAGGATTAGACAGTGAATGCTGTGGAGAAGAGTGCACCAGCATGGGAATACCCCGGGCAGGACTGGTGCCAGAGCCACTACTCCCAGCAAACTGCCCATAGAGCCGTGAACAGGCGTGGACAAACGGGTCAGGATAAATATAGGAAAAGCGAGACATCACATTAGAGATTGAGAGTGAACTGGAACTAAATGAACACAACACACGTTCCTTCTTGGGAGTTTAATTTGATGATCTGACTCACCTCATAGTAATCATTGATTTTGTTTCCTCTCCCCTTTCCTACAAGGACAGGAAAAATAAAATCTGATTAACTGGGTCAGATACATGTGAACATGCATGTAACTTGGCCGAAAAAGGTACCGAATTTTAGCATTAAGCATTTTTAAGAGAGAACTTTTCTGCCATACTCACCCTGACTATTGCTGTCATATGCGTCTCCTTTTCTCTTCCTACTTCTCTGCTCGTTGCTCTTCTTCTCTGGTGTCTGTTGAAAAAACAAATTTTTAAAATGTCTTTTTTCTAACGTGAATCCTTTATCCACAAAATTCCCCCAACCAACCTCCATTTCCTTGTCACTCAATGACCCTGTGCTGCACAGTGACTTGTTGGATGATTCGCTGTTGGCTGAACTCTAGAATAGATGTACATATATGATTCATGTGCAGGGAAAAAGAAAAATACCCAATTTCCTAACATTAAAATGCAAGCACATGTACATTTTGTACATCATAAATAAACGCTGATAGGAAACTCTACTGGCAGTTGGTGCATAGTATACATAAACAAATAAAGCAGCCATGCAAATCTAAGTCTCACATCAGTTGAAAGAAAGAATCAGTGAGTTTCACACACGAATGTGAACACGTACAGCTCTGAGCCTGATGAGCGTAACTGGAGCAGCAAAGTGATGCTATGAAAGGCGTGCTGGATTTCTGCTGCTTAAGATCATCCGTACAGCAAGAAGACAATCTCTAAAATAGATAACCGTTCACTCTAATCCCACATTCAATCCTGCCTAAAAACACCCACAGGCCTGCCAAATTATTTCAAATCACTCTAAAGGCATAAGCTTGATGCTGACTGCATTCTCAAGGGTTGCCATTTTCTCCAATGGACACAGTCACAGTAATACAGTTAAACAGCGGGGGCCATTTCACTGTCACTATGCTATTCTGTGCTTATACAAAGAGCTGCTGCCGAGCTCCCCTGTCTGCCAAGACAGAGCTCATGTTGTTTAAGTTTGAGAGCAGAAGTTCACCACAAAAACAAACACAGAGCATCAGACAATACTGATACTAATAAGAAGGAATGCTCACAGATATCACTAAAGGGCCACAGTGAGATGTTTGCGTACAGGAGCAGCTTTTCTGTGCATGCAAGTTACTGCAGGCCAGATATTCATCTGTATATTTGAGTCCACCACCAGCACATTTTTAACTGAAAATGGCTAAACAGATTGTGATAAACAAGTGAATAAGCATGGTTTTAAGGATGCCTACCTTGGTCACACCAACCCCAGTAAAGCGAGCCTCAAGCAGTTCCTGCCTGCGTGGGTCCAGGCTTAAAGCCCGACTGTGGAGTCCTTCCATCATGTCTGGAAATAAAGAGACACACAGCATATGAAACACGGATGATCTCTTTGAGCTATAACCTTTAGTGATTACAGTGGTTACAGTTTTTCGGGCACTTTCCTTGACCTTATTTTGGATCAGTGCAAGCTTAAGTCCATCTGAAACAGTACTCGGCACACAGTTGACAACATGGTGGACTGTCATTTATCATTATCTGTCCAACATGCTGATAAGCAAAGATGGCCATTTAATGTGTGTTGATTAAAAGCACATAGACAGGCTTTATTTGAATACGACTACATTTCAAAAGATGCAGTGGTGCATTTGAAGTTTAAGTGCTAAAGTTGTAACATGAATTCATGGAAGATCATGGGTTATAAATCAGATTGGTGAGTGGAGATCTGGAGGACAGAACACAATCTGACAATCAATCAATCAATCAATCAATCTGCCTGCATGTGATTTTTATCGTCCCACACAATGGGTTCGGGAACAATTCATGATTATTTGACTATATTTTTAAAAAAGAACATTAGATTACCTATTATTTTTCCTCCAAAGGCATATCAAAGCATTGATAACAACGCACAATTTCGCGTTTACATTAATTATGTGCAACCAATTTCCTTTAATTTAAAGGTCGTCTGTCTTAATTTGACTTCAGAAGACTTGGTGGAAAGCTTTAATCTGATGGGATGTTATCAACCAGCCAGGCTAGGCTAGGCTAACGTCAACCTGGCTAACGCTACGTTTCGCTCACCAACCTCCTATTTTTATTTTTTTTTTACAATTATTTGCCTGTTTTTAGAAAACCAAAGCGGCTGACTCCCATGAAAAAAAATACCACGAAAACACCTGGCAGCGGCAGCTCGGCACGCCTCACGGCCGGGTTCTGGACGCCTCGGAGGGCAGCTCAGATCAGGGTTAGCCTGGAGCTAGCTAGCTAGCGGGCTAGCGTCTCACCTGGAGAACTCTACTCTGGTGATATTCAGGCACAGAAGCCACGCTGTCCGTCCATCCGAAAGCAGGGGGGGGACAAAAAAACTCTTTAACAACCCCGGAGTCAAAAAACACAGGAAACAAGACAATGCGGAGGAAGCTATCCATTTACAATTACTGCGAATTCGGGGGAAGACATTTGTTAGCCTAGCCGGTGCTAGCTGGGGGCAGCGGCGCGGCTCCGGCCTGCTGGTGTCATCCGGACAGGAGGCCCTGATCCTCGGGGTTTCCTTGTCCGTCTTGTTGCCCCCCTCACCCCACCACCCACTCTCTCCCACCCCACCCCACCCCCCAGCCCCTGAACGGGTAAGCTCAGGAGCCGTCAGCGCCGTGGAGCCTCGCAGCGAGCGTGTCCCATCCCGGGGGCCCGGCCGGCATGCTCAGGCTCAGGCAGACGGGAGCAGGTCAGCCCCCCTCACGGCGGCCATGGCGCGGCTCTTCATCTAAAGATTAACCCCCCCCCCTCCACCTCCACTCTCTTACAGCAAGGCCGCTGACGGGGGCGCTCCGGGAGGGAGGGGGGAGGAGGGGGGGGCACCGCCGGGTTGTGGGTGTCTGACTCTCCGGGTCACCTGGAAACGGACCTGTCTGCGGGTCCGGAGGCGGTTACCTGCACTGGCGGCGGCGGGTCAACTGGCCGGGCCCCAGTACCTCCCCGGCCCCGTGTGTGTGTGTGTGTGTGTGTGCGTGTGTGTGATCTAAATCACGTCAAGTTTGTTTCGGAAATTTCCAGCAGATGCACCGTGGCGTGACGTTTGAGGCCCGGCCACGACATGCGGCCGTTCCTGAGTGACATCATCGGGGGTGATGAAGATGATGAAGGCGGCGGCCGGACTTCAGCTGGTGGATGCGGCGTCCCATCTCGACGGTTCAGGGACGCTCCCTCTGTCTTTGTGTGATAAAGTGGCGTTTTATATTCCGGATGATTGTTTTGTTTCGGTTTTTTTTTTGCAGCAGAAACTCTGAACTAAAACTTTTTTCCAGTTTTGAAGCAGCGCTCACGCCTGTTGGTGACGCACCACATGTTTACCAAAAATTAATAAAAACACACCTGAGGCTCCTGAGGCCGCATCAGTGGTCCCTGACGCCCCCCCCGGGGGGCTTGGAGGGCTTCATGAGCGCCCCGACAGTTCGTCCTCCGGGGCTCTCCGGAGCGCATGCTGCAGATGGACAGCAGGGGGCGCTGCGCCTCCAGACTCCTACTGCAGGTTTGCAGTCACCTTCAGGAACCTTCACGCTGATCTCTGCACACAGGCACCCCTCATCGTCTAAGTTGAACTCTCTGTCGCCAAATCAATTCCAACAGGTCCGTGGGTGTTCTGGGCTGTCAGTTTTTAATACCGTGTACAGGCTGATCCAGGTCTAATTAAATATCATTTATGCATAGTGTTTATTGTCACAAAGCTGCTGGTGTATTTCAAAATACTGTTTTAAATTGTAAAACGTTTTGAATTTACAGCAGGGTTAATCTCATTCAAAAAAGGAAGCACAAGGCATTTTATGATAAAATATTGACAAAACAGAACTTCAATACCGAGATTATGATGAGAACATGACTTTTACTTCTTTGTTTGTTATTATGTCTATTATTCGTCCCTTTGCCTATTGTTGTATGACAGGTTTGCTTTAATACGCTCTTATATTCCAGTTCATTATAAAGCTGCAAACCATCTGAAAATAGATGTGACACAGAATTATTCTGTAGATGATTTAAAAATCTGTATATTGTACCAGACACTGTCTGCATCAAGGATGCACGTGGTCAAAGTTCTGGGGCGGGATTGGACACATCTGCACAGCACAAAATTCTATCATCAGTCATACAAAACAAGATCTTATTTATCAGTAAAATTCGGACCAAACACACCCTCAGAATCATTTCTACATATTTACAAATATTTAGAACTTTGCTGACAGTAGAGGCCTGCACATGATTTGGTAGTTCCCCACAAAGGAGAGTGAAGGTCT
Organism: Lagocephalus sceleratus; assembly: GCA_911728415.1. Taxonomy (NCBI): domain Eukaryota; kingdom Metazoa; phylum Chordata; class Actinopteri; order Tetraodontiformes; family Tetraodontidae; genus Lagocephalus; species Lagocephalus sceleratus. Next base: position 13,464,586 of record CAJVRN010000231.1, on the reverse strand, counting down.
GTGACTCCGCCATTCATCCTCCACGCCCGCAGAAGCGTCAGTCTTTTCCTCTGAATGTGATGTTCGTGAAGGTGGACGTGGCTCCTTTGTAAAGAGGATTGTGCCCCTGGTAGAAAAACACACATTCATTTCATTATATCTCTGTTGTTGGATTTCCACATGTCTGAAGCTTCTGTGACTATGTAGCTTCACTTTTGCAGGATCTGATCGTGCCTCTGAGACAAAGGTGGAGCCCATTTTACTACTGAGCTGAGCTGATTTAGCGATTAGCTAATTCAAACCCAGCCCTTCCGTTAACTCCCTTTCCGCTGAAGTGGGTGTGTGTGTGTGTGTGTGTGTGTGTGTGTGCGAGAATGTAATTTGTTCCTTATTTGGCCCGACCAGACTAATTGCTCACAATACAGTCCATCATTGTGAACTTTTATTATTTCTGAGGGAAAAAAAACAATGACAAGGCTGATATTTTACAGGAGGCAGTATCTATCTCAATCAGTGGGAAACTTCAGAAATAAATTTAAAATAAAGACTTCTCAAAAAAATCAACTGCTATCTGAATTAACTCAAATAATGAGAAATGTTGCCAATTTTTCAACTTAGAATCTCAAAAATATTAATAATATATCAATATTTTGAGTATGTACCTGAAAAAATGTATTTTCAGTATGTAAAAAATTGGCAGTCATTACCAAATGTAACACCAACTGGCATTACTGACCGTGTCCCATTTAGCACGAGCGCGCTCTTCCTCAAATTTGGCGAACTCTCGCCTGTCATGGATGGTGATCAGCAGTTTCCAGATAAGTAGGGCTGCTAACCCGAGGAACAGTATGGCCCCCGCCACAGACAAGAGCACCACCAAAATATCTGGACCCTTGGGGCAGTCTGGGTGGAAAGAGAAGTGATAAAGGAATGAATGAGTCGAGACGGAAGAGATACACCACGAGCAGCCTCAGCCTCTTTTTGTCAAAGGTCAGGAGATTTTACAGTCAGAGGATGAAATCACGTTGCATAAACAGGCCATAAAAAGTAACACACACCAAACAGGAACGAACTTGAGTGTTACTTTAGAACCCCGAGCTGCGTGTGTGTGTGTGTGGGTGTGTGAGAGAAACACAATCTTGCGCTCAGGTCATATTAATGACGTCAGCGTCTCCTTCCTCACCGTTAAGATCGATTGCATGTTCGACACAGCTTGTTTGTCAGACTGAATGTAAAGTTCCTCTACACGGCTGCATGTGTGTGTGTGTGTGTGTTTGTTTACATGCTTTCTACATATGTGGCTAGCTCCGAGCCGCCGTGGGGCAACCGAGGTGAACTTTTATGGCAGACATCAAAGTCCTCTCCTGTCTTTCCCAGGTTCCTTTCATCTCCCGCTCACCTCGGCACGTCATGCTAACGAACCAGTCCGCTCTTTTGGGCCTGCGTTTTTTTTGGGGGGTTTTTCTGCGACATCATTTCTTATTACTCCTCTTGTTCTATGTCTTATTTCCACCTTATAACAATGCCCAATGTTTCCTCCGTTCTTCTCTCCGTGGAGAAATACGCCATGTCAGCGTGTTCCGAGTGGGCCCGGGCAGGTTTTTAACGACCCTCTTTGGCACCGCGGGGTGCCTCGTGTTCAAGGCAAATTTTGGTGCACTTCTCTGCTTCCCACTTGTGCCCAAATTAAACACACACATTCATGAAAGGAGGGACTTTCTCTGCGGGCACTGGAGGTCATTAAAGCCTGTTTTACCGCCCCGCACTTTTTTCTACCTGGCTGCTTTACGAGCAGATGAAAGGAGCGTAGTAGGGAAGTGACAACTTGAACATGAAACACACACACTCGACCTTGTGATGCTATCTTGTCCATTCATACAGCCACCGGCCCATGTGACTTGTTATCCAACAGGTTCCCATTAGAAGGCAGGGACCTCAGAAAGGCTTTTCTTACTTTCTCTTACCTGGTTCTTTGATGACGTATAAGATAGATTTCCCACTGGCTTCCTCGTAGTACTGAAAACGCTCCACGCAGTCGTCCTCGTCCTTGTAAGAGCAGTTGACGGCATTTGTAACGTCGGAACCTGTTGAAAAACACCACCAAAAACATCAGTTTGTCAGGTTTGAGCTTTGTTTCTTCTTCTGTGATTGGGCAGGATGGATCTGAGTATTTATGAACACTCAGCGTGTCTCACATTTCTTTGTCCCTCATGCAAGAATGAGAAATTCTATCAATAATGTTGATTTGCAGTTTCCATAAATGGCTAAAATGAGCAAACATTGGACTGTTTTGAACTTCAGTTACTAATTTAATAAGTTCTCTTTTGGACTTGACTTCATATGCTGCATTGAAGATAGGGCGGGCTGATACTGCAGCACCCTTAGCACCCACCCACCTTCTGATTGTTATGCTGCCTGAGCTTTCTACTTTCAGAGCTTCTTCCTGAGGGGTTTTTATCGGTGTGTGTGTGTGTGTGTGTGGTCTAGGGGAAGCATCGGGAAAAATAAATGAATGAAAAGTAAACAATATTCACATTTTCCCACTGGTCCATTAAAAATAGTCCATATAATTTTAATCTTTTTTTTTTTTACACTCAAAATGGTTGAATTTGAGTATTTCCTGTTTCATCCATCAATCCACCACCAGCTGGGTTATGACTGGAATTAAATCTGTAAAAACCCCATGCGTTCATTGTCATGGAAAGATTATAACATGAGAAAGAGGGAGCAGATTAGGTTCCTGCTACACATTTACGTGGACAAAACAGTGAAATGTGTGTGTGCACGTGTGTCAGAGTCAGTCTCACCCAGTTCATCAACGAGAACGATCTCGTCCTTGCAGATTCGAGAGCAGGTGTTGTCGTCGAACAGCTTCCCCCTCTTGAAGTGCTTACACTCCACACACTCTCTGTCAGAGAAAACCACGAGAACAAGTCAGCGCGCTTTCCAGTCTAATCTTTGGGCTCTCTCTCACTCACTTCTTCATGGTGCAGGCGTCGGGGCAGGTGGGACACTTGTCGCACGTGGCCCCGTAGGCCCCCGGCTGCGTGCACTCGCAGGCCCCGCACACGCACTGGCCCCTCCCGCTGCACAGCAGGCCCATGCTGGACATGCAGGTGTCGGTGCGCCTGGAGCAGTTGCAGTTCTCACCCTGCCAGTCCGGGGCGCACTGGCAGAAGCCGCAGTTACAGACGCCGTGGCCTGGGAGAGAAGGAACGGTGCTCAGCCCAAAATAGCCTTTCAACATCTGGTGATGAACCCAAGTCCACACGACCGCGGGAAATTCTGTATGACAAACACGGGTGTGGTGGGAGTCTTCAGAGGGAAAACGGAGCGTTGGACGTGACACAAATCTGACTGTTCCGTATCGTCCATCTCAAATGGAAAAACTGTGACGGGAAGACGGATCAACAGTGTTTCGCTGATCATCATGACAATGACTGACCAGCTCGTGCACATTTAATGACCTGCTTCAACCTCATTTGAGACCCTCTCCTCATATTTCTGCCAATCTCTGAGAACATCCTCCTTGTGTCAACCATCTTTTCCCAAAAAAAAGTAATTTCTCAGTTGGAAAAAGCAATAGTCATGTTTGATCTATTACGTGTAAACACGGGAAGGCAGGAGCAGTCGGTCGTGTTTTGACTGCTGGAGACCTCACAGCCTGGTTTCATTGTGTGCCGTCTGGTGCCTGTGGCCGCCATTATTTTGGCAGCGTGATTCAGCGTCCGTGTGTGTGCCGTGCACGTCGTTTTGTTGTGATTTGTGTGACTGTGCCCTCTCCAATAAGAGAGTGACGGCGTACAAAAATTGTGGCTTATCACTGCAAAACAATGTGCAGATAAACAACACGCTGCTGGGAACAGCCTGACTGGATAAAGGACTGACCACACTCCACCGCAGCACCTCTGGCTTTTAATTATGCATCCTGTAGGCACACAAGAGAAGACTTTGATCCTCAAATACAAAAAAGTACGGATCTCCAGACAGGACTCAGAAACTCAGGAACCATTTCTCTCCCGCTTGGACCTTTTCTGACCAAACATGGGTTTATTTTTAGCCTCATTACTCCACAGTCCCCCGAATGAGTAAGCGGAGAGGTATTTTCATCTTAATCTATGGCCTTTGGGGAATATAGCAAAACATTTCCGTGCGAGAGTACAAGGAGCGTGTGAGGGGGGAGCTGCTGATGCATGTATGCACGTGAGAACCGACTCTGGTACAGGCGAGGAGAGACTGCGCCACAACTCAGCATTATACAGCTACACAAAGATATATCTGACAGGCAGAGCATGTCATCTCGTAGGTCTCGTCAGTAATCTGATTTTACTCTACTTCCCTTCCGATTGCATCGTCTTTACCAACACTTTTTATCTGATCACGTGTCATGAGGAGGCAGTGGGAGTGACGCTCAATGGCACAAAGGCGCGCAAATGCAATGGTAATGTCGCATACTAACTCGATGATATTTGTCTTTAAATATAAAGGATGTGCACACCCACATCCAAAGAAAATGTCCACACACACACACACACACGCACGGTGTTTGTGTGACTTTGAATGTTTCTGTTATTTTTAAGAGAGCCCTGTTCCTACCTGAGCACAGTTCCCCCTTGTAGTGCAGACAGTTGAAATCGTCACACTCGCAGAGCTTCCCCCAGACTTTACCAAAGTCGCTGCTGTGGCACACACACTGGCCACACACGCAGTCGCCGCGGCCGCTGCAGATGGACCCCCGTCCCCCCGAGCCGGTGGGCCCGCTGCAGCTGTCCTGCTCTGTGGGGTCGTAGTCGCCCTCTGCGCACTCGCAGTGCGGCCCCAATCGGCCAGGGTGGCACATGCAGATGCCGCACTCGTAGGTGCCGTTGCCGTGGTTACATTTGGGGCTACTGGGCTGGGCTTTGGCCTGACATTTGCAGTCGCACTCGAAGGTGACAGTGATGGTGAGCGTGTCCTTGAAGCCCACCGGTTTGATGATGAAGGTTTTCTTCTTTTCTTTGGGGCAACCGCGAGCCCGGGCCTCCACCGTGAAAGAAACCTGAAGAGGAAGGAAGCAAACTTCTGGGTGAGGTAGTGAAGATTATGGCTCCCTCGTCACATGACAGCCTCTGGAATTGTCAGCATCTTTTAGCAGTGCAATATTTGGGAAAATAAAAATAATTACTTTTAGTACGGTCATGATATAAGAACATTTTAATGACTGCCAATCAATTATTAGAAAATACAAAGAGTGGGAGTAATGAATGTAAATGAGAGGAGAAAATATGCAGTATTTCTTCACCTGCTACATGTGGTGAGGTTTAAAGCATCAGGAAAATTAGAGAATTAGGACACAAGCAGCTGAAAGTTGTACTTAAGTAGAATAATTGAGTAAATGCATGTCATTACATTCCATCATCATTACCTCACATGTGTCAGTGAAAAAAGGCAGAGATATTTAAAACACGATCTTGGTCAGGTTCATTCAGCATAACATCAAAATCTGGTTAATGTCCAAAAATGGGCCGTAACAACATCTGGAGAGACCGCCATATATGGCAAAAAAAAAGCTGAGCTGAGGCAGACTGAAAGAAATGTGTGGAGGCCAAAAAATGTCACCTGGTGTGTGGAAATAGTGGAAAAGAGAGCCAAAGAGGCCACAATAATGAGGAACTGCAACAAAGGGGGAAAGAGGGGAGACGTTAGGCTAGTGATTTTGCTCTAAGCTTGGAGAGGAAGAGGACCAATAACACAGCAAAATGTGCTGATCCAGATGTTTTTTGCCATTTTTACACTGTGGCTAAAACATGAACTTAAATAACTGGACAGAAAAGGAGATTGATTGCTAATATAAGACAATGAGTAAAAAAAATATACATTTCTTCAAAGCTGTATGAATTAAATAACAGTATTACATAATTAGACACACATACTGCATGTTGCGCAAGAATTGGCCCTATTTTCTTCCCTTTATTTAACAATTCATATGCAGCCTTGCCCAGTTGTGAAAACATGAATTATCACCGGAAAATGATGAAGTTTCCGCCCTCAGAGGGACCACTTGGAAATGTGGTGAGAGGTGTGAATAAAACCACAGCACGGTCACATCACAAATAAATGAGCTAACCCAGTGAAGGAAGTGTCGAGGGAAACTGACCGTGTCTCCAATCTTGAGGCCGGAGCAGGACCTGAGGCCAGGGATGAGCTCACCGTTCAGACAGGTGGCATTGAAGGACAGCGACAGCTCCTCCGGCACGTCCTGGAGCTCCAGCTCCACCTTGGAGCGAATTTTCTGGCAAGAGCAAGGTGTTTGGTTGTTGACGAGGCGAATGCTGTGTCCAGGTCAGTGACATTTAATCACAAGCGACTGCGACAACAAGTGGGCCCTTGCAGCATGACATGGATGCAAATTCCAGCCTGTTTACGTGACACAATCCTCAATCAAGTCTAAAGCTATGACTGAATGATGTTGCGTGGGTGTAAAAGATCGGTCTCACAAATCTGTAGCGCTCGGGCTAAAAGTAGTAAACAAAGAAACGCAGCCAGCAAGTCTTGGTCAGCAACACGGCTTAAGACTTTGGCTCGACTACAGTTATGATTTAGACATTGTGGGTGTGTGTCAGCAAAATACATGTCATCCCCTTGAAACAGTGTGTGTGTGTGTGTATGTGTGTGTGTGTCTGTATGCGTGTGCGTATGTAACACTTACAGCATAGGCCTGCAGTATGAGCTGAATAACATTTCCTGAATCATTGTTGAGTGTTCCTACGGTGGTTCCAGGAATCAGCTCGCTGTAGTTCTACAGACAGACGCATCACACAAGTAACAGTGAGATTTGTTTTTACATTTACAATTGCAAAAAATATATATATCAGAATAAATGTAAAGTTTTTCTGTCAGTTAACTTAATCGAGCATGTCTTATTAAATATCCAGTGTGTAAACAGTTTTCTGTTTCTAAAAACTGCAATTGTAACTAAAAAGACAGTGTCTCTAAATCGGTTATATATACACAAAAAACACATCTATATGTATCATATTCAGTCTTAGTCACTAGAATATTGAGTTTTAAAACTTTAAATGATGACACCTTTAAATTATGTTTAATTACAACTCTCCCTGGTCTGCTTATTTTCACAAATTAGATTATTATCAAAGTTAAAACACCCTGAAGATGAGTCACACTTTAATCTAACCACATGTTCCACATTTAGCCACATGTTCCACATTTAGCCACATGTTCCACATTTAACCACGTTTGTGTTTGTCTTACACTAAACCTTGTTCCTGTGGGTTGAGGCTAAACTGTTTTGACATTTATGATGAACTTCATCGATTCAGGGTCAGGCAAACTGGACAGTTCTAGAGGATTCCCTCTTTAAACACAAATTTATGTTCCAAGTGAGATGATTAAGAACTGTCACTTGTCACTGCTTCATCTGGAGAGAGCTGAAAGAAGATGCTTCTGAGTGTGTCGGACCCCACCTGGTACAAAGGGACCACGGGGTTCGTCACGGCGAAGATGAGGTTGATGTTGTTCTCGGACATCTTCTCTGTGATCAGAGCCAGAGATGGGTAATCCTGTGAGGCCAGAGCAGAGGGCGTGTCCTGTTTAGGTACGTCTCCCTCTCTCTCTCCTGCTGTCACATCTACACAGCACGTGGACGCTTACCATTGTTGTAGACATGCTGTACATGTTCTCAGAGTTCAGGTGGCATTTCCCATCGTTTGGCTGCACGATCCCGGCCAGACGACCGTCTAATGCAACGTGTGTTTTGGCATCCGAGGTGAAGATCAAAAGGTGGGATGCACCGGGACGCCAACCGATCTGCTCCTAGTGTGTGTGTGTGTGTGTGTGTGCGTGAGAGAGAAGCACTTTTACTTCACAGTGAAACAGACAGCATGTGTAAGGGTTTACACATGTGTGCCTGTGTGTCCGCCCCCCCCACCTTGCACACAGCAGCTTGGATGATGGCGTCAAAGCCTCCCTCCGGGGCATCTCTGTTCCTGGACACCATCTGCTTCTTCACCTCCTCCGTGAAGCGGCCCACCTCCTCCGTCAGAGTCAGAACATGTTTGTAGCCAAACTGGGACAAGCAGGTCATGTTAATGCTGTCAGTGAGGCGGGGAAAAAAAAGAGAAAGTTTACATAAAACTCACATCTTGACTTGAGAACCGAATCGAAATGTAAAATGAGAAACAAAAGGTTCTCCTGCATGTTCCCCATGTAGTAGTGAGCCAGACTATAATTCACTGCTCGTCTTGTACTCAAACAATCCTTAAGGTTTGACAGACTCTAAGCGGCCTCATCAGTTTGGGACTCTTTGTGATAGACTCCCTCATGCTAGGCAGCTGAACCTGTGTCTGATACAGAACAGCTGACCAAGTCCTGGAGAAGACACTGTAAGCCTTTAACAAGTGCCGCGACACTGCCTTTTTACTGCAGAACCCTGTGTTTAACGGTGCTCTCACAGAAATGACATCATCGGCAGAACTGAGTTACTTCACACGCAGACACGGGCGGCTGGTATCAATACACTTCAGGAATGTAAAACTTGGTGCGAAGGCCACTCAAACTAAGTTTCCATTACAGGGATATCTGGACCAAGATGAGATTTGGATAAGGAAGCAGAAAAATGAGACTGATCCTACAGTTCTTGTCTTGCAGTGTGACTAAGATTTAGCACATATATTCTTTCCAGGCCTCAAGGAGATGAAGAGACCATGCTTTTCCAGTTAGCTTAGCACAAACAATGAAGTGCCTGTTAGACATCAGACTCTATCTCCATATTCATTTGAAAATCTTCAAAACAGTGCCTTTTATGGTCCCACATGGAGATTAAACTATGAAAGACTTCCTTTCTCAATGACAGAATCAAGATTAATCTGAGAGACAAACACACTTCACTCATCTGCCATCTACCTGTAGCAGGGGTTCTTCACGGCCTCTTTGGGGGAGATGTACATGTAAGGTGAGAGCGGCTTGTCCACAAATGCACCGAAGCCCATGCGCAGGTTGCTGGTGGTGCGGTTCATGGCCTCGGCCAGACCTTTGCCCAGTGACCTCAGGCGGAAGAGGTCGTCATTCATGGAGTAAGAGAGATCCATGAGATAGTAGAGATCCACGGGATAGTCCTCCACCTGACGCACCTTGACAGTGAAGCGTTTGGCGTCATCTAGGAAGTGGGGTTAAACACCCAGATTACACAATCAACACGTAACAGGCGGCCACTTCATTGCCCAGCAGCCGTGTTGACCCCCGAACACCCAGCATCAGATGAGCGAACCCACCTGGCCTCAGGTTGATGTGCAGTCTCTGTGGCTTGATCTGAGTGATGTCTTGTGTTGCCACGGTTGCCTTGTTGCTAAGGGGCTTGTCTTCGATCACCTGCAGCTTGCTGGTGGGAGACTCCACGGCTGAGGGTGGGCAGCCCGCTGCCACCAGATTACGCTTCAAATCACAGCGGGGAGAGCTGGCGACACCCAGGCCAAAGTCCTGAAAGCAGAGAGAACGCATATCATCCAGAAAAGAAATAGATTTTCAGGATATAATTAATGGAAGGGAATTCAATGACGGCTGGCATTTACATCAAATGAATCATTCTTAAATAGACTAAAACACAAAATCCCACCAGAAGCCTCTCTAGTAGGCCATCCAGTCCCTCTGTACATGAAAAGAAGCAATAAACCACGGTACTCAGCATTGAATCATCGTGGGAAAACTTTGAAGTTGACCCAAAGACGCCCACGATTTAGTAAAATCAGTGAATGTTCATGAGGGTGAACTAGAAACTATGCAACAATGGCACGGTCACAAGCTCATCCACCATTCGTAATGGTCCAGTTGTGTTACTTTCATGTTTGTGACATCTTCCAAAGAATCTCACACTACATGTTTTGTTCCCACGGGCATCCACGCATGCAGGGCACCAACTACTGACCAATAACCATTCATACACACCCCACTTGAAGCAAGGGGACTCCCTCATGTGACTGAGTGTTGTCTGGTTTAAGCTTCTAAGCTCTTCCACCATAACTGACTTTTCTCCAGTGTGCATCAAACATCCTAAACCCACCTGAACCACAACCACAAAATCTTAAGAGACGCCCAAAGAACCACTAATTGAAGAATTTAGAGAGTAAGAACAGAGATTCATGCTTGATTTAAGCCTCCCTCATCTGATTATATGATCTAATCTTGGGCTCAGGTGGTCGAGCGGTCACTCCGGTCACATGAAGGTTGTTGGTTTGATCCCAGACCTTCAGCAAAAAATACCAAAAGTGCTCCCTAAGCTGTAACTTAGCACATGAGTGTGCATGAATGATTACTACAAAATCCTGACTGGATATTCTACCATCAGAGTGTGGTACATAAAACCAGCCCATCTACCAGTTCTCCTAATGAACCATTGTTTCAGCAAAGTGAAGCAGAGAAGGAAGAAACCCACCTCCTGGAAGCACCAGGCACAGCTGGGGTGCACAGCCAGACACTGCTTGCATGTGCTGGCTCCTCTGGTGGTGCACACGTTGGAACCTGGAACCAACACCCCGGTTACTTATCTACTGATCTAGATTTCACCTTATATGGAGATGAGTGGTTAACTCTACTGATTTTTTCCCCCTTTGTACATGATGCCTTCTGGTGCGTCCCTCATGATTAAATGATTAAAGCTCTTAAAAGAAGAGAGGGAAACAAAATAGTCGAGAACCGACATTAGGATTGGTACAAGAAAGTTTTCTTTTTCTACACAAGATAAGAATGAAACAAGAACAAAAGAGCAGTCAAAACGAACTTACGGCCAGCAGCCATCATTTGACTGAAGATAAAAAAGCAAATGAGCATCCTGCGCGCCGGTGGAGCGCCCATCCTGGAGCGCGCTGCGCCTGCCAACGAGCTCTGGTCCGAAGCGGCACAAGCGCGGAGCGGCGGGGGAAGAGGAAGCTGCCTTCACCTCCAGCCCACACAGCCCAACGAGTGGAGGTGCATGTTTCCAGGCCACCCCCTGACTTCGCAATCCACAGAACTCATTATGGCACCGTTCAATGTGGGCGGTGAGAGGGCAGCGTGCGCCGGGTGGTGGGCAGGGGCTTTCTGAACCAGCGGGCAGGTCGGCGAGCAAGAACCTTCAAGTCTGCCCTCCGGAAGGTGTGAGTGCGCAGGTAAAGGCACTTATTAAAAACCTTACATCGGTAATGAAATGTAAGTTAATTCATATATTGATCACGATATAGGCGCGCTGTTACACTTTGGATAGGTTGAAATACTGAATGTAATTTACCTTTATTGGAGAAAAATAAATCAATAATACATTTTGATCTCCCCGGTTTAATTTGGTATACAGCGCCCACTTGTGGACAAAAGTGTCACCAACAGAAAAAATGGAAAACGTGTGTGAGTGTGAGTGTGAGTGTGAGTGTGTGTGTGTGTGTGTGTGTGTGTGTGTGTGTGTGTGTGTGTGTGTGTGTGTGTGTGTGTGTGCGTGTACCCAGACCTTGTTTAAGGTTGAAGAAAAAAATGGATTTAGGTTAGTTAGGGTCATTGGGATGGTTAGAGTCAAGTTCGGGAGCTTGGTAATACATTATGTATATGTATATATAGCACAAGTGTGTGTGTGTGTGTGTGTGTGTGTGTGTGTGCGTGCGTGTGTGTGTGTCTGTGTGTCTGTCTGTCTGTGTGTCTGTCTGTGTGTTTGTGTGGCAGAAGCAGTCAAATAATTTCAACTATTAGTGCACAAGTACCATAAATTGGTTTAAGTGGTAAATGTATTTAAACAGAAATAAAAAAAAATACATCATTGAAAACCTTGAAGAAGCTGCAAAAGCATTCAGTATGTACCAGTACAAAGTGTAAAATATCAGGAAGCCCAACTGCATCCGGCTAGAATTCACAGTATACAAATCCACATTCTTATCAGGTTATACTAACCCACAACACAAGACACACGTCACAATTGGAGTTTGGACATTTGACAGACGACGGAAGTTGTGGTGACAGCTCACATCACACTGAAGTGTATTTTTATGTCTGAAGTACAATTATTTTATTATTTGTTCCATTGATTGAACCTTGATGGAAGTAGTCTAGCTAAAAATACTCATGTCACAAACTTTTCACATGTTGAAATACCAGAAGGAATAGTGTATACATAGAGTGGAAATCCAAAGATAAAAACATAGAAATGGAATTTTAAAAGGAAGAATAAATAAGTTAACAGAATAAATAAAATGGATAGGCATGGAGTTATTAATGAACATCTGAGGTGTCCCTCCACATTTTTATTTAAATAACTATTACCTCCTGCTTGAACATACTGATCAACACTCCATTACTCTGAGACAACAACAATAAAAATGGGAACTGGTAAAAGTAAAAGTATGCTACCAAGCCACGCTAGGATCTATCTGTGTATGTCTATCTGCATTGTTCTTCCAGTTGTCCTGTCTCCCCTCGTTCTCCTTCCTCCCTCACCTCTTTCAACCATAATTACCCTCATGTGTCTCACCTAATTGTCCCTATTCCCTCCTTGTGTATTTACACCCACTTCTCCTTCCCTCCTGGGCCAGACTCTGTTTTATGAAACAGTTCCCCCTCCTGTCCCGTCCTCCATGTTGGGTTATTACTGCACGGATAACTGCTTCTTTGTCTTCTAATTTGGATTTGTTTGCCTGTTTGGACTGTCTGCCATTAGAAACTTTGTGAATGCATGTTTTGATTTCTGCCTTGCATCCCCCATTAGAGTGCTGCCTAACTCGTATTCCCTTCACATTAGAATGCATCTGCATGTGTGTTGGTCACAAAACAGACTTAATTTACATTCAATGTAAAATGTCTTTAATGATCTATGATGCATTCGGTGTGTCAGCCACCACTCTTAGATGTCCTTGTTTTGGTAGACTTGTTTGTCTCTTTCTACATTTCCGTATCTTCTCCCTATCCTCGATCACTCTTCAGTGTTTTTTTTTTCCTCCCTCTTCTTTGCACTTTCTGTTGCATAGTTTTCCATCCGCTTTCCTCTGCTTCACGGCCACTTTACTTTCTCCACTTTTTGGAACTTCCATATGTAGTTGCACAACATTCTGCAGGAAAAGTGTTTCCAAGGCCTCCACCAGCATGTTTGATTGACAGCACCCCTTGCACGTTCTAGATTAGTTGTGTGTGTGTGTGTGTGTGTGTGTGGGGGGGGTTGCATGTGTCTTGGCACCACCAGGGTCTTTTATAGGAATTGAAACATTCGGCCTTCTGTCTTGTGTGACTAAGACAGACATATAGGCATAATTTCCTCAGCGTGTTTGTGTGTGTGTGTGTGTGAGTTTGAGGAAACAGAGCAAGGAGAAGCAGTCCAAAGGTTGCGAAAGAGCTCTCACACTGATTCATTGGGGAGTGCAGGCACACACACATAGAAACAGAGACGGAGAGAGAGAGAACCTCAGAGCCTGTGTGTTGACTTAAGAGCTAATGAATGGATGACTGGAGGCTGCAGGGGTTGGGGAGAGCAGTGCCGTGGAAACAAGCCCCCTTTCTCAGGAAAGGGAGTACGATAGAGGAGACAAAGAGTCAAGGGATGGAAAATGGGCGAATGAAATTCCAATTTTGTGTGCAGGCAGCCGAGGGGGCTGCAGGGCAGAACTCCTTGAAGTATGCTAAGTGCCAGTAAAGCAGGCAGCGTGTTCTTCACAGGGACCCGAAGGGAGTGAGAGAGAGAGAGAGAGAGAAGCAGCTGTTGGAGGAGGAGAGGGAGACAAAGAAGGAGCAGGGGGCCGTCCTTACTCGCTCCTCGGTGCGAGGACTGCATGTGGGAGGAGGCAGCGCAGAAGAAAGAGGGGACCAAGCAGGGAGTAAAGCAGAATGTGTGGTGCGTGAAGGCGCATACACACACAGGTCTGAAAGTTTCTCTGTCCTGTGCCACACAGCCAGACGATGCAGCAGGGGCGCGCCTGCAGCCAGCTCGCCGCCCTCTTGCTGGGGCTGATGGGGCTCCTGGCGGGAGGCTCAGAATTCCAGCATCACCGCTACGAAGACATGGTCGGAGCGCTGTTTGCGGTGCAGAGCGAATGTCCCTACATCACTCGCATCTACAGCATTGGGCGCAGCGTGGAGGGACGCCACCTCTACGTGCTGGAGTTCAGCGACAACCCAGGCATCCATGAGGCATGTGAGTAAACCCCACTGATGGTTCTGCTTCCATCTGAGGTGGGGGTGGGTGGGGGGGCGGTGGTGTGCAGAGAATTTTGAATAACCTGTAGACACACAGTAGACTTCAAATGTCATCCAAGCCAAGATAGAAAGATCAGGTGAGGCCATGAGTTTCTTATTGAGAAGGCAACGACAACAAAAAAGTACTGAAGGGCCAAAAAGTAACTCCTAAAGATGTTAAACAGATATGGAACACATTTCCAAAGGCAAAGTCACTGGCAGTGCATTTGTTTTGCTCTCCTCGCTGCGGTGAGTGAGAACATCGCTGGCAGGAGAGGCGGCGATCGGTGGGGGTTTGTCCTCCGTCAGCCTGATTTACTCTGCGGTTTGATAGTAAAGAGTAGGACTTCTCCGATAAACATATCTGACGTTAAAGTCATAACATCTGCGCCTGCACTTCGTTTGTTGTCAGCTCGCCGCTGTCGAAGTTTGGTGTTGCTCAAAGATGAGCAAACGGCCGTGAGGTCCACTGAGTCAACAAGGCTTGCAGAAGTTTTACCCACATCCAGATGTTTAAGTAGAAAATCAGACAAAAGAGAAAAGACCGTAACCCCCATTTGGCTAACGTCAGTATTCTAAACATGACTCGTGTTTGAGTTTCTTTTTTCTTTTTTAACTCCAGAAAAGAAAAGAAAAACTAAAAAAAGAACACTTGACAATTGCAGGTAACCCTTTCTTTGGCTGCGGCCGTGCGTTTTTTTTTGTTTTTTTTTTATCTGCATTTGCACACACAACTGCTTCCTTCACTAGAATAGGAGGATGTGTGCCTGCTCCGCTGCAGCCATGACCGAGGGCGAAAAACAGGAACAGTGCACTCCACGGACGGGAGTAACCTGTCTGGGTCAAGACTCTTGCACCATATAAGACGCTCACGCCTTTTCACGTTCTGCTGAGAGATGAGGAGGGTGAGAGAGGAAGAGGGGGAAAGAGAGACAAAGAGAGGAAGAGAGGGAGACAAAGAGAGAGAGGGGAAGAGAGAGAGAGAGAGACGAAGAGAGAGGGGGAGCGAGAGGAAAAGAGGGAGAGAGAGAGAGAGAGCAATGTTTTTTGAACCTGAAGCCAGTTGGCCCTGTCTTAAAGGATGTGAACTGTGGCACTCAAGCTACCATTTGATTGCCCAAAGCAATTAGTGAAGGGGGTTCGTACATTTGGAAGTATCTGCCCACCCCCACCAACACACCATCCGCAGAAAAACACTTAAATCCTCTGGTGTCACATGCAAACAAGCACAATGATGCAGTGTTGCTGTATGCGCTGACTGTTGACACGGGACAGCATTATTTTAAAGCAGGCTTTCAGCTGTTGTTTTGTGCTTTGGGAGGTCTGTGGATCTATTAACACGCTGCTGCGGTGATTAATGAAGGGACCCCTGGGAGGGAGAGAACCCCGTACAAAGAAGGAGTGTTTGGTTAAGAGGCTCACTCAGTCAGAGACTGATGAGAATGCCAGAAGAACTTATCCAAATAATTAAAGCAGACCTGATCGGGCTCACTGTGCTCACCTATCATGTCAAAACAGGGGTAGAGTCCCCACATGTGCTGTAATCTGATGTGTTTGTTTGATTTGAGCTTTACAGCAACAACCTTCTTTCAACCTATATTATATAACATTTATTGCATATCGAATGTGACGGTATTGGAATGCCATTTCCGTGCTCTGAGCCTGGACAGCCAAGGATTGCCACCAAATGTAATTTACTGTCAAAGGTATCAGGAAAATGTGTGCACGTGTGGACGATCACACATGCATTATGTTATTACATTATGATAACGCATGTTTGGTGATGCTGCTTCACAGAGAGAAGGTTGTAGGTTCTGTTCCATTTGGATGTGAATTTATTCTCCTGTCTGGGGGGGGGGCTCAGGTGTTTAGTGCACCAATGCACTGGTCAGACATTTATTCCAACTTGCCCATCGTTGTGGATGGAGGAGGGTCTTCATCAGCTGACCTTTGGGATAGCCGCTGCTGTGCAGTTGAACTTTGAGTTTTGTGTTTAAATTTAGCACATGTGTAACTGTGTGTGGCTCTATTATTTATTATGTCATATATTATTTATAGTATTATATAATAATCACATAAGCTTGAGTTCAGTGGAAAAAATTGATGAAAACAGCGTTTCTGACATGAGAGAATGCTGGAATTTAAATGGGAGCATTTAACAAGCGCAGTACAGCGACGGTGACAGCCTACTTTTAGATTCGACACAAGGTTAATGTGTGAGCGCGCGCTGGCAGCCCTTCTAAATGTCACGCCTGGCAGCTCTGTCTGACTCTGTGACCTCCACCATCCACCCTCTCTCTCTCTCTGCTTCCCCTCCAGTGGAGCCGGAGTTTAAGTACGTGGGCAACATGCACGGCAACGAGGTGCTCGGCCGCGAGCTGCTCATTAAGTTCTCCCAGTTCCTCTGCGAGGAGTACCGGGCTGGAAACCATCGCATCATGAGACTGATACACGACACACGCATCCACATCCTGCCCTCCATGAATCCTGACGGCTACGAAGTGGCGGCCAGACAGGTAACCCACGCCGCCACAAGCAGCTGCAGCCACCCCTGAAACACTGCAGAGTATCACTAAACCAGAAACGAAAGTGTGTCCCACCCCTGTATCTGAAAGACGAGGCCCCGATTTTCATTCCAGTCATTTTCTCCAGCCATTGTCATTTTCTGGAAGTTTTAGGATTCAGGCCAATCAATTCCTTTCTGTGGCCGCAACATTTTCATAGAATTTCCTTGCAGGAATAGGGGGGGAGGGGAACTAAATCATACTCCCACAGGGGGGGGGAAGCTAAGAGAATAGAGTTACGTTTGACTGATTTTTAAATTTGCATTTTTAAAAATAGATTTTAAAAAATACCATCAAGTCCACATGTGAGAGAGAGAGAGAGAGAGAGAGAGAGAGAGAGACCCCCTTCTCCGTATACTTGTGGTAAATACAGTATTTAGATAGGAAAGCCTCTTTAAAGCTCACAGCAGCACAAATCTGAGACAAATTACACAGTCGTGTCCTCACAGCTCTGTAATTTGCTGCTGCATTGACAGATGTTAATGCATCAGCACAACAACATAATTCCAGAGGCTGTTAAACATGCTGCTTTCTAGACTGCACAACATCTCCTAACAGTCATATTGCAATCATATTATCTGTTAAAATTGGCCGAGCCCAATTTGCATTCCTGGTAAAACTGAGATGGAATTTTATTGCAAAACTGATTTTTAACCCAGAAATGTTGCAAAATGAGATAAAGTTTTATTCTCAGACCTTGGAAGCGTCTCGTGTTTGTATGGTCTTAATAGTCTTTTTGGTGGAATTGGGAAAGAATTTTAGTTTCCAGGAAAGACGATGAAATGAAAGCTGCAGATTTCTCTGCACTCCTCAGCTTTGGAAACTGCATCGTATAACAAAAAAAAAGGCCAACTTTGCTCACTCTTCCATGATTTCCACATGAAACCACTTCTGCCTGTGGGTCGACAGGGGCCCGAATTCAACGGATACCTGGTGGGCCGGGGGAACTTCAGAGAAATCGATCTGAACCGAAACTTTCCGGATCTGAACGCCCTCATGTATTACTACGAGAAGACCAAGGGTCGAAACCACCACCTGCCTCTGCCAGACAACTGGGAGCAACAGGTGAGGGGCTCAGTGCTGCTGCGTGGCTGGGACATGCCGCAAGGAGGGAGACGGGGGGGGGGCATGTCTCCCTGTTCGGACGTGATGGAG
Organism: Lagocephalus sceleratus; assembly: GCA_911728415.1. Classification (NCBI taxonomy): domain Eukaryota; kingdom Metazoa; phylum Chordata; class Actinopteri; order Tetraodontiformes; family Tetraodontidae; genus Lagocephalus; species Lagocephalus sceleratus. The sequence continues at coordinate 13,446,716 of CAJVRN010000231.1, read as the reverse complement.
AATCTTTTACTGAGATGGAGGAAACTGTTTTGGCTTTAATGATATAAAACGGTATTTACAAGCTTAGCAAACATTTAAACCTTAACAATCATGTTTTACTGCTGGTGAAAAGTGGAGGCAAACCAAGGTCACCAGACCTAAACATCCTTCATCGTTGAGCTTTCCAAAGTGTCAACGATGAAAGCTCATCATCGTTGACACTTGATGAGTGTCAACGATGATGAGTGTCAACGATGATGAGTGTGAGTTTGACATTTGGCCAGAGAGAGACATCTCTGGCCAAATGTCTGAATCCGTATTGGAAACAATAAACATTTGGATTCCTGTAGATGTGTGGAAAGAAAAGTTCTGTTTGCCACCAAATGTTCTCTGGCGCAGTCAATATTCTGACCACTAGATGCCCTCAAACCTCACAAACAGGAACTGAAATTTATGGCAAATAAAATCTGCGTTTTTTTCTTCATGTTGGAAAAAGTAGACTTGAATCAACTTTACTTAACTTTTTTGATTTGAAAACTAGGAAATATCAATAACATTTTGGTCCCAAGCTGTGTAGCTGTTATGGATCCTTTTTTCATGCTGTTACACTCAAGACCAGAATGAAGAGCAGCCAGTGGTGCCCTACAGCCTTGTTAAATCAGCTGACTGAAGAATGAGGTGAACAGTAGAAACCGCTGCTGGCTGCTGTCAGCAGATGTGTTCACATCTGTCTATGAGCATGGGACTAAAAACATTGCTCTCAAGCTTAATTTGTGACAGACCAATGGAGGATTGTGCTATTTCTGCAGTTTCTGGTGTTATTTATAGGTGTGTGAGTGGATCCTGCTCCATGCTGATCATTTCAAATGAGTGTCTATGAAGACATCAACAGTGTCCACTGACCAAAATTGAACTTGCGTTCAGCTCTGTTAAACTTTAATCGGCATGTTTACTGGTAAGGCATAGAAAAGAAAAACAATTTTCAGTCCATTGTTGTGTTTGGAAATGTATGAAATAAAGTGAGAGTTATGGAGGACAATATCAAAGTCATCCCTTTGTAATAAGGTGAAAATGATAAGCCCAAATCTGATGAAAATCCAGTCTGATCCTCTAATTCACTCAATGGCCTTTGTTCCTCGCTTTCTGTCCTCCGCAGGTTGAACCCGAGACTCTGGCAATCATAAAATGGATGCAGAACTACAACTTTGTCCTGTCAGCCAACCTTCACGGAGGAGCTGTGGTGGCTAATTATCCCTTCGACAAGTCCAGGGATCCGCGGATTCGAGGGAGGACCACTTACTCCGCCACGGCAGATGACAAAATATTCCGGAAGGTGCGCGTTTATGTAAAATGGCACCTGTACAGATGTGGCACACGCGTGACCTTTGCTGTGTTTGTGTCATTCTGGGGCACGTGTGGGTTTGTGTGTGTGTGTGTGTGTGTGTGTGTGTGTGTGCTGACAGCTGGCGAGGACCTACTCGTATGCTCACAGCTGGATGCACAAGGGATGGAACTGCGGTGACTTCTTTGACGAGGGAATTACCAATGGGGCCAGCTGGTACTCTCTGTCCAAAGGTAGGGGAACGCTGCAAGTGAGAGCAGCTCTGCTCTTCTGGTGACCCTTCTTCTTCTTTTAAATTCCAACTTTATTCATCAAAATCTCTTTCACTTCTTCTGCTAAACTTTAAGGAAGCAATGAAGTAACCATGGAGTCTGTTTCCAAAAATTGTCACATTTGAAGAGGTTTCAAAATTCATTTGAGACTTTCTTGACACAGCTGAAGGGTGTGATGAGTGTTTAGTTAATGGGCTCCAGATGTTCTACAGTTGAGATACTTAACTATCGGAAATTTGATGGATATCTGAGATAAAGCGTTTGGATGAATGTCACCACGAAGAATCCTAGGCACATTAAGGACATCATTGTCATCATGCTGTCAGCCCTAATGTGATGAGGTTATTGTTGTTTCTAAAAAAAATACACTAAACCTGACACAGATATTTGTAACAAGCTTTAAGGAACTTGGATTTGGCAATACCTTTCCCCTTCAGTTCCTGTCGTCTGATTTGCATCAGTTATGAAATCTGCGTTTGGTTTCGAAACAATGTTGAGCTTTCAGTAGCGTTTTGTCTGAAATCGACAACACTATCTGGACCTCATTTCAAAACAATAGTGGTGTACAAATCTTTGATTTAAAACTGCTCTGGGATTTTATTCCAAACTGTGATTCAGGATTTTCCCCCCCTTGGGGTCATGCAAGATTTTCAACTGGAAAAAAAACTCTTTTTAGTCGGGTGCATGTTATGTTTATTTTAGCAGCTCCTTCTGCTCCAAGTATTAAGTCATGGTCCATGAGGCCTGCTCTGGACTTTTCCTTCCAGTCATTGTGTCATAAGTACTACCTTTACACAAAGCTGTGCTGTACTGTCAAAAAACAATTTTCAAAACATCCATTTTTATGAAAAGTCAGCAGAATCCTACTTAGAAAAAAAAGAAACTCCTGCTGGCTGAAGTAGTGGTTGTAGTTGTTCTCCTGTACTGACGTGATAAATCACTCCAGTGCCTCTGACAAACCCGTCGGGAACAGTCACGGTGTAATTTAGTGGCGTTTGGTTTGTGTTCTTCAGGCATGCAGGACTTCAATTACCTGTACACCAACTGTTTTGAGATCACCTTGGAGCTGAGCTGTGATAAATTTCCCCCTGCATCTGCACTGCCCAGAGAATGGCTGGCCAACAGAGAAGCTCTAGTTTCATACCTGGAAGAGGTCAGAACACGCAAATGTTACATACAGTCACTGGATGGCAAGTCACATATCACATCAGCGGGACTGATACAGACATGTCATGTACATGATTACATTAACCAGGAGCTCAAGTCTTACTATTATATAGTGTTTTTTTCAGAATTCTAAATGTTCTGTGGATGTCCACATTGTAATTAACAAAAAGAAACAAGCGTTTATTTCTCTTTTCAGGTACATCATGGGATAAAAGGTTTGGTGTATGATGAAAACAACAATCCCATCTCCAAAGCCGAGATCTCGGTGGCTGGAGTCAACCATGATGTGACCAGTGGTAAGAAGGGAGTGGTTTCACTTCATTATCACCATCCTTATATTTATGGTCTCAGTTCATTACTCTGCATTAGTTGCAGAATGAAAAGAACAAGGTTCATAGTTAACAGTTAGTCTAATATCTGGTTTCACAGTTTTCTGCTAATATTTAATGGAAATGAATCAAGAAGTCGAGAACATACGAAATAAAGCTTTTTTCTTTTGTTTTAAAGTTGTGAATCATCAGCGTCTCCTCCGTCTTTAATGGAGTCTGCTTCCCTCTAGCGGTCAAATCTGGGAACGCATTCTTGGATACAGACAATTTACCGATGAATCACATCTATAAAACCTAACCGAGATTTGAATTTTTTTTTTAAATGTTTGTACATTAAAACATGACAGTTTTCCATTTTCCAGCCTTTTACAATGTCGCTTTCCCCAATTCCAGGAGTGGATGGTGACTATTTCAGACTCCTGTTACCTGGCACATACACGGTGACAGGATCAGCTCCAGGTTACATCCCCTCCACCAGCACAGTCACGGTGGGCCCAGCTGAAGCCACGCAGGTGCCTTTAACTTTAATATTCATTATATCCACAATTCCCATAAGGCACAGTCACTGCACAGGTCAGGGGAAAATAATCATCAGGGAGTTTTACAGTACATGCTTGTCTTCTCTTTCAGATTAATTTTTACTTGAAAAGAGCACCAAAACAAAACCTGAAAGGGAAGCTCCACAAGAAGAACCTCTCATCCGCTAAGGCCCCTCTGAAACCCGGACCTAGATGAGAAACACATTATAATTTGGACACACATTCCCATGTAAAATTACACACAACACCCACACCTACACACCCATTTCCACCCCCCCACACACACACACATAATCAGACACACACTTGAAGTCATAATTGTACAGGATCTGTAATTTTGCCTTCATAAATATATGATTGTGTATTCTTTTGTTGATATCTTTAAACTGTGCCTTTATCAAGACAATACTGTGAACCTGTTGTTGTTGTGCAGCAGTGTTACAGTGTTGCATTATTACAGTTATCCTGTATTTCTCAAGAACTTGAATTTGATTACAACAATGTGTTTGAAATTAAAATCTAAAATAAAATATTTTCAATTTTATCATTTCTACGCATCCTTTCTCGCTTGGAAGTTTTAATTTAAGTCTTTATTTACTGTTATTACAAAATTGTAGCCTTCATGCTCCTTTACTGTGACTGCCAAAACCCTGGAAACAAACACACTGTTATCGAGCTTTCTGGTTTGCCTTGAACACCAACTTCCACAATCAAACACCAAGAACAAAAATAAGTTAAAACTTCATCTGATTGTTAATTTCTGCTCATGTTTTCTGATTAAACTACCTGCTGAACATTTGAATGGTCAGAACATATAAATGTCCAGCATGCACTATAGTGCCACCTAGCGGCAGTAATCCAACACAGCAGTTCTAAGATTCCAGCTGACCTGTGCATACTGCCAGTTCTCATCCTACATTACCAAAAAACCTTTAGGCATATGCTAATATTATTATCCACACATCCTCATCTTGTAATATAGGTGATTAAAGATTTTACACATTGGAGCCTTTAGGTAAATATAATACATTTATTGTATATTGTATATATATACATATATGCTATCCAATTACAGCGTAAATTGAAATTATAAACTGTGTTTTATTTTACAGTCAAAAACAAACAGAAGCTATAATTTCAGCAGTCACACCAACACATAACACTAAATACTGATCAATGTTCCACCCTGAAGCAAATGCTGACATCCCACAGTGTATTCTCCTCAGAATTGGCAGTATTATTATCTTTATCAGACCTGTGCACACTAATATAGATGTAATTTCGAGGTCAATATAATGTAACATGTGAACAGTTTTTCAATATGTCAGTTTTTTAAAAACACACAAACAAGAAAGAGATCCTTTTACACATCGGACACTTGTTTTTCCTGCATAAACACAAGAGAATACAACAATAGCCTCTCTGACGAACAGGAAAGAGGAAAAGCGTACTTTACCTGGCACTGCTGACTCGTGATCGGAATGTCATGGATCCCCCAAGACACCGAGTGGCACAAATAACAGAAAGAGAGAAACCCAAGTAATGTACTACTTTTTAAAAAGCTGCCAAGCCATTCATCCATCATTCATCCATCCATCATCCATCCATCTCTCCATCCAGCCATCTGTTTGTCCATTACTCATCCAACCTCCCATCATCCCTCCAACCAGCCTTCTATCCATCCATCCCTCTATCCATCATCCCTCCATAATCCATCCAGCATCTCTCCATCCCTCCGTCCACCCCTACATCCACTTAACCATCTCTTAAGCAACACTTGTTCTTTAGGGTCATGGGGTGCTACAGGCTACAGTCTCATGCTACAAGTCTTCAATCAACCCCATGAGCATGTTTTTTGACTGTGGGAGGAAAACTGCATACGTGAGGAGAGTCCACACAAAAAGCATCACATTTGACCATGACCTATCATAATGTATTACAAGGTGACTGCATTAGGCAGGAAACAGTATCAGCATTGATATCATATTTTCAGAAACTAAATCTGTGAGCAGTGATGTAATCAGATCGGATCAGAAAGAGCGTCACAGATCTACTGGCAGCAGCACCGTGACCGTAACAAACCAGTGGGATGATTTTAATGTTCTGCCTACTCTAAAACTGTGAGTACAACTGCTGTCGCTCATAGCCGGGTGATTGTACGACAACAACAGTGTATTCTCTGCCTGCTCAGAGCAGTGACGGCCAGCAAGTTTAAAGACAACAGCAGAGTCACAGACAGGACTTGAATGAAAGTGGCCACTGTGCGAGCCAACAATGCCAGTGTTTCATTAGAGTCAATGATCTGGACTGTTCTCAGTGTTGGAGAGCGCCTGTGCGCCTGTGTGTATGAATTAGTCGGCCAAAATGTAGCATCAATGACTCCCACAGGGGGGCCAGTGGTGCCAGACATCTCCCACACAGAGACTGACAGGGATTATGACGAAGAGATCACTTGTGATCCTTGTTGGAAATAAGAGCATGTGCCGGAAAATTAATTAGTGAGGCAGAAAAGGCACATGACACAAGACAAGAGATATGAGTCACAAAAATATGTTGAGTAAATTTAAGGATGGAAACATATCTGTTGCAACTGTTGTTATTTCACCCATTGAAAAGTCCAAGAACTACAGATGATGAGTGATTAGAGAATTTCTGGTGAGTCATATTATCTGTATTGAATTGTAATGAGTATTGTGTTAACCCTTGGAAATGTGTTGTCAGGGGTGGTTTGCCCATGCTAGGGCCTCCTGAGGCAAAGCTCAGCATACCCTGCTTTGGGCCACGCTTTGGCCCAAAGCATCATATAGGAAATGCCTGGTCTTAATGGAACCGACTGAACAGCATGTGGCAGAAGTAGGATCAAAAACTGAAATGCAATGTAGTATCCACTATTACTGAAGAACGCTGAACATATTGGTCATTGACGTGACATTTATGTAGTGAGTATCAGTGTTTTCTTAAACACAACAAGGAGCAAAAAAAAACAATCAAGAGGCATGTAAGTGAGCCTCTTTCCAGGACAACTTTAGTTGTGAGCCAAGCAAGAGGCCTCGATAGTAGTTTCCTTTTTCCTTTCCTGAGCCATCAGCTGAGGGCAACTGACTTTCCTGCCATTGTTTTACACATATGCAAGACGTCATAAGAGGAAGCTGTCATTCCTGCAGATGCTGCAAAAAACTGTGAAGGCAGTGTTTCATATGCTCAGAACTTTGCTCCAGTGTCCACACAGAATGGACCAGATGCTATCACACAAATATAAATATATTTGCTAGTGCTCCTTGGAATTTTGGAAACTCCATTTTACATCTAAACATAACTGAGACTCACATGTGATACATTAATATGCATTTGGCCCCACTAACTACTACTAACCACTATCCAGATGTCCCCAGAAAACTATTCTCTTTTTTTGTTTTGCTTAAAGGAAAATTATATACAAATCAGAAAGTTTTCCAAGTATATAAAAATTCAAGAATACAACAGTATTGGTTGCACTTTAACCTCAAAAATATAGCATGGAGTAGTCAATAGGAGTCGATTGAAAAAAAACCAAAAACAACAAACTTTTTAGCAGAGGAACCCTGGGTGACTAAAATGTTTTTGTTTTTTTGCATTTTTAAAAGAAACGAACCTCATAAATGGACTACAACAAATAGATGCGTTGATATTCCAGTTCAGTTGCGCTCTTTTTCTTGTTCAAATAAATAAATAAATAAATAAATAAATAAATAAATAAGCAAACACGCGTGCGTGTGTGTGTGTGTGTGTGTGTGTGTGTGTGTGTCTCAGTTTTTCGCTCAGGCAGCAGCAGGGGCAGCTGCAGCTATCTGAGGTAAAGTGGGTGGTGTCCTCATGCGTCGTCAATGGCGCTGTGGAGGGACGCAGGGCCGCTCCTCCTCCTCCTCCTCCTCCTCCTCCGGCGCTGCTCCGCCGATCCTCCGCCGATCCTCTGACAGCTGATCGGGGTCCTCCGTGTCACTCCTCTGCCCGCGGGCTTCGCTGATCCTCGGCCGGTCCTCGCAGTCGTCGGTCCCCGGGGCGGTCGATTCCCGGGAGGCGCAGCAGTTGGAAAAGTTGAGGAGAGACTCCACACCGACAGGCAGCCGAGCTCCGATTTCTCCCCCCGGCGGGAAGAAAGTTTTCATTCTGGCGTTCCCGATCCTCGCAGGTAGGGCCCCCGTGTGTGAAACCCCCCGTGCAACTTTAAAACGACACGTGTGTTCGTGAAAGTCTGAGTAAACCCAACACCCACCCCAGAGGTGGGTCTGGGATGAAGCCAGGGCAAAGCCGATGACGGGGTCGCTCGGCTGGGGCAAAGTGGACGTGATCCCGGGGGGTGGGGGTGGGGGGTCGGAGGGTGTGGATCTGGGGACTGACCGAGTCATTCCCGGCTGTGTGTCACCTGTGGCTGCCCCGTCAGTTGTTCCACCAGCAGAGGCACCCAGAAAGAGAAAGGAAGAAAGAGGAAGAAAGCGTGTGTGAGAGCATGTTTACAGAGGCTTCTGCTGGATGACTCTGTTCCTCCTCTGAGATCTGAGGACCCTGCATGTTCTGGTGGATGCCCCAGATGCCCCCCCCACGACTGTATGTCTGGTTTCAGCTGTGTGTGATGGCTCAGCTGCAGCGTGGACACACTCCAGCATCATCACCACTGTGCTGGCCAGGTGAGCTCTGCTGGGACAGAGCAGGTCGTCAGGACAGGAATACGTCGATGATTCTACAAACAGTTGGGGATTATTTATTGACAAAAAGCACATACACCCTGATGTTCTTTTTTGTTGTTTTTTTTTGCAGTGAATGGAGTAAAGGTTTCAAACTGTGGCAGCAGGGATCTTCCTTGTGTCCCTTTGGCTTGAACCTTTGCGCACTAGACAGTAGTTGGACTCATATGTGATCTCCCAGAGCTGGCAGCCACACACTCGTGGCAATGACAGGGCTGTGAAGTGATTAAAAACAAATGGTTAATTATAGCTTGAATTCCACGGTTCTCCCGTGTGTGCACGCATCTCCAGCCACAGAGCTTTGTTCGGTCCACAGAACTGACAGAACTTTGGTTCAAATTGTGCCCTTGGCCTGCTCTAAACTGCTCACCAATATATTATCATCGTCCCTGATCACTGTGATCTCATCCACATGTAAACACACAAGAAAGAAATGTATCTTTTTTTCTTTCATAGAACTACCGAAATAGAATATTTAGATCCACTACAGAAGCAAAAACCAGGGTATCAGTGCTTTTCACTTCCCCACAACTAGTTTAGATTAGTATTTTCAGCAGTTCTGCTTAATCAGTGTTTACAGACAGAGTATTGACTTTGGATGTCTGTGTTTCCTGCCCACTGGCAGGGAGTTCTTCAGCAAAATCTTGTTTCCTTGACAATGAAGTGGTCGATGACTTGTCCGTGTACATGTACTGAACTACATTGGAAACATTTCAGATGCACATAAACATCCTATATACTGAATTATTGAATGCAGTCAGCAGAGTCAGATGTCAGCGCGAAGATACTTGAGATGCTTGACTTAATTTGCGTGTTACTACCAGTCAAAGCGCTATTTACTGCCCTCAACAAGTCATGAAAATTTCATGTAATCTGATTTTGCTCTCAACTGTGCAGAGGCACACTTGCAGATGTTTCTGAGGGAAACATGAGAAAATGCAACATTACTTCCTATTATGTAATATAATGTCACGTTAGTGACATATCTGGCACATTAAATAGTGCATTCCTTGCTGTCACTGCCCTGTGTAACTAATGTGTGTGCATAATATATTTGATTTAAACTGGACTTCCAAATGAAGGAGAAAACATTATCGCCAGTATTTTAGGCCACAAATGGAGATGTGTAAAATTCACCTCAACACAAATGTATTCATCTGAAAAATGAACTCCATAGTTGCATTAACATTGGTTTTGTACACAGGATGATCATCATATTTGTTGAGACATGCTGGATGGAGCATGAGGCCTTGAAGAGGTTGTCTCTACTTGTATGGATGAAATGGTGTAACGGTCAAGTCTCAACCAGTCTGAAGCGTTGGTTCATGTGACTAAGTGGTTACCTTAGGTCAGATCAGGGTTACCATGGTATTGAAGAACGGACAAAAAATAGGTTTATTAGTCATAATCAACCTTTGACCCATATAAACTATTGTATGGATTTCCACAAACGCTGAATCATTCATTATCAGTGTTTACCTACTGGTCGTTGGTCTCACCGTGCCTCTTTCTTTTTAGGTATAGAATAATGAAATTCTTGGAAGCTTTGTCAGATTTGATAGATGGCAGTTTTAAAATCTGTCTAATGTGGAAGAAGACAAGTGTTGATTGAACTTTACTGCCCTATAAGGCATCTTTATGAAGCTTAGGTGGTGTTTTCGCCTCACATTTATGTGAACCTACGCTACACATCTGTCGTAATATACAGTTGTTATTTCTAACTCTTACCTATGTTATTCCAGCCAGTTGTCCTGTGAGACACATGGAAGTAATTTTGGTTTTGCCATCTTGGCACTCTCGGATTCACACTGAACTGTTGAAAAGTGTTGCAGGAAGACTGGAGAACTTGATGTATGAATAGATCTTTTAAAAAAAGGGAGGGCTTTTTCCCAAAAAGGAGCTCACATGTTTGGTCCTCCATCATTTGATCATTTCTGGAGGCTTGTGATGACATGATTCCCTGAGAGAGCAGTTATATAACAGCTCATATGCAGGCGATTAGAACCCCGCCATGTTTTAAGGGTGAGGCCAATTCTCAATAGCTCTACTTGAGAAATCCTTCTATCCTTGATTTGAACAGATCATTATTACTTAGTCCCTTGAGCGAGCCTCCAATTGTGCTTGTACTTCACATGCTTAGGTCATCAAAACCCTTCATATTCATTACATTCTTTAAAATATACTTATACAACATATTAACTTGTTTAAAAGATGTAAAGTAAAGAAGAAACTTGTTCTCATGACAACACCCTGTAAAACAAAATGCAAATGTTGAGCCAGAAGTGGAATTAAGTAGTTTTTCCCTCCCAGGATTTTCCCATGTCTCAGTATTTTCCCTCTGCTGTTAAGAAAGAGGCATTAAAGCAAAGTTTTCATCCCATACCACTGGACCCGTCCACACTAACCTGCTTTAAGACAGAGGTGTTTGGTGGAAATAAAGTATTAATATTAGGAACTAAAACTTTCAGCAAATTGAAAGCTCATTGATCTGTTGGAAGTTGCTTTACGTTGTTGCTCCAGAGCTGTTCACTTTATTATTATGGTTACTGGTTAATGTTAAGAGTCGTGCTATTGCTAGAGCATCTCACCAACGTCCTTAAACTTTAAAGCTCTTTGACCCTTTGAAATGGAGTTTACGGTGAGTGGTACAGCATGGCTCCGTGCGTTATCCCTATACCTGCATTTCATTTTTTTAGACACTGGGAACCAGTCCAGAAATTCCACTTTTGGCTTACATCCTGATCACAGAGCTGTCTGGAGGTAAACACGCGGCAGTAACGTAGAATGGTTACCTTCAGGCCACGCCAAAGTGTACCATCCAAACTGTGCTGTGCTGGACTGACCTCTGGTCCTGGGTGGAAATGGGCCCTCATTGGCCACTGTTACCATCAAACCTAAACTAACAAAACCTTCAGGAAATGGTTTTTCAGTGGAATAAGGGATTGTTTATTAGTCTGACATGTCTGGGCAAGATGTCTTTTCACACTGATTAGTCATGAAAACTACAGAAATCAGTCAGCAACCTAGTGGGACAGTTTGTCTTTTGTTCGGCAGTTTGAATTGATGACCTTGTTTCCTCTGTGTTTGTTTGCATTAAAATGTAAAGCTGACATGGTGTTGCATGTTATTATGTCAGTATAGTGTGTCTGTCTTCTTTTTGCAAACATGTCTCTCTCTGTCTCTGCTCTATGTTTCAGCAGAATGGAACAGTTTTGCCAAATATTTCTCAAGGCATTTGAGTCAGCCTGCCAGCTGTGTCTTTTTATTCAACTGGCTCAATCCACATGATGCCTCATCGACTTGAAATGCAACTAAAACAGCCCTTAAGTGTGCTGCTTTTTATGGTTTTGGCAAAGCAATGCCATTAGATCCAGCAGGGTACATTACATTATGTTTATAATGTTGGTCATCTGATATGTAAAATCATCTGTGAGGACTTGGGATAGTGGTTTAGAGAGGGCAGGAGACTTTATTCCTATTAAAAATGTGTTATCCTCTCACACCAGGCTGGTGAAACATCAAATATTTAAAGAGAGTTAGAATAACACATGGCTCAATCCTTAGCCATGCACCTCATCACTGGGTCCATGAGAGACTGGGGTAGGTTAAAAAAAAAAAAAAAGCAACAAATACCACCCTTTTTTTTTTTTTTAAACCTATCCAGAACCATCCAGTAGTTGCTCGCCTCTTGTGTTGATTTTGTTTTGAGTTAAATGCATTTTAATGGACTCAGCATTCCCCCCCCAGCAAACAGCCAGTATCAAAAAAACATGAGCTGTCACCCAGCCCACTCCAGAAGATTCTACCAGTCTGTTTGTCTGTGCTGACGCTGAAACACAGACGCGTACCAGTCTGCCACTTCAGTTTATGTGAAAAGGATGAATAGCATATTGGTCGGGAGCGCCATCCTGGCAGTCCAACAGATAATGAGGCAGCAGCTTCATTGTTGGCATCAGATGACTCGGTTGAATAAAAGGTAGAGGCAGTCAGCAGATCCTGCTCTCTCTGCTGCGTGTTCATCCAGACTCTCTGCAGTCATTCTGCAGCAGCAGTGAAGACAAATGCAAACTTAAGACATCTTCCAGAATTGTTTGGACTAGATATGTATCTTTGAAATCATGTGCTTACAGAGGTTTGAGTTAGGTAGATGCACTCAACACCTCACCACAGTCCCCATGCGTGTTGTTACATTCAGCATGAGTGTCTGTCTGCTGCAGCTGTGTGACTAATCATCAGTATCCATGGTGCACCAACACATCAGGACATGTCCGGTTACTGGATATGCACGATTTCATGTTGTCATGTTTGTTTTTTTGATGACATGGCAGTGCTTCTCCATTTTCCTAAGCCCTTAAAAGTTCAGGTCACATAATGTCTGTGAAGGTTCACCGTCGTTTTTACAGGAAAACGCTGGCACCTGGGGTTACCAGAGAATTCCTGTAAAAAAAACCAACAGGACAGTAGATACATTTACAAAAAAATATGTAAATGGTTTTACAGTGAATGCAAAGGCTGAACTGTTAATTCTACAAAACAAAATCTATCAATTTCATGGAACATTGTTGTATATAAATAGATCATTTCCTGTACTTCTTACATGTAACTACTTATTGTGCATCAATAAATTGTAAAATTAACGTGGAACTATCAGGCAAAAAACTATTTCAACTGGTAGAACAACAGTAAAACTTTGCATGTTAAATGTTGTTAAAAGCTGTTCTGTATATTATACATACAAGCTACTCATTATATACTGGAACTTACTTTTGTAATTGTGTAGGCTTGACCTAACTCATGCACATTTTGCATTTCATCAACAATAGTCTGTATAGTAGAGACAAGAATAAGCAGTTGTCCTTGTAGTTTAAGGTAAAAGAGAAACATGTTTCTGAGATAGGACTGAGAATCATTCTCTGGCATGTCAATGGTTGCACTCACTGATGGCATGGCATCATGTGTGTGTTCTGAATCATCTGTAGCAATGACATGTGGGGGCTGAGGGCAAGTTTCCCTGTACATGTCAGCAATGCCATCAGGGGAGCATTCTTTATTCTTTTGCTGCTCAAGTACCGTATTTTCATGACCATAAGGCCTCACATTTTGACTCACTGGTGCTGAGCCACGTGTCTGTGTAGGGATTGTCTATTTTGTCTCAGTACAGATCTGTCCAGTCGTCACTGTGCTGGAGGGGGTACGCCACATGGCTGTCCTTGGCTCTGGCTGTTTTGTCTTGGGGCTGGACCCAATTCAGGTTTTAAGATAAACAGGAATGCGGTTTTTGTTGAAGCCATATGCTGGTCTTGTCTGCTTGTCACTTCTGTTAAAAAAAAAAAACAACCACACAAACACAGACACGCACACGCACGTGTGCGCAGACACACGTGCACAGGGGTTAAGAGTTCCAGAGACACGTCTCCAGAGAGACAGTTGGTGCTTTGTTCCCCTGCCAGCTGTGTCACCAAGTACACACTATATGCTGTACAGTGTGTGTGTGTGTGTGTGTGTGTGTGTTTCGTTTTTCCACCTCGACAGGATTAATGTTAATAGTTTGACCAGGGATCCAATGTTTTATTGCTAATTAGGTGACGTCAAATGTGGACGTCTGTTTTTTCCTGTCCTTGTTTCTTTTCCTCAGCAAATATTTGTCTTTGTTGCCATGGATTGTTCCAGAATACTCGTCAATGGGCAGTTATCAAAGCCTCATAAATAGTAACAGGAGACACTTTTAATCGTACTTGGACATCAAAACTTTCCACGTTTTTTCCCGATTCCAAACAAAACGTCCCTCAGCTGGTGCCCAGCTCCACGGCCACGAGCGTGCTTTCACAGCGAGGGCACTTGTGAATAAGGGTGACATGTACATGTGCATTCCATGACTGGAGTCCTCATTTTAATATGAAAGATGAGCCTCTCAACAAAGGTTCTGCTCCGTGATCAGTGTTTGGAGCAGTGTGGTCACCAGCCAGAGGAGAAAGTCACAGAGGCCACTGGCACAGTGACGGAACCATAAATATCACTAAGGAGCTTGTCTGGCTGCAGATTTCAGGATTATCCAGTGATTGTTCACGCTGCTGTCAGGGGCAGGTTTGGTTCTTGCTGCTGCTGCTGGCTGTAAAGCTCTGCTGCACACAGGAAGATTATTTCAATTCAACGCGGTGACTGCCAGGACAGCTGAATATTACTCGTGTATATTTAACATGAACTGTGGTTTTAAGTTCACAGCATAGTTTTAAGAAATCATAAAGAAACCATAAGATGGTCATTTACGAAGCAGCAGATATTATTCTTGAATAATTGCTTTCACACTAATTTATTTAAAATGAAATCCCCATTAAAAAATCAGTACAATGATCAATCATTCAAGGTGGGCTTCAACATTTATTTACAGTATCAAAAGGTTTTCTTTGTTCTTCCTTTCTTCCTTCTTCCTCACTTCCTTCACCTCGTCATCTTGTGTCCATCCCTGAGGTGTATTGTATGTAAAAGTCCCCTTTGTTTCCACCTCATTTGCTTCCTCAGCTTTGTCTTTTCCTTCTTCTCCTCTTCCTCTTTCTTCATCTGCAGGCCAACCTCCTTTTGTTTCTGCAGATCTTCAGACTTTTTGTGTCCTCATCTCCTCCCTTCTCTTTTTCTTACGCTCGTGCTCCTTCCTATTGCTCAGCTTTTTCTTTATCTTCCTCTCTTCCACTCTTTGCTCCATCAGGTGCTGGTGTTTCTGTTTCGGTTTGTGGAACAACTCTTTTTGTTTCCCAGCTTCCACCCTCTCCTTCTGCCTCTTCATTGATTTCTCATGACATTTCTGAAACTCATGTTCTCTTTTCCTCTCTTCCTCCTGGTTCTTAAATGTCTGTTCTGTAGTTGTCTTCACAACTTCCTCCTCCTGTTCTTTAAAATCGTCCTCTCTACTCAGGACCTCCTCCTCTTCCTTTACCCCCTCTTCAGTAATTATATTCACCTCCTTCTCTTCCTTTACCATCTCTTCAGTATTTGTCTTCACCTCCTCCTCTTCCTTTACCCCCTCTTCAGTAATTATATTCACCTCCTCCTCTTCCTTAATACCCCCTCCTCTCCCCCAGTAATTCTCTTCACCTCCTCTTTCTTTATCACTTCTTCAGTAATTATATTCACCTCCTCTTTCTTTTCCCCCTCTTCAGTAATTCTCTTCATTTCCTCCTCCTCTTCATTTACCCCCTCTTCAGTAATTCTCTTCACCTCCTCCTCTTTCTTTATCACTTCTTCAGTAATTCTCTTCACCTCCTCCTCTTTCTTTATCACTTCTTCAGTAATTATATTCACCTCCTCCTCTTTCTTTTCCCCCTCTTCAGTAATTATCTTCATTTCCTCTAACTCTTCATTTACCCCCTCTTCAGTAATTATCTTCACCTCCTTCTCTTTCTTTATCACTTCAGTAATTCTCTTCACCTCCTCCTCTTTCTTTACCCCCTCTTCAGTAATTCTCTTCACCTCCTCCTCTTTCTTTATCACTTCTTCAGTAATTATATTCACCTCCTCTTTCTTTTCCCCCTCTTCAGTAATTCTCTTCATTTCCTCCTCCTCTTTCTTTACCCCCTCTTCAGTAATTATATTCACCTCCTCCTCTTTCTTTACCCCCTCTTCAGTAATTATCTTCACCTGCTCCTCTTTCCTTATCACTTCTTCAGTAATTATCTTCACCTCCTCCTCTTTCTTTTCCCCCTCTTCAGTAATTCTCTTCATTTCCTCCTCTTTCTTTATCACTTCTTCAGTAATTATCTTCGCCTCCTCTTTCTTTATCACGTCTTCAGTAATTATATTCACCTCCTTCTCTTTCTTTACCCCTTCTTCAGTAATTATCTTCACCTCCTCTTTCTTTATCACTTCTTCAGTAATTATATTCACCTCCTTCTCTTTCTTTACCCCCTCTTCAGTAATTTTCTTCACCTCCTCCTCCTCTTCCTTTACCCCCTCTTCTGTAATTCTCTTCATTTCCTCCTCCTCTTTCTTTATCACTTCTTCAGTATTTGTCTTTTCTTCCTCCTCTTTCTTTATCACCTCTTCAGTAACTGTCTTGACTTCCTCCTCTCGTTTCTTCAGCTCTCCCTTTTTACTCTTTTTCTTTTTCTTGATCAGTCTCCTCCAGTTGAAACAACAACAGCAACCGTCCACCTCCTCCATCTCTTCCTCTGTCTGTATTCTCACCACCTCCTTCTGTGTCTCTACCTCCATCTCTTCCTCATCTGCTCTCTGTTTTATCAGATCAGACTCTTTCTGTTCCTTCGTTTTCCTTTTCAAACTCCGCCACAGACTCATTTTCTCCAATAGTTTTTTGCTAGAAAAGCAGCTGATTTGCAGACTGTTAAGATCTGTTGCCTCTTCAGTTGCTTCTCAACTGTGTTGTCTAGTTTGGAACTATATATACTGGAGGAACATCAAAGATGTGTGGACTTCAAAGAGGTGTTCCTGTATGAGACCATGTGACTTTTTTGATCAAACCATGTTCAAAAAATGCTCCAGTCATATTACCATGGCAACTGCAGAAACCAAAATTGCTCTTTTGAATTGAATAAACAGCATAATTTTGATAAACCATAAAGCACCATAAAGAAACCATAAGATGGTCATTTACGAAGCAGCAGATATTATTCTTGAATAATTGCTTTCACACTAATTTATTTAAAATGAAATCCCCATTAAAAAATCTGTACAATATTTGATACTGTAAATAAATGTTGAAGCCCACCTTGAATGGTTGATATTCAAGGTGGGCTTCAACATTTATTTACAGTATCAAAAGGTTTTCTTTGTTCTTCCTTTCTTCCTTCTTCCTCACTTCCTTCACCTCGTCATCTTGTGTCCATCCCTGAGGTGTATTTTATGTAAAAGTCCCCTTTGTTTCCACCTCATTTGCTTCCTCAGCTTTGTCTTTTCCTTCTTCTCCTCTTCCTCTTTCTTCATCTGCAGGCCAACCTCCTTTTGTTTCTGCAGATCTTCAGACTTTTGTGTCCTCATCTCCTCCCTTCTCTTTTTCTTACGCTCGTGCTCCTTCCTATTGCTCAGCTTTTCTTTATCTTCCTCTCTTCCACTCTTTGCTCCATCAGGTGCTGGTGTTTCTGTTTCGGTTTGTGGAACAACTCTTTTTGTTTCCCAGCTTCCACCCTCTCCTTCTGCCTCTTCATTGATTTCTCATGACATTTCTGAAACTCATGTTCTCTTTTCCTCTCTTCCTCCTGGTTCTTAAATGTCTGTTCTGTAGTTGTCTTCACAACTTCCTCCTCCTGTTCTTTAAAATCGTCCTCTCTACTCAGGACCTCCTCCTCTTCCTTTACCCCCTCTTCAGTAATTATATTCACCTCCTTCTCTTCCTTTACCATCTCTTCAGTATTTGTCTTCACCTCCTCCTCTTCCTTTACCCCCTCTTCAGTAATTATATTCACCTCCTCCTCTTCCTTTACCCCCTCTTCAGTAATTATATTCACCTCCTCTTTCTTTATCACTTCTTCAGTAATTATATTCACCTCCTCTTTCTTTTCCCCCTCTTCAGTAATTCTCTTCATTTCCTCCTCCTCTTCATTTACCCCCTCTTCAGTAATTCTCTTCACCTCCTCCTCTTTCTTTATCACTTCTTCAGTAATTATATTCACCTCCTCCTCTTTCTTTTCCCCCTCTTCAGTAATTATCTTCATTTCCTCTAACTCTTCATTTACCCCCTCTTCAGTAATTATCTTCACCTCCTTCTCTTTCTTTATCACTTCAGTAATTCTCTTCACCTCCTCCTCTTTCTTTACCCCCTCTTCAGTAATTCTCTTCACCTCCTCCTCTTTCTTTATCACTTCTTCAGTAATTATATTCACCTCCTCTTTCTTTTCCCCCTCTTCAGTAATTCTCTTCATTTCCTCCTCCTCTTTCTTTACCCCCTCTTCAGTAATTATATTCACCTCCTCCTCTTTCTTTACCCCCTCTTCAGTAATTATCTTCACCTGCTCCTCTTTCCTTATCACTTCTTCAGTAATTATCTTCACCTCCTCCTCTTTCTTTTCCCCCTCTTCAGTAATTCTCTTCATTTCCTCCTCTTTCTTTATCACTTCTTCAGTAATTATCTTCGCCTCCTCTTTCTTTATCACTTCTTCAGTAATTATATTCACCTCCTTCTCTTTCTTTACCCCTTCTTCAGTAATTATCTTCACCTCCTCTTTCTTTATCACTTCTTCAGTAATTATATTCACCTCCTTCTCTTTCTTTACCCCCTCTTCAGTAATTTTCTTCACCTCCTCCTCCTCTTCCTTTACCCCCTCTTCTGTAATTCTCTTCATTTCCTCCTCCTCTTTCTTTATCACTTCTTCAGTATTTGTCTTTTCTTCCTCCTCTTTCTTTATCACCTCTTCAGTAACTGTCTTGACTTCCTCCTCTCGTTTCTTCAGCTCTCCCTTTTTACTCTTTTTCTTTTTCTTGATCAGTCTCCTCCAGTTGAAACAACAACAGCAACCGTCCACCTCCTCCATCTCTTCCTCTGTCTGTATTCTCACCACCTCCTTCTGTGTCTCTACCTCCATCTCTTCCTCATCTGCTCTCTGTTTTATCAGATCAGACTCTTTCTGTTCCTTCGTTTTCCTTTTCAAACTCCGCCACAGACTCATTTTCTCCAATAGTTTTTTGCTAGAAAAGCAGCTGATTTGCAGACTGTTAAGATCTGTTGTCTCTTCAGTTGCTTCTCAACTGTGTTGTCTAGTTTGGAACTATATATACTGGAGGAACATCAAAGATGTGTGGACTTCAAAGAGGTGTTCCTGTATGAGACCATGTGACTTTTTTGATCAAACCATGTTCAAAAAATGCTCCAGTCATATTACCATGGCAACTGCAGAAACCAAAATTGCTCTTTTGAATTGAATAAACAGCATAATTTTGATAAACCATAAAGCACCATAAAGAAACCATAAGATGGTCATTTACGAAGCAGCAGATATTATTCTTGAATAATTGCTTTCACACTAATTTATTTAAAATGAAATCCCCATTAAAAAATCTGTACAATATTTGATACTGTAAATAAATGTTGAAGCCCACCTTGAATGGTTGATATTCAAGGTGGGCTTCAACATTTATTTACAGTATCAAAAGGTTTTCTTTGTTCTTCCTTTCTTCCTTCTTCCTCACTTCCTTCACCTCGTCATCTTGTGTCCATCCCTGAGGTGTATTTTATGTAAAAGTCCCCTTTGTTTCCACCTCATTTGCTTCCTCAGCTTTGTCTTTTCCTTCTTCTCCTCTTCCTCTTTCTTCATCTGCAGGCCAACCTCCTTTTGTTTCTGCAGATCTTCAGACTTTTTTGTGTCCTCATCTCCTCCCTTCTCTTTTTCTTACGCTCGTGCTCCTTCCTATTGCTCAGCTTTTTCTTTATCTTCCTCTCTTCCACTCTTTGCTCCATCAGGTGCTGGTGTTTCTGTTTCGGTTTGTGGAACAACTCTTTTTGTTTCCCAGCCTCCACCCTCTCCTTCTGCCTCTTCATTGATTTCTCATGACATTTCTGAAACTCATGTTCTCTTTTCCTCTCTTCCTCCTGGTTCTTAAATGTCTGTTCTGTAGTTGTCTTCACAACTTCCTCCTCCTGTTCTTTAAAATCGTCCTCTCTACTCAGGACCTCCTCCTCTTCCTTTACCCCCTCTTCAGTAATTATATTCACCTCCTTCTCTTCCTTTACCATCTCTTCAGTATTTGTCTTCACCTCCTCCTCTTCCTTTACCCCCTCTTCAGTAATTATATTCACCTCCTCCTCTTCCTTTACCCCCTCTTCAGTAATTCTCTTCACCTCCTCTTTCTTTATCACTTCTTCAGTAATTATATTCACCTCCTCTTTCTTTTCCCCCTCTTCAGTAATTCTCTTCATTTCCTCCTCCTCTTCATTTACCCCCTCTTCAGTAATTCTCTTCACCTCCTCCTCTTTCTTTATCACTTCTTCAGTAATTATATTCACCTCCTCCTCTTTCTTTTCCCCCTCTTCAGTAATTATCTTCATTTCCTCTAACTCTTCATTTACCCCCTCTTCAGTAATTATCTTCACCTCCTTCTCTTTCTTTATCACTTCAGTAATTCTCTTCACCTCCTCCTCTTTCTTTACCCCCTCTTCAGTAATTCTCTTCACCTCCTCCTCTTTCTTTATCACTTCTTCAGTAATTATATTCACCTCCTCTTTCTTTTCCCCCTCTTCAGTAATTCTCTTCATTTCCTCCTCCTCTTTCTTTACCCCCTCTTCAGTAATTATATTCACCTCCTCCTCTTTCTTTACCCCCTCTTCAGTAATTATCTTCACCTGCTCCTCTTTCCTTATCACTTCTTCAGTAATTATCTTCACCTCCTCCTCTTTCTTTTCCCCCTCTTCAGTAATTCTCTTCATTTCCTCCTCTTTCTTTATCACTTCTTCAGTAATTATCTTCACCTCCTCCTCTTTCTTTATCACTTCTTCAGTAATTATATTCACCTCCTTCTCTTTCTTTACCCCTTCTTCAGTAATTATCTTCACCTCCTCTTTCTTTATCACTTCTTCAGTAATTATATTCACCTCCTTCTCTTTCTTTACCCCCTCTTCAGTAATTTTCTTCACCTCCTCCTCCTCTTCCTTTACCCCCTCTTCTGTAATTCTCTTCATTTCCTCCTCCTCTTTCTTTATCACTTCTTCAGTATTTGTCTTTTCTTCCTCCTCTTTCTTTATCACCTCTTCAGTAACTGTCTTGACTTCCTCCTCTCGTTTCTTCAGCTCTCCCTTTTTACTCTTTTTCTTTTTCTTGATCAGTCTCCTCCAGTTGAAACAACAACAGCAACCGTCCACCTCCTCCATCTCTTCCTCTGTCTGTATTCTCACCACCTCCTTCTGTGTCTCTACCTCCAACTCTTCTTCATCTGCTCTCTGTTTTATCAGATCAGACTCTTTCTGTTCCTTCGTTTTCCTTTTCAAACTCCGCCACAGACTCATTTTCTCCAATAGTTTTTTGCTAGAAAAGCAGCTGATTTGCAGACTGTTAAGATCTGTTGTCTCTTCAGTTGCTTCTCAACTGTGTTGTCTAGTTTGGAACTATATATACTGGAGGAACATCAAAGATGTGTGGACTTCAAAGAGGTGTTCCTGTATGAGACCATGTGACTTTTTGATCAAACCATGTTCAAAAAATGCTCCAGTCATATTACCATGGCAACTGCAGAAACCAAAATTGCTCTTTTGAATTGAATAAACAGCATAATTTTGAGAAACCATAAAGCACCATAAAGAAACCATAAGATGGTCATTTACGAAGCAGCAGATATTATTCTTGAATAATTGCTTTCACACTAATTTATTTAAAATGAAATCCCCATTAAAAAATCTGTACAATATTTGATACTGTAAATAAATGTTGAAGCCCACCTTGAATGGTTGATATTCAAGGTGGGCTTCAACATTTATTTACAGTATCAAAAGGTTTTCTTTGTTCTTCCTTTCTTCCTTCTTCCTCACTTCCTTCACCTCGTCATCTTGTGTCCATCCCTGAGGTGTATTTTATGTAAAAGTCCCCTTTGTTTCCACCTCATTTGCTTCCTCAGCTTTGTCTTTTCCTTCTTCTCCTCTTCCTCTTTCTTCATCTGCAGGCCAACCTCCTTTTGTTTCTGCAGATCTTCAGACTTTTTGTGTCCTCATCTCCTCCCTTCTCTTTTTCTTACGCTCGTGCTCCTTCCTATTGCTCAGCTTTTTCTTTATCTTCCTCTCTTCCACTCTTTGCTCCATCAGGTGCTGGTGTTTCTGTTTCGGTTTGTGGAACAACTCTTTTTGTTTCCCAGCCTCCACCCTCTCCTTCTGCCTCTTCATTGATTTCTCATGACATTTCTGAAACTCATGTTCTCTTTTCCTCTCTTCCTCCTGGTTCTTAAATGTCTGTTCTGTAGTTGTCTTCACAACTTCCTCCTCCTGTTCTTTAAAATCGTCCTCTCTACTCAGGACCTCCTCCTCTTCCTTTACCCCCTCTTCAGTAATTATCTTCACCTCCTCCTCTTCCTTTACCATCTCTTCAGTATTTGTCTTCACCTCCTCCTCTTTCTTTACCCCCTCTTCAGTAATTATCTTCACCTCCTCATCTTTCTTTATCACTTCTTCAGTAATTATATTCACCTCCTCTTTCTTTTCCCCCTCTTCAGTAAGTCTCTTCATTTCCTCCTCCTCTTCATTTACCCCCTCTTCAGTAATTCTCTTCACCTCCTCATCTTTCTTTATCACTTCTTCAGTAATTATATTCACCTCCTCCTCTTTCTTTCCCCCCTCTTCAGTAATTATCTTCACCTCCTTCTCTTTCTTTATCACTTCAGTAATTCTCTTCACCTCCTCCTCTTTCTTTACCCCCTCTTCAGTCATTATCTTCACCTCCTCTTTCTTTATCACTTTCTCAGTAATTATCTTCACCTCCTCCTCTTTCTTTATCACTTCTTCAGTAACTATATTCACCTCCTCCTCTTTCTTTTCCCCCTCTTCAGTAATTCTCTTCATTTCCTCCTCCTCTTTCTTTACCCCCTCTTCAGTAATTATATTCACCTCCTCTTTCTTTACCCCCTCTTCAGTAATTATATTCACCTCCTCTTTCTTTATCACTTCTTCAGTAATTCTCTTCATTTCCTCCTCTTTCTTTATCACTTCTTCAGTAATTATCTTCACCTCCTCTTTCTTTTCCCCCTCTTCAGTAATTCTCTTCATTTCCTCCTCCTCTTTCTTTATCACTTCTTCAGTAATTATCTTCGCCTCCTCCTCTTTCTTTATCACTTCTTCAGTAATTATATTCACCTCCTTCTCTTTCTTTACCCCGTCTTCAGTAATTATCTTCACCTCCTCTTTCTTTATCACTTCTTCAGTAATTATATTCACCTCCTTCTCTTTCTTTACCCCCTCTTCAGTAATTTTCTTCACCTCCTCCTCTTCCTTTATCCCCTCTTCTGTAATTCTCTTCATTTCCTCCTCCTCTTTCTTTATCACTTCTTCAGTAATTATCTTCGCCTCCTCCTCTTTCTTTATCACTTCTTCAGTAATTATATTCACCTCCTTCTCTTTCTTTACCCCGTCTTCAGTAATTATCTTCACCTCCTCTTTCTTTATCACTTCTTCAGTAATTATATTCACCTCCTTCTCTTCCTTTACCCCCTCTTCAGTAATTATCTTCACCTCCTCCTCTTCCTTTACCCCCTCTTCAGTAATTATATTCACCTCCTCCTCTTCCTTTACCCCCTCTTCAGTAATTCTCTTCACCTCCTCTTTCTTTATCACTTCTTCAGTAATTATATTCACCTCCTCTTTCTTTTCCCCCTCTTCAGTAATTCTCTTCATTTCCTCCTCCTCTTCATTTACCCCCTCTTCAGTAATTCTCTTCACCTCCTCCTCTTTCTTTATCACTTCTTCAGTAATTATATTCACCTCCTCCTCTTTCTTTTCCCCCTCTTCAGTAATTATCTTCATTTCCTCTAACTCTTCATTTACCCCCTCTTCAGTAATTATCTTCACCTCCTTCTCTTTCTTTATCACTTCAGTAATTCTCTTCACCTCCTCCTCTTTCTTTACCCCCTCTTCAGTAATTCTCTTCACCTCCTCCTCTTTCTTTATCACTTCTTCAGTAATTATATTCACCTCCTCTTTCTTTTCCCCCTCTTCAGTAATTCTCTTCATTTCCTCCTCCTCTTTCTTTACCCCCTCTTCAGTAATTATATTCACCTCCTCCTCTTTCTTTACCCCCCTCTTCAGTAATTATCTTCACCTGCTCCTCTTTCCTTATCACTTCTTCAGTAATTATCTTCACCTCCTCCTCTTTCTTTTCCCCCTCTTCAGTAATTCTCTTCATTTCCTCCTCTTTCTTTATCACTTCTTCAGTAATTATCTTCGCCTCCTCTTTCTTTATCACTTCTTCAGTAATTATATTCACCTCCTTCTCTTTCTTTACCCCTTCTTCAGTAATTATCTTCACCTCCTCTTTCTTTATCACTTCTTCAGTAATTATATTCACCTCCTTCTCTTTCTTTACCCCCTCTTCAGTAATTTTCTTCACCTCCTCCTCCTCTTCCTTTACCCCCTCTTCTGTAATTCTCTTCATTTCCTCCTCCTCTTTCTTTATCACTTCTTCAGTATTTGTCTTTTCTTCCTCCTCTTTCTTTATCACCTCTTCAGTAACTGTCTTGACTTCCTCCTCTCGTTTCTTCAGCTCTCCCTTTTTACTCTTTTTCTTTTTCTTGATCAGTCTCCTCCAGTTGAAACAACAACAGCAACCGTCCACCTCCTCCATCTCTTCCTCTGTCTGTATTCTCACCACCTCCTTCTGTGTCTCTACCTCCAACTCTTCTTCATCTGCTCTCTGTTTTATCAGATCAGACTCTTTCTGTTCCTTCGTTTTCCTTTTCAAACTCCGCCACAGACTCATTTTCTCCAATAGTTTTTTGCTAGAAAAGCAGCTGATTTGCAGACTGTTAAGATCTGTTGTCTCTTCAGTTGCTTCTCAACTGTGTTGTCTAGTTTGGAACTATATATACTGGAGGAACATCAAAGATGTGTGGACTTCAAAGAGGTGTTCCTGTATGAGACCATGTGACTTTTTTGATCAAACCATGTTCAAAAAATGCTCCAGTCATATTACCATGGCAACTGCAGGAAACCAAAATTGCTCTTTTGAATTGAATAAACAGCATAATTTTGAGAAACCATAAAGCACCATAAAGAAACCATAAGATGGTCATTTACGAAGCAGCAGATATTATTCTTGAATAATTGCTTTCACACTAATTTATTTAAAATGAAATCCCCATTAAAAAATCTGTACAATATTTGATACTGTAAATAAATGTTGAAGCCCACCTTGAATGGTTGATATTCAAGGTGGGCTTCAACATTTATTTACAGTATCAAAAGGTTTTCTTTGTTCTTCCTTTCTTCCTTCTTCCTCACTTCCTTCACCTCGTCATCTTGTGTCCATCCCTGAGGTGTATTTTATGTAAAAGTCCCCTTTGTTTCCACCTCATTTGCTTCCTCAGCTTTGTCTTTTCCTTCTTCTCCTCTTCCTCTTTCTTCATCTGCAGGCCAACCTCCTTTTGTTTCTGCAGATCTTCAGACTTTTTGTGTCCTCATCTCCTCCCTTCTCTTTTTCTTACGCTCGTGCTCCTTCCTATTGCTCAGCTTTTTCTTTATCTTCCTCTCTTCCACTCTTTGCTCCATCAGGTGCTGGTGTTTCTGTTTCGGTTTGTGGAACAACTCTTTTTGTTTCCCAGCTTCCACCCTCTCCTTCTGCCTCTTCATTGATTTCTCATGACATTTCTGAAACTCATGTTCTCTTTTCCTCTCTTCCTCCTGGTTCTTAAATGTCTGTTCTGTAGTTGTCTTCACAACTTCCTCCTCCTGTTCTTTAAAATCGTCCTCTCTACTCAGGACCTCCTCCTCTTCCTTTACCCCCTCTTCAGTAATTATCTTCACCTCCTCCTCTTCCTTTACCATCTCTTCAGTATTTGTCTTCACCTCCTCCTCTTTCTTTACCCCCTCTTCAGTAATTATCTTCACCTCCTCCTCTTTCTTTATCACTTCTTCAGTAATTATATTCACCTCCTCTTTCTTTTCCCCCTCTTCAGTAAGTCTCTTCATTTCCTCCTCCTCTTCATTTACCCCCTCTTCAGTAATTCTCTTCACCTCCTCATCTTTCTTTATCACTTCTTCAGTAATTATATTCACCTCCTCCTCTTTCTTTACCCCCTCTTCAGTAATTATCTTCACCTCCTTCTCTTTCTTTATCACTTCAGTAATTCTCTTCACCTCCTCCTCTTTCTTTACCCCCTCTTCAGTCATTATCTTCACCTCCTCTTTCTTTATCACTTTCTCAGTAATTATCTTCACCTCCTCCTCTTTCTTTATCACTTCTTCAGTAACTATATTCACCTCCTCCTCTTTCTTTTCCCCCTCTTCAGTAATTCTCTTCATTTCCTCCTCCTCTTTCTTTACCCCCTCTTCAGTAATTATATTCACCTCCTCTTTCTTTACCCCCTCTTCAGTAATTATATTCACCTCCTCTTTCTTTATCACTTCTTCAGTAATTATCTTCACCTCCTCCTCTTTCTTTATCACTTCTTCAGTAATTATCTTCACCTCCTCTTTCTTTTCCCCCTCTTCAGTAATTCTCTTCATTTCCTCCTCCTCTTTCTTTATCACTTCTTCAGTAATTATCTTCGCCTCCTCCTCTTTCTTTATCACTTCTTCAGTAATTATATTCACCTCCTTCTCTTTCTTTACCCCGTCTTCAGTAATTATCTTCACCTCCTCTTTCTTTATCACTTCTTCAGTAATTATATTCACCTCCTTCTCTTTCTTTACCCCCTCTTCAGTAATTTTCTTCACCTCCTCCTCTTCCTTTATCCCCTCTTCTGTAATTCTCTTCATTTCCTCCTCCTCTTTCTTTATCACTTCAGTATTTGTCTTTTCTTCCTCCTCTTTCTTTATCACCTCTTCAGTAACTGTCTTGACTTCCTCCTCTCGTTTCTTCAGCTCTCCCTTTTTACTCTTTTTCTTTTTCTTGATCAGTCTCCTCCAGTTGAAACAACAACAGCAACCGTCCACCTCCTCCATCTCTTCCTCTGTCTGTATTCTCACCACCTCCTTCTGTGTCTCTACCTCCATCTCTTCCTCATCTGCTCTCTGTTTTATCAGATCAGACTCTTTCTGTTCCTTCGTTTTCCTTTTCAAACTCCGCCACAGACTCATTTTCTCCAATAGTTTTTTGCTAGAAAAGCAGCTGATTTGCAGACTGTTAAGATCTGTTGTCTCTTCAGTTGCTTCTCAACTGTGTTGTCTAGTTTGGAACTATATATACTGGAGGAACATCAAAGATGTGTGGACTTCAAAGAGGTGTTGCTGTATGAGACCATGTGACTTTTTTGATCAAACCATGTTCAAAAAATGCTCCAGTCATATTACCATGGCAACTGCAGAAACCAAAATTGCTCTTTTGAATTGAATAAAAAACATTCAATTTCTGGAGTTTCATAAAGTGTATATCAACTTTTACAGGAAGAATATTAACAGATTATTTTAATATTTGTTCTTTGACCATACCCATAGTAATATTTCAATCCGCATCTCAAGTCATTCAGTCGCTCAATATGTCAAAAATAAAGCATAAGAATTTGAACACTGACTTTTTCCTCTTTTCTCAGATGTTTTAAAAGTCATGTGTCATGTTTGAATGTTATTTCATTGAGTATGACCGCTTTTATAGAATGGCATACTGCTTTCTTGATTTCTTGATTTGTTGTGTTTGTATGTCTGGAGGTGAAACATTTGTAAACCTCTAATTTTGTTCAAACCAGAGTGGGACTCATGTCCTGATCTGTTTTACTCTGCAGGTAATGAGTCATGGAAGCGGGGTCAGTGGTGCGCACTGTGTTCGAGTTTCTGCCCAGTGTCTCGGAGGAGTTGCCCCTCTTCACCGGTGATGTCATTGAGGTGCTCAGTGTCATTGATGAGTTCTGGTTGCTTGGCAACAAAGATGGAGTCACAGGTAAGATGTCGAGGAGCTTGTCTGACACCAGGTAGAATAATTTGGTGCCGAGTTGTGCTGTATATATAATAGGTGAAGAGTTTTTTTTTTATTGAAATAACAAAATAGTTACCTCTAGTAAATACAGACATATTCCAGATTTTTGTTGTGCTGCAATAATAATATTAATAATTTAGAAAATAGGAATTTTAAAATGGTTTGCATTTTTGCACTTTGACTTGCATCACTTTTTCATTTGATGCTGTATTTTCCATATGAGGAAAGTATGTGGAAGTTTGTGTTAAATACAGGCCTGTAATGTGTAAATCCTGGTGCCCTTGGTGCTTTACCCTGAGAAAAATCAAGCTCTCAGAAATCCTCTTAAGTTTTCCAAGAGCAGTGAGAGCTTTTCCAGTCCAGGCTGGAAGTCTCCTTAAGATAATACCTGTATATACACACTCTATAAAAAACAATCTACTCTATGGAGAGTAGTATGTCTTCAATCAGCAAGGATTCAAGGTTGAGGTTTAATTGTACAAAAAAAAATCAATTGTATAAAGCTAAATAAATAATTGTATAAAGCTAAATAAACCCCATAGAGCAATTTAATATCCAAGAGAACATATGAACATTTTTCTTTCTCTTCTCTCTTTTTTAAAGTGATTTTCATGTGTCTGAACATGTTCTACAAAATAACATACCTACTTAAATAAGATGATAAGATGTCAACCTTGCCTCAGAGCTAACTTATCTTGTGACAGAATGCGCAAAATGCAAATGAGTTAAATGTTCTGTTTGCCTTATCAGTAGAATGTCATAATTTTGTCGTTATATTGTTCCTCTTTTTCCCATTCCTTACCTTTTAATAATTTGATTATCAAATCACATGTAATCATGAGCTATAGTTCAGGAACATTTCTGGCCTTTCTTGCTGTTCTCACCCAATGATAAATTAAAGAATGAGAATACGATACTAGAACAGCAATACAATAATACTCTTATGTTCTTGTGTCTGCTACTGGTCTCCAGGTCAGTTTCCCAGTACCTTTGTGGAGGAAGTTACTATTCCAAGCACCAAGCCTGGAGACAGGCTGTATGTGTGCATCAATGATTTTAATCCTGCAGACACAGGCAGCTTGTCCCTAAAAAGAGGTATGGACACAATTCTATTAATTAAGTATGTCTTACTCTGATCTATTGTAATAAAATGTTACGTTTTAGATGCTTTGTGTTTTAGATGTTTTGTGCCGAAAGGGTTTCACAGGACATACCTCAAGAATTGGAGAACTACTGTTACTAACTACTGAGACTAATGGCTCATGTTTTCTCACTTAGCTTAACGCTACTTGTTGATGTCACTGGGTTCAGGTAATGTTTTATTTTGCTTTTGCGTTTGCATAGCGTAGTTGATGTTTGTGTTGGTGTAATGCTATAGTGATCTTGTCATTTCTGCCCCATTGTGATGTGAATGTTGCCAGGAAACAAACCACTTTAGTTTGGCACCAGACACATATAAATACAAGTACCACAGGCAGTGATGTATTGCTATTATCTCACTGCCTTTTCATCCCGTCCCTTCTTTTAAATCGATTACCTAAACGCATCTTCTGCTGTACTTTGATTCAATGACTATTAATCTCTTTAGCTAAAGACAGTACTTTGTATTTGAAATGGAATATATTTAGAATGTATATATGATGTATGCATGATAAAAGGGAATAAATTGTTGTTCCAGCATGTGCAGTAAGTCACTGTTGAGAATAGTTTTTAAAAAGTTCCTCGAATCCGTCACTAGATGGCCACAGAAACACATTAAAACTCAGGCTATCGGGGGTGTATTTATTTGAACCAGGAGCCCAAAAACGTAACTTTAACAGCTTTCTTTATTAAAAGTTAATTTGGTGACCATTCAGCTTAATTTAAGGATGATTGGAATTTAACTTGCCTAAGATTTGTTCAACAATATTGCAGTGTGTTTTCACAGATGAGTAACATTTCCTGAACTGAAGGAAACTTCCAGGCCATATGAGAGTTGAAATGTTCATTTCCAGTATGAAAATTCCATTCTCCATTTTGGCTGAATACCAGTTAATGTCCTGAGCACAATGGGAGGTGGAGCCACGGGCCTTTGGAATGTGACCCCCATGACTTCTGACAGACCAGTCAACATTCTTGTCTCTGCCTCTCTGATAACGTTTATGAATAATGATAATGCTTAGGGTGGTGCAGTCATTTGGCATGTGATCATACGTGTTATAGATAGGTATATCTTATGTATAGACACGTTAATCTAATATCACTGAATTTTTCACTGTTACTGCAAGAGAGAACAAGTCCAGAGCCCCCGATATTCTTGCAGTGCTTGCACTTCAGTTCAGCTTTCAGCCTCTTTCATTCTGAGAACAGTTAGACCTTAACTTTTATGTTTAGTGTTGAAATCATTTTAATATGCCAGTAATGTCTATATCGATTATGTTTGCCTTTATCTTCAAGGTGATGTGGTTGTGGGAGAGACAGGAGGGTCCTTGGACCTTGGAGAAACATGGCAACGGGGTTGTAACGCCTGGGGCATGCGTGGACATTTCCCCACATCATGCGTGAAGGAGCTGCACCTCTCAGGACACTCCAGGAAGCTGTCTGAACGCTCGGCTCAGGCGCAGGCTTCCGAACTGCCACCCTATGCCCTCGGCCAGGCCCGCGCTCTTATGAGCCTCCACGCGCAGCTCAATGAAGAACTGGACTTCCGTGAGGGAGACTTAATCATCATCACTGGTCTGCCTGAGCCAGGCTGGTTCCAGGGGGAACTGGACAGTCGCAGAGGCATCTTTCCAGAAGGGTTTGTGGAGCTTCTGGGTCCTCTCCGGTCTCCCCAGGAGCCTGTGGATGACCAGTATTTAAGCCATCTTTCTGAACAATGTAGCTACAAGGACTCCTATGATGTAGAGGAGGGAACAGAGGAGGAAAGTGTAGAGGAACCAGACGTATTAATAAGCGAAGAGAACAAGGAAACTGAAATAGAAGATGAGGATAGTGTTTATGTAGTGGCGCTGTATGAGTTTCGAGCTATGGAACCAGGTGAATTAGACTTTGATATGGGGGATCGCATTCGTGTCATAAGCACTTTAGAAGATGGTTGGTTGGAAGGGGAGCTGCAAGGACGACGCGGTATTTTTCCTCATCGTTTTGTTAAAATGGAGGATAATGTACAGAAACCTGCAGAGGAATCGGAGGAAGACGAAGAAAAAGGATGTTATGAGTCCAGCGCAGAGCATCCGCATCCTGATGTGTCACCGAACGAGTCTGATTATGCGATGTACGAGGATCATACGGTGTGGGATTTGGACTACTTTGAGAGGAACAGGGAGGAGAGACTGCAAAGTGAAAGCAAAAGCACTGCACCTCCAATTGGCAGAGAGCAGAGAGACGAGGGAAGCAGACGTGGCTCTCGGCCACCAAGGCCTCTCAGACCAGCGCAGCGCAGGCCCGAACGACCTCGGTCCACTCCACCGGCGAGACCCAAACTCCCGTCGCGACCCAGCCAACCTGCCCGCGGCTTCATGCGCAACGGCTCGTCTTCTGGCAGCAATCGTTGCAAGTACACTAATGGCACCTCAGGATCCTTACCCCGCAAATTAAGCCACAGCCTCACCCTTCCCGCCGCTGGCTGCGGATGGTCTGAAGCGGGGAGAAGTGCAAGTCTTGGTCATACCACGTTTAACAGGCTAGCTCACCCAGCTCGTGTTAGAGATTCTGATATGATGATGAGCAGCACTCAAACACAAGCTCAGTGTGGCGTGAATGGTTTTATGTCTGCGTCCCCCACCTTAAATGCTCTGGCAGCCTCAGCCAGTGACCTGGAGTCGAAGCTTTCTCAGCAGCTGTTTGAGTTTGAGAAAAGCTTGACCGCTTCATGCGGCGATCCCATCGTGAGCTCCTGTGAGCGCAGGGCCCCGAGCCTGCAGTCCCACATCTCCCGTCATTTTTCAATTATGGACTACAATGATGAAAGCGACATCATTCGAGGCTCCACCTTACCAGTGCCCCACCTCTCAGAGTCGAGCTTGGGCTTAGGAAGGGAGCTTAGGAGGACCCTCCGGCCTCCTCCTCCTCGCCCTAGGGTCCTACATCCGACAGCCCCGCCATACAAACCAACCCGTCCCGCTCCTCGTCCCCCTCCCCGCTGCCCAAGACCACAAACTGCTCCTCCAACCACCGAATCCATCTTCTTCACCCCGGATGAACCAGCGGCTAACATCCCGGACCATGGAACGGATGGGCAGAGTGAGATTGAGGACTTCACAGGTGCCCCCGAACATGAAGCCCAACAAGATCGGGAAGCGGAGTTGGAGTTGGAGAGGGAGAGGGAGATGGAGCTGGAGCGTGAGAGGGAGGAGGGGGAGAAATACCAACTGCTGCTACGGTTACAAGAGGTGGAGAACGACATGGAAGCATATGCACACACGGCAGAAGAACTGCAGGCCATGCTGGAGGACGAAGAGGACGAGACGGCCCAAATGCAAGCCCTGGAGAATCTGGAGTTCTGCAATTACACTCTGGAGATGCTGGCCTTGGAGCAGCTGCAGCTACAACAAGGTAAGACACAAATGGCCACAGGATCAAAGTATTTCTCAAAATGTGGACGATGCTAATTATGATGTTAAATCTGTAAACCACCTGCTGATAACAAACTGATATGTTTGTCATGTTTGAGCTTTACATGACAAACATACCAGTGGATTGTAGTGTCTATTTGTGTGTACATGTTGACAGTGGTCTTTTTCCAACACAATTGTAAGTTAATACAGTATATGTGGGGAAAAAGAAGCCAAATAAAAAAAAATCTGCAATATTTTTAAGGCGCATAACATGAATCTAATAGTACTAGTAGAGTACATTACACAGATGTCATTTTACTGTTACTCTTTAAACAGATAATGTAATAGATGCTTTCCACTGCCTATGAGGAGCTTCTTTGTGGGACACATGGGTCTCTCTTTTTAACACCCTCCTCTGTCACTCATCTCTCTTTTCAAATGTCTTGTAGCTATATAAAGCTGTTACTTGGCATTTAACACACTGTTTTAAGACAAATCTCAAATACTGTTACTTTTTTCTGTAAATGTTCATCTTCATTTTATTATGCTGGGTAGGATAATTTACAGACACAGATAATAGTACTGACCAGCCAACACAAAACAGGACAAAACACCTTTAGATGACACATGCAAATCAATTAGAATTGTCTCAAAATTTTATAGATTTATAGTTCATCATTTACAACCTGTAAATGAAAATATGTTGCATTTGCAATATGCATTTTGTTTAGTGTTCAATAAGTGAATGTGATGTATATAAAAAATATAGGCACATTTTTGTTTTATTTCTGTTATAAGGAGATTTTAATTTTCATCACACTTTCACAAAAACGTTTTCTTTGTAGGTTTACTGTCATCATGCAGTTTATAACCATTTAGTTAGGATATGTATATGTCTTTCCTGTTTTGCTTTGCGATCCCTAAAGCATTGTAAATTAGCCAATCACCTTTCCTCCAGTTTCAGTTCCTCTCACTCTTACACACCCATACTTAGATTACCATGTTCCTCGTTCACAAAAAAAGTGTGATTGTTAACATAACAAAGACATTGATCCTGACTGAATCTGGTTAACTGGCTGTTTTTTCTTAAGGATCATCTATCAAAAACTGAAATGTTGGATTAAGGGCCCTTTTAATGCTTTTGACCAACCTGTTAAAAATAAGATTATCAGATTATGGGTAAATTATTTTAGCAGACTCTAATTAATAGTAGATCTGATCAAAAATAATCATTGATTGCAGTTATTCTCTCTCTTGTATCCCTTCATGTCTTAACTAGTTGAACATTTGATTAATTTACACAGTGAGGAATCTCTGATGTCAATCAGTGAAAATCATCAGCCAAATGTCCACAGGTTCTTCTAAACCACATAGATTACATTCACACCTGACTTTCACAGTAATTTAAAATTAATGTTTTCAAATGCTGGGTATTTAAAAATGGGATTTCTGGCACATTTATGGGAGTCAGACTAAAAAACATTCAGGATTTGTTAATGAGATATTCTTATTAGTTATTCTGGTTCTTTGTTTCTAGATCTAAGTCTTGTTTCATTGACAGCAGTAGTGTAGATGAAATGTGTTGCTCAGACAGGAGTGAGCGTTTTTTCATGCTTTTCAAGGGTGTGTTCCTGAGTATGACGTTTGAAAGACAATAGAAAGTTTATTGTTGTGAGACAGGGAGTCATTCTAGCAGTAGGCCCTGCCTGTACTTCACCATGAATGCAGGTTCTGAAGCCTTAGGAGAAACTGAGATGACAGAAAACCCATACTTTTTCATACTTAAATCAGGATTATACCTCATTAGTATAGAAACAAAGTTGAATCCTCATAATAACTTGCATTAGAAAACCAAAATGAGTAATTGAGTTTTTGTTTTTTTGTTTTGTTTTTCTAACTTACAAATTTCACTGAAATTAAGTCGTCTACATTTTAATATTGAACCCAAGTACATGCCTAGATGCATTGTCCAGCCTTGTAATCTCTGGTCCTAGTCTTTTAACCAAACATTAATGCATTAAAAGTTTAGTTTTTTTCTTTTTTCCTTTTTTGGTTCTTTGTTCTTCTCACCTAAATGAGTCTCCCGCCAGGTCTCTTTTTACAGGAAATCTATTTGGGTTTGCCTGAGTCTGTCTGATAACTACATGTACATAATCCAACATAGCCACAGAGAGGAATGTTGTTTTTTACATTCTTACAGTTGACATGCTTTGGAGTTTCGGTCGTACTCCAGTCCTGAAAGCTGAGATGTTGAACACTGATAATTAATTAGCCTTACATAATAAAGCTCTCACAACTCAGCTTTACCTTGTAGAAGTGTGTTAGTTTTGTCCTAACCATGCACCAGCCACAGTAATGTACTAAAATGTCAGTCATTTTCTACACAAAATAATTTTCCACAACGATTTGGTTGTTGCATATTATTTAGTAACTTTAACAAACACACTGGAGAATCTGAGAAAGAATATTTAGGGGAAAACTTAATCAAATACACATCCTTTTTAGTTGTGCACAAACTGGAATATCCTCATGTTGTAAGTTATTCACTGAACAGTTCAAACCTCTAAGTAGGTTCCAGATTATTTGAATTAAAGCAAAATATAGAATTAAAAAAAAAGAGTGCACTCTGTTGTGCGCTAGTCTTTTAAACCTGTTCTCTTTGTCTCTGCTGGGAGGGATATATTAAACTCCAACTTTATGAATAGGGCAGTTTTTTCTCACATTAAGAGGTTGTGCCTCTACTGTGAGTGGGGACAGTCCTCAACAATAGCTCATTGTGAAGTTCTTCAGTAGCTTCTGTGTCCTGCTCAAATGTCTGTCCTCTTCTCCAATCATTAAGGTTCTGAATAGGGTATCCCTTTATTTTGTCATTAAATTATTCTGTGAAAAGAAACTCATTTCAATAAAAAGAGAAATCTCATTTACATGTTAAATGTTAATGTGTGTTTACCCTTGATATGTAGGGTAAACTCAAAGTGTCTCGCTGAGGTCAGTTTCAGTTAAACAGAAACTTTTCCGGGTTTTGGTTGTTTATTACAAGATAGTGAAATGAAAGTCAGCTGTGTCCACAAGCGGGAACAATATTCATTTTTTTCTCCAATGGTCAAAGTTGCCCCCTGGTGAGCAAAGCTGCGAAG
Source organism: Lagocephalus sceleratus (assembly GCA_911728415.1). Lineage (NCBI taxonomy): Eukaryota > Metazoa > Chordata > Actinopteri > Tetraodontiformes > Tetraodontidae > Lagocephalus > Lagocephalus sceleratus. The sequence goes on along the minus strand of CAJVRN010000231.1, from coordinate 13,411,151 downwards.
TCGACAGGAAAGAATGAAAACAAAGAGAACAGGATAAGAGGAAGGATGGAGGATTGTTCGGTGGCAAACTTTTAAAGACCTGCACACTCATTTATGTCCCCGTCATTCATCAGAGAAATCTTGTAGAGTCCTTTCCTGCAAAGAGACGTACTATCCAGTTGGAACAGTGGGAGGAGCTGTCTGACTAAGCCTCCACTCATGTGGCCCCACTGAATTATTAACCCTGGCATGCTCCTCCCCCATAACACCACCCCCTTCCTTTCCATGAGTCTCTGAGATAGCTGCAGGGAGGGGATGATGTGGTTACACTGAGGGCAGGGAGGTGCTTGGGCCAGGCAGCCGTGCTGAGGCAGTCAGGAGACAGAAAACAAGTAGGAGAGTTACAGACAATATGTCTGAGAGGTGGACTCTCCCATGTTGCTTTGTTATGGAATACAGCGAAATGGAATGGCAGAATCAACCACGTTGATCAAGAACTGATATCTACAGGAGGTAGGCTGATTCATAACAAGAGCCATGAAGAGTCCAGTGATTTATGGGAACCCGGTCATGTTCGGCGCAGTGGATTGGAACTACTCATCCGGTCCTCCGATAAGGAAAGGGAAAAGCATGGAGGAGCTGGGGGACGCTGGCTGGGCCAGAGAACGAGAACGAGCATTCCATCTGCAACAATTACAACAGCTGCAACAAGTGCAACAAGTGCAACAAGTGCAACTTCAGCAGCAACAAGTTGGATATCATGGATATACAGTGGTTCCTCCCGGACAGCTGCAGGGTCCCGTCATGCTACAAAGACCTGGTGAGCCAGCTCCAGGCTGTCCCATGCCTGTACATGGAGGTATGGTGGTACCAGGTGGACCAGTGCTACCTCAAGTTCACGTGCCAGCTCAGTGGCCGGTGCAATGGGGCAACCAGCCCGGCTGGGAGTACAGTGAGGGGCAGAAGGCGGCTTTTATCGAGAAGAGCCATCAAAGGCAGGATGTTTACTTCCATCCTGGTTCAGAGGATGGTCATCTAGATGTGAGAATATCTGAATGGAAAGGTAAACACTGTTTTTACCAGGGTCCTGAGGATTACAGCCACCAGGATTACAGGAATGTAGCACATGACAGAGTAGACAATGACTTCAGAACTGATGAAGAGATGGAAGACAGACGGAGAGAGGACAACCGCATTAAAGAGAGTCACCATTACTCTGAGCGCTATGACAGAAGTCATAGAGATAGAAAGGAGTACGACAGTAAGGAGAATCGGTGCAGGGACCATTATGATAGGCGTTATGATGAATACGATGAGAACAGAGAACATCCACATTACAGCAGCAGAAAACACCATAGATCTGATCGAAGGGAACAGGAGTCGTACAATACTGAATGTGAAGACTACTACGATCATAAAACGTCCTATCGTAATAGGGCCACTTACAAGGATAGCGGTCACTATTCGGATCAGGACAGAGATTATTATGACTCCAGAGAGAGTCGTCACTATCGAGAACATGAACACTATCGGCATAGAAAGGACGACTCCTATTATGATGATTATGATGAGCAAAGATATTACTCTGACCACTATGCAGAGGAACGATATGGCAGCAGAGGAAATGACTATAAAGAGCGAGTTTATGATAAATGCAGTGATGGAACCTACACCAGCAGGAGAAGGAGGCAATATGACTCTGAACCAGAAACGCATTGTGGTTATAAGGAGAAGAGGCACTACAACAGGTACAAGGATACAGGTGATAACAGACGAGATGGAGACTATGACCACAAAAGGAGGGACCACTACAAAAGAGAGCACTATGAGAAGAGAAGTGTGGACCATCACAACTATGACACCCAGGGAAGCAGAAACGATCCTTCCCACTACAGAGAACAATATCGAGATTTACGCTCGCTGTCAGTGGATTCGTCGTATGAGGAATACCCTAAAAAGCACAGCAAGACCCACTGCGAGGAATGGGTTGAGCAGCAGAACAAAAAGTTGGCGCTCAGGGAAATGCACTCGTTTGAGGATCCCATTGTGGACCGCCACAGTGACGAGCAAGAAAAGGGATACGAGTCAAGTGCTGGTAGTAATCGCTCAAAGCGGGGTGTCAAGCCTGTATATGTGGGCTCACTTGACCGCAACAGCTTCTACAGGAAGACAGCCCCCGGCTCAATACGAAAGTCCCAGTTTGCCACTACCATGAGAGAAAACAAAGGTAAACACACGTGAGGGAATGCACTTTGATACATACAATGTATTTGCACAACCTGCTAGCGTGTCATTCACTCACGAGAACAAGCTACAGTGGTCTTTCTGACACTATCATCAGTGGTGACCTCCAGAGGTGCTCATGCAATCAATACTGGTGTTTCAATATGCTGACTGGCCACACTCCCCACCTTAGAAAGTATTTGCTGGAATGTGTGTGTGCGTGTGTGTGTGTGTGTGTGTGTGTGTGTGTGTGTGTGTGTGTGTGTGTGTGTGTGTCAGTATCACCTGTCTCAGGAAAGCACATTGTCAGGCATTTGTAGGTGTAAAAACCAGTCAGGCGGGTTTTGTGAGTCATTGTTGGTCTTACAGCTTTCAGTGTTGCCGTCTGTTCTGTTTTTGCAACACCAACCAGTGTCAATATTAATTATTAGGTTCATATAAATTACATTATCGTCTGTCACGTGTATGATAGAATACAACTACAGCCAGACTTATAATATCTTGTGTATGTCAGTATAAATATATATATAAAGTGAACTAATGTAGTGGAAACTGTGAGTGCTAAAGCAATGTTGGTGTACTTTGGACTGACAAGGAGACTGTTTTTCTTGTGGCAACTCACCTTTAATACTAGCATTTCACAAGTTTCCTCAATGCTATTTTTTAATTGGTTGTGTGATCAGTAATGCAATGTTAAATTAATTTAATTCCGTTTGTATTTAAAAAGTCAAGTTGTCAGTTGTTTAAAGATGTCGACTCTAATCAGGAAAAGGGAAAATCGCAGTACAAGTATTTAATAAGTCACCTAAATCTAAAAAGAAAAATCTTCCTACATTTTGACAGTTTTAGGAGAGAATTGAAGATGTTTTATTCTCACTTCAACGTATTTTAAACAAAAGATTCGTGTAAGTTCTTTAAAGATATTTTTACTCAGATGAACTCGAAGGAAAATTCGTTCTGGTTGCCTTAAAGTTCGCCTCAAGATTTTCATGAGGAAGTATGAGAGCACAATTGTGTCTGAGAAGAAGCAGGTGGCGCCCCGCGGCCCCTCCCCCAGCCACCTAGAAACTTGATCACACGCACAGCGCACACACTCAGAGTAAACAGTGCCCCCCCACCGTACGCTACTTGGGGTGTGCAAGTCTTAATCCCCAGCATCAGCAGGGTGAGTGGATAGCAGGGGTCTGTCTGGTGCCAGGCGGCAACTAGCACCAGTCCAACTCCTTCACTGCCACTAAGAGCAGTGTGTGTGTGGGGGGGGCTACTAGGCTCATTTAAAGGGTGACACCATTTTTCAAGACAGACGCGCACCCTTGCATCTGCAGTGTGTTGTCATCCTTTAATCTTGTTAAACTGTTTCGGCTCTGTCAGGGTTCTGGCCTCACTAAATCATTAGATTGCAGAGCTAAAAATATTACACCGTATTGGCACGGTGCTTATTTGGTTTATGCCGTGATTCAGGGACATTGAGGTGATGGTTGGGGCTTTCTGCAACAGCATTTGTTTCAGTAAGCCTCAGCCATGTTCTCCTTAATCCAATTTTCAATATTAGACCTCTTCCTTAGTCTGACAGGAAAAATCCATAAAGAGTACTCTCCAGCAACTACCAATCAATATGACATTGATGCAGCTATTATATTTCAAGGACAAGTTGGAATTTGAACTGTTTCATGTCTGTTCAAGTAAAGATGGTAGTAAGAGTGGCGACCTTGATCCTTCATAGCTGGGGTGTATGCTGGAAACGAGTGTTTTCTCTGATTGTAGCCTTTCGTATACTTTTAAATGACAGCCTCACGGACAGTGTTTGGCCATCTGGGTGAGCAAAGTGCCGTCATCTAGCAATGATCTGGCAGCATATGCTCTGTTGTAATCTGTAATCCTCGAGGAGTCGCTGCCATTGGTGGGGAGTGAGGGTGAGGTATTGAAGTGTTAGGCAGGAAACGCAGAGCTCAAATCATCAACTTTATGGCTCTACAGACAACTTATCTCATTGCTGACGGGCAAAAAAAGCACAGTTGGCTCGCCACCCAGTTTATCCATGAGTCATTGGTGGTTACCCCCACGGGTTTTGGATTTATTGACCGACCTCCTTTTAAATTTTGCACAGATAACCTTTGTTTTTAAAGCCCTGTCCGTCTGACATCATTGTTCACAATTCTGTGTGTCTCCGTTCTGGGTAGGATAGTGGTACCTGCATAGCACGGCTGATCTTATCTGTACCCTTTTTTTGACAGAAGTGTGGGAAAAGAGAGACACCTGTGCTCTGACACAATGGTCTTTGCTTTTCCCATCACATCACATGATAATGTAGAAATGGCCTATACCCGAACTGCATAGCTTTCACAACAGACTGGAATAGCAACTTAAAGATTAATTTTTATCTTTAACAGAGCTTATTTTATAAATGATTTGCTGTGTATACTCCAAACCTTCAGGTAGACATCAATGCCTTTAGATAGGACAGTTCATTGTTAATCATACAGTATTTTCTGGTCAGCTTACTCATGAACACAGTCAGTTTTAAATTAGCGTCACTGTTCAATTCATATTAATGTTTACCTGTGTCCTGTGTTTTTTTTTTTTTTGGCAGTGAACAGTTCCTACTCTATCCCTATTGTGTTATTTTCTTGTGGGAACCTTTCACAAATTACTCAGGCACATCTTTGCCTGTACTTGTCTAACGGTTGGTAGCACATGTTTTGCCAAAGTTGTTCATCTGAGACCCAGTTCTCACACTCCCATTGCACTAAAAAAAATTTCTTGCAGAGACGGGATTATTATGAAAGTCATTTGACTTTTTAGTTTTGATGTAACTGTCCTCTGCTTAATTCTCCTTTAATTCTCCCTTAATTGAAAAATAGTGCATTTTTTGGAAGTCACTTTTGGTTTCTTTCAGCATTCTCTTTGCAAAAATGGATGGTTTCTTGACTTAATTGACTGCTCATCATAGAACTGAGATCATAGATCATAGTTCCAAGGATGGTAGTTGGCTCAGTCGAGGACAAATGTGCAGCACCACATAAGCTTGGTTATCTTGTTCATGGAGTGTGCCTGCTACATGCAGGATTGTGCTACAGTATGTTTGCAACCTGCGTTTTCAAGTCATGAGTGATTTGAATGGAGAACATAATTACCTGGAGTTCCAAAAGATCCCGCAGGGAGGTTGCTATGACATTCAATCAGGGGCAGGAATTTGACCTTTTGACATGTGGCCCTGACAAAAAGATAAACCCTGATGGTATTTCACTAGGTAAACTGCATTTTCCCTTTTTTAATATGTCCCATACAATAGTTAGTGCGAATTTAAACAAAAGTCCAGGCATCGTGTCACATAAATAACAGTAGATGATGTGCCATTTTTTTTTACAGATAAGCCTAGTTATTTTAATTATTTTAATTAGAAAGTGTGAAAGAAAACCTTCTGTCTTGGTATCATTTACACATAGTATTCTGGCAATTTTATCTAATACTAATTGTAAGTTGTTGGGTAAATGGCATCGTCAGCCATAATTGGGAGTCCGGAGACCTGTACAAATACACTTGCAAGTATTTTTCATGTTGCGCCTCTGCTCAGATTGTTCCACAGGTTCCCATGTGATAATGTCAGCTAAGCCACTCCCTGCTCTCTGAAACTTGGCTTGATATGAAGAGGCCCCCTGACCATTCATGTTGCCAAGGCTACCAAGCATTCTGCTGTGAACACACACAGTGGAACTGATTGTGTCTGACCTCAGCATGCTCCCTTTAAAACAAACGTGCAAACTTTAATATTTCACATGCTGAGTCTAGACCACAAATGCAGATCTACTTCTGATCAATTCCAGTAATCAAATATTCTTTTTGATACTTTGGTCTTTTTATAAACTATGAAAGATTTAATCCATTTTTAAGCACAAGCTAATGTGGGAGGATTAAAAATGAATAAATCCAGGCGTCATTAATTCTGATAGAATTTAGGCTGTCAGGGGAGGGGCCTGATTAGCTGTTAGCGTGCTGTGAAACATGACATGGATTCATGACAGAGCTGGACCCATTCGTCTAATACATGTACCCAAACCAAAGAGAGAAGTCCGTGTTTTATTTTCTGCCATCGCTCCTCCTGTGTGTAAATGTGATTAATGATAGAAGGTTCTCCTTCTTTTTCATGGTAATTGGAGCTCTGGAATGGGGCTGGTGTATTGAGCCACATGTCCTCTACAAGGCTCTGGACTTGGGCTTTTGATTGACAATGGACTACGAAAGAAAGAACATTGATGTTTAAACCTGTGTGTGTGAAGGAGGGTGGGTAGTGATTTGAAGTGGTTGGAACAAAGTTGGGAGCAGGTGGGCTTGTTTTTGCTGTCTCTTTGTACAGGGCGGTGCAACTACAAGGCCTTGCATGCATGACTGAATTCACATGCATGCACTTTGCATGGTTGGTTTTTTTTTTTGAGACTGGAGGTTTGGACGGAGTAAATTGTAATATTTTGTTATATTTGTATTGTTAAATCATCCCTCCTGTTGGGTAACCCAATGAAAGTGGTGTCAATGGCTCGTGTTATTTCATAACACTAGCAATCCCATTCCTTCTTACTGTCCCATAAATTCAGTCTGCTGTGTTTCTCTTTTAACTAAAAATAGTGATAGAACAGTTTCAGTGATTTATTTTCATAGTTTTGGCACCAATAGCAGCTGCATTTCTTAAAATTATTTGTTTCTGTCAGTCAGTAAATCTCCAACTGGAACTGGAAGGTAATGATTGTGTAAACCTCACATAACCTTTAGATGTTGTCTGTTCGTGACGGATGGATGTATTTTTGATCAAAGTGTTGCGCCTATTCCTGATCCTTTTTTTATTTCAAATTTCACTTTCAAAAGAATCTAGTGTAATATTTTTTATGCGAAGTCCAAAATAGCATCTACATAACTGTCAGTGCTGAAAACCAGACATTTTTTCAAGCTGCTTTTTAGGTGCCCTTTTTGGTGCCTTTTGTATTGTCTTGAACTTCCACAAGCCTAAATCAACAAGTCCTAAACTGTAATGAGTGTAGGCCATACCCGCATTAGCAGAACAGAAAGGCTCAGCACTGCAGCCAAATGAAAAAGGAAACCATTTATACATTTTTTTAATTACTTATCCATGTTTTGCTCGAACTGTGAATGAGCCCCAGTTATGTCTGACCGTATATAATTAAAGAGACAACAAAGACAGTGTCTTTGTTATATGTTCTAAACTCTACGTGTAACTAGGCCAACATGCGAATGAAACTCGGATTAACCCTCCTGTTGCTTGTGTGTGTGTGTGTGTGTGTGTGTGTGTGTGTGTGTGTGTGTGTGTGTGTGTGTGTGTGTGTGTGTGTGTGTGTGTGTGTGTGTGTGTGTGTGTGTGTGTGTGTGTGCGCGACGACAACCCCCTGCAATCATGTTCCAGGTAAAACTGTCTACATCCAAAACCGACTTTGAAAAAATGGTACCTTTACACCCTTGTGTTTTTACCCGTCACATGTGTTCAATCAAAAGTCTGCATGCACGGGTCGGTAAATGGAAAGATCAGCTGACCTTCAGCAGGGAAGGCTTGAAAATCCTGGAGCGGTTGGGGTGGACTTTCTGGCAGAATAAGGTTTTGAGAAACAGGTTGCAGCAGGTGATTAGTCTGTTTGATTGTTGACATTCAGTCCTGGGTCACAGGTCTGACAGGCGTGTGTTCCAACAGGTCTCTAGTGAGTGTGATTCAAGGTGATGTATCACTGGTGCTGAATGAAGCCCACCTGATTCCATGTGCTGATACACAACCTGTAACAATATGAAATATATACATATGTTGTGAAGTAGCTGATTTACCTATATGCGTGCTCAATTGTTCAGACTACTGTACAGCTCCACTTCATTCACTGTCCCTCTTCAATTATTTTCTGGAACTCCAGAAAAGTGGGTCAAACTCTGCACAGGCCAGTTCACAGGTTGGTTGTGGTGGGAATAGTTGAGTATTTAAGCCTGTGAAGTGGAGCACATGATGTGGTTGTGTATGTCTGTGTGTGTGTGTGCAGGATCAAACGTGGGAATAAGCCGATTGATTCCAATTAGGTTTGGAGTCTTTTGTTTTCGGCCTCTTTTGTATTTGGTTGCTGCATGACTTTTAAAACCCATTAGCAGGGGGGTTTGTCTTCAGCAGAGAAATGGCCCGAGTGTTGGCAGAGCAGCAGCAGTAGCGGATGGTGCAAGGAGTGTGTGTGTGTGTCTGCGTGCGTGTGTGCGTGTGTGTGTGTGTGTGTGTGTGTGTGTGTGTGTGTTTGACACAAGCGATGAGAAAAGCTCCTTTGAGTCAAGCTTTAGCCAGGTCATGTGAAGAGCGAAGCAGAGGAGAAGGAAGGGGTCAGTGAGGAGACAAAAGGCAGGGTGCAAGCAAATCATAAAACACCTTTTTTTTAAAAAAATGCGTACGCACAGGCTTATTTTGTGTAGCAGAACTTTCATTAAGCACCTACACTAGGTGGACCGATTACTCATCTTCTTGTTTAATTTAGATGCACACAACCTATAAACGATAGTGGTTCAGCTCAATAGTTGCATACAAAGTACTTATCTTAAAAGTACACTTATCTTAAAATTTTAAAATATAGCTTAAGCAAGGTTTTGCTCCTCTATTCCCCCTCTCACAAACCTTTTGCAGCTGCAGATTTATTATGATTTTAGATGAAGTAATAACTGAGTATCATAAAATGATACAAACTGGTATGCAACTGGTGATCTTGCTGTAATCTCTCTCTTCCTACAGCCTTTTATTAATATCTGCTCCCTGAGAGCGTGCATGGCTGTAGTCGGTGTCACGGGACATTGTTGCCACACACAAAAAGCCTGAGTCCACTCCAGTTTTAGGTCCTTTCAGGAAAAGCAGTGATGCATGAACCAGGCTCTCCCTCCCATCCCAGGCATCCCCACAGATCATCCCTCTGGCAGGGTTAGCAGAGACATTGATCAAAAGCTAGTCAAACAAGGCGAGGAGTAAACGGCAGATTGGGTAGGGGTCCGTGGGTCTGTATGTATACACAGAGTGGTTGCATGGGAACATTGTTTCCCCCTTTTCCACCTCTGTAATATGACATTTTCGCTTCTATATGTGCACTTTTATGCCAATCATATGATGTGAATTGATATTTAAAAACTCAATCTCTTCGCAGAGCTGGATAAGGGAATGTGGCTTTGAATTTTCATTTTTATTCCTCTTTTGCAGAGATGACCCTCCTCGCATCTCAGCCCCAGCCTCTGGATACCGCTGCAGCTTCGGACTCATCCCCCTCTGCTGGCACGGGCACCGAGGATCCTGAGCAGAGAATGCTGGAGAAGAGGTCAAAGGTCATCGAGGAGCTGCTGCAGACCGAAAAAGACTACGTCAAGGACTTACAGATGTGTGTTGAAGAGATCATAGAGCCACTGCAGAAGAAACAGGTAAAATGATGAAGATATAATGAAGTGTTTGAAGGTGGGGAGAATTATAGTATAGCGTATGGGGGGAGGAAGGAAGAGAGATGGTTAGGTGTGAGGATTAGATGAATGCGGTCAGAACAGACGTGGGATTATTTTAATTAAAAATCAACAGTGATAACAATAAACGGTCACTACAGAAGCTTAATCACCTTGTGGAACTGGAAGCACTACTACGAAATTATCAGAAATCTTCAAACATTGACATTGACAGTGTTATGTAATGTAGGTCCAGGACTCCTTCCTAATGTAGCTGGTATTCTATTTTTACCTTCCAGTGTGTCAGGTAACTGTTTTTTATTTTAAACATCTTGTCTGACCTTCCTTCAGCTGAAGAACGTGGACTTTGAAGGGCTCTTTGGCAACATCAGCTCAGTGATTGACCTGTCACAGCGCCTGTTTGGTGCCCTTCAGGAAACAGATTATATTGGTTAGTAGCTGTCTTTTGAAAGATGCATATTTTATGACTGATTTTTTTACCCTCAGACCAGCCTGTGCTGTACTTTGTACATTATTTAATTTGTCAACCATTAGCTGTCTAATGATCAACTCCAGTCATGTTAAAAACAATGCCCTCTACTGGATAAAATTGTCAAGCGATAACTTATTAGTTACTTATAAGTTTTTAAAAACATACTGTGCTGAAGTCACCCAGGGATCCCTGATATTTCTCTTTATAAAGTTGACAGTTCTGCTTTTGGTGACATTCCGTTTCTTAAACCATGTGCTCTCAGGAAAGGTCTTCCTGGACTTCAAAGCTGAGCTGGAAGAGGTGTACAAGATCTACTGCCAGAACCATGACGATGCCATCTCTCTGCTGGAGGGCTACGAAAAAGACGTAAACATCCAGCGGCATGTGCTGCAGTGTCTGGAGAGACTGAGGTGAGAACCACTGCAAATACTGTCTGGAAGAAAAAAAACTTTTTTGTTTCGTTATTGATTCCTGGACAGGTCTTTCAAATTGATCTTGCACATGAGTGGCTACAAAAGGGCATTTTTGGGTGTGTTAGTGTTACAAAAGGTGGTAACAAGGGAGCTTTAGCAAATAAATAAATAAATAACCACACACCTGAAAGTTAACAGTAGAACTATAAAGTAGTCACAGTGAGTCATCATAGAGAAGCACATGCACATTGAACTTTAAAAAGTGGAAATTCCTTTGCAATATAAAACATATTCCTCCTCTAATCTCACTTTCTTACTTAGCTCTTTACACTCTGCATCTTCTAGTTTTCCTCTAGTGCTTCATAATGTTTGGGGATTTTAAAGAATGCACCCTACCTGGTTTCACTTGTCTGGTGTCACGTGTCTGGTGTCACCACCGCTGTGACATATAATAACCAATATGTGTTTGAAGATAGACACGGATTTGTCACACAGGAAGCTTTTTTTTTTTTTAAGATGGCGCAACCCATCTTGTCATTAACACCTACTTTAAAAATGTACATTAAAATTACTAGGTTGTTTAGGGAAACAGGCCTCAAGTAAAAAGGGGGTTCTGCAGCCTATTCACTTTTAAAAAGGTCAAGCAAAACTTTACAGCGACTCCAGACCTCTTTAGGAAGACATAGCGCAAACCCATAACATCACAGGAGGCTTGTTCATTGAGGTCTGCAAAAGTTGTTTGGCTTTATTTGGCTCACAGGCACAGGATTGTGCTGAATTTGGCATTTGTGAACAAAGGTTTAAGTTCTATTAAGTCTATGTTTATAAATCCTGATTTTTTTTGTGTCTTTTCATCCTTCCATTCAACAGGGCCATTTATCGTGAGTGGTAAGTCTCCAAAATGGTTTCCAGCATGAGAATTGACCGCATCTTTCTTTGCTCACTAACTCTGCTGGAAATGAATTTGCATGTGATTGTGTGTGTGTGAGATTACCCAGCATTATATCAGAAATGCTGTCATTTCTGTTTTCTTTGTCTACCTGTGTTGTCTTATCTGTTCTCCGTCTTTCTTCTGACCTGGTCTTATCTTCATTACCTTGGTGGTGGGGTGTGTGTGTGCGTGTGGTGTGTGTGTGTGTGTGTGTGTGTGTTTATAAAAGCTGTTTCCTGTTGTGAAGAAAAAAATTTCCCAATATCCATAAATCTCTGTTCATGCTGTTGATCCTGGGAAATGCTTTGAGTGACACCTACTGGACAAAACCTGCTAATGCAATTTACAGGAACACATTTAGGCAAAGTTGGTTTGAAATTTTGTATCGCTATAGTGAGCTCATATTTCAGCCTTTCATTTTGCTCTAATCAAAATTAGCTAATACAATCCTCACTCTTTCCTTGATGTGGTTGTGTTGATGACTTAAAACAAAAGTATATTAGTAAAATTTAATTGGTTGCATTTCCAAAACAACTTTGTCCTTTAGGTGGCATTTAAATTAAGCAAATCATTGTTTTGTTTTTTTGTTTTGTTTTTGCGCTTATCTTTATTGTATCCTTGAGTATGCATAGGTGTATACCTTATGAGGTGATACTTATAAGTGGATCATATAATATACACAATGCAAGAAGCATGCAACAGGAACAATAAATATTTCTTCAGTCATTCTGATTGTGTGTGTGTCTCTCACACTACGTCTTGTCTAATGCTATTCTGTGTACTTTTTAGGGGTAAAACAAACTACATCAACCTTGGCTCATTCTTAATCAAGCCTGTTCAGAGGGTGATGCGTTACCCTCTTCTGCTGATGGAGCTTCTGGGAGCCACACCAGAGAACCACCCCGACTGGTCCCAGCTCACCAAAGCTCTGCAGGCCGTCAAAGAGATCAACGTGAACATCAACGAGTACAAACGCAGAAAGGACCTCGGTAACAAAAAAAAAAAAAAAAGTTTCCTCGGAGAGTAATGGACTTGTGTGTGTGAGTATGAATTGTACTCCTTCTGCTGTCCATAGTGGTGAAGTACAGAAAAGGAGATGAGGACACGTTCATTGAAAAGATCTCCAAACTGAGCATGCACTCCATTATCAAAAAATCCAACAGGGTCAGCAGCCATCTCAAACACCTGACTGGAATTTCCCCACAGGTAACTCACTGATTCCAGCTCAGCTCTCTTGAGAAATTCCAGGAAAACTCCATGACTGACCTCTCTGTGGTTTTCAGATCAAGGACGAAGCTTTTGATGAGGCTGAGAAAAGGTTCAGGCTGCAGGAGAGACTCATCAAGTCTTTTATCCGGGACATTTCCTTGTACCTGCAACACATCAGGGTAAGAGCATTTTATAGATTTTTAAAATCACACATTTGAAGCAGTAAGCATACTTAAGAAGATTCCAAATGTGTTGAAAAGGAAAATTCATAGATATGTATTACAATTTAGTCAAACTTAATATTGATTATTTTGAATTATCGTCTCATATTTTGTTGTATTATTATTTAATACTAATAACATCACTGCTTTCAGGAATCAGTGTCTGTAAAAGTCCTGGCAGCTATCAGCTTCTGTGACATCTACACGGACCGCAGCATCCTCGATCCCGAGCACTTCCAAAGAGCTCATCGTTGCATCAGTGGCAAACAGTTCACCCAGTTTGTGAGTCCTCTTCCCTGTCTCAGCCTCACAGAAACGCAGATTAAAGCCCTTTAGGCCTAACCCACGTCACACGGTCTCTCAACCATTCTCCTTTATTCCGAGTAGAAAGAGCGCACGGAGCTCTTGGTCATCACCCCGCTCACCCAGCTCCTGCTCATGTTCGCCGGGCCGCACAAACTCATCCAAAAGCGCTTCGACAAACTGCTGGACTACGACAACTGCAAGGAGCGCGCCGACCGCCTCAAAGACCGGCGCATTCAGGAGGAGCTGCAGGTCGCCCGGAACAACTACGAGGCTCTCAATGCCCAACTGCTGGATGAGCTTCCCAAGTTCCACACCACAGCAGAGGAGCTGCTCACCGGCTGTGTGAGGGCTTTCGCCCAGGCCCAGAAGGACTTCATGAAGACAACACTTGGAGAGCTGAAGCCACTCCTTCAGGTTGTGGAAGAATCAGCATGCGCTTCGCAGGCATTCTTTTTTGTGTGTGTGTGTGTGTGTGTGTGTAACTGTGATTTTATTCTGTGTGTAGTTTTCTACCAAAGCCGGGAAAGGAGGCAACCTAATCGCGCAGTTTCAGGAAGAATACGAGAGGATTGTTCAGCTTCTGCAGGGCTTTAGCTTCTGCCCGGAGAGCCTGCCTCCTGCCACCTCCACGAAGAAGCCGTTCGAGAAGAAGACTTTGGAGAAGCAGAGCTCTAAAAAGCAATTGGCCGGAACTGTGAGTGTAGATTTCAGCCAGCCTTCGTCATGTTTCACCACAGTCAGATGGTCGAACCGCAGATCAAATCTTGTTCTGGGTCTTTTCAGCCAAACTGCGTCGCGCAAACAGACGAGCACAGAGCAGGACTCCTGGTACGGTACGGTCCCGAGAAACTATTCCAGGCAGAGAGAAACTTCAATGCAGCTCAGGACCTGGACGTCTCCATCCAAGAAGGAGACCTCGTGGGTGTAATCAAGCAGCAGGACCCTATGGGCAGCAACAGCCGCTGGCTCATTGATAATGGAGGTAGGTCTTTTTTAATTGGGTAAATATTCCTTCTAAAATGGTTTCTTTATTTAATCTCTTTCCACATCTTCTTTTGTTTTTCTCGATTAAACAGTGGTTAAGGGCTTTGTGTACAGCTCCTTCCTCAAAGCTTACAACCCACGCAGAAGTCAATCGGACGTATCCATTGAGAGCCAATCGTCCAATGAGTCCGGATACGGGGGCTCCTCACCCGTGTTCTCCCGCCAAAACAGCAACAGCACCCTGACCTTCAACCAGGACACCGCCACGGTCAGCTTTTCCACGTCACAGCCTCCAAGCCACTCTTCGCCACACCCCTCACTGGACTCGGCCTCATCGCGCCGGAGTCATCCCAGGGATGTCCCCAACGCCGACCCCAGTCAGAATTGCATCAAATCTTCCCCCCGAAACTACAAAGAATTCTCAGAGCAGACGCTCAGGAATTCTTCCAGTCACAGAAGCTCTGAGCACCCGGCCGGCCACCGAGACACGTATGACGGGAGTCGCGCCAGCCCGAACAGCCGGAGGGAGATGTCTGACCCGCAGGAGAATCCACACGGGAACGCTCGCCCGCAGCAGTACGGACACGCAGATAAGAGCAACTCGCACCAGTGGAGGAACAGAGATAACGGCGGCCAGGGGAGGCCCGTGTACAGCCAAGAGGAGTACGTGGAACCAGAGGCAGAGGACGGTGAAGCCGAATTAGACAGTCATCAGGTGAGCTTCCGCTTGGCCACTCCGGCACATTAAACACTCGACGTAAATCAGTCAGCTAGAATGTGTCTGCTGGGGCAGTCCACTAATGTGCTTTTGTTTTGTTTTTTTTCGCCTAGATTTACTATGCTCTCTACTCCTTCAAAGCTCGTTGTTCCAACGAGTTGAGTATCTCGGCTAATCAGCAGCTGCGGATACTGGAATTCCAAGACATGAATGGGAACAGTGACTGGTGGCTCGGGGAGGCAGACGGCCACCGAGGCTACGTGCCTTCCAACTACATCCGCAAATCAGAGTACACATGAATCAGTTCTGCATTGTGGATGAAAATGTACTTTGATGAAGGCTCAATCTACAAGCAGATGGAACAAAAAGACAGACATGCACCGGGACACACTGTGATGCACCAGGACTTCAGTTGTAGGGTTTGATTGTCGGAAGGAGTGATTTTGCTGCTGGCTCTTCTCATCAAACCTGGCATATATTTATAGATTTTATACATAATTTGTGCTCACTGGAAGCTTCATCATATCCGCCTCCATTCCAAGAGGAAAACCTGTGAATTGCACCTGAGTTTGCCATATATATATATATTTTTTTTTTAATGAAATGAAGTGAATGTGTAAGAACAATCTTAAAGCTACAGTAGCACATTGGGAGATTGCAATGGGAATGTGAATATTTCTAGTTTTATATTTTTTAGCAAACATCAAGTATTAAGCAGACAAAAAAAAAACTTAAAACTGTTAAAAAAGGACTTTTTGTGTGCATGAGGTTTACAACACCACAAGAATGATGCATAAATATTTACACCTGTTTTACCATGAAGAACTTTAGGCACTTATGGTGATCATCAACGACTGCTGGTTTGGAAGTGCCCATTAAAAATATGGAGTGGTGTACAAATAGTCCAGGACGAAGTTGAATGTCATCTCTGTATTATACAAGCACTCCCGTTGCGAAAACTTTAAGCAGTTTGACACTGTGTAAACAACTGGTGATCCACTTTATGTCAGGGGTTAACGAACAAAGAATGGGAGATAATCATTTCCTCTACATACATCTACTGTTTACTATATAATTCTGTATTTTAAGAATATGCTAATTCCTCCTCTGTAAGGTGATCTCCAAATTAAAAAAAAAAAAAAAGAAACTTTCTTGGTCTCAAAGTGTTTTTGTCATGAAAAATATGTCTTTTTGCTTTTTGCAGTTCTGTTTCCTGGTTATGTTTTTTTTTTTTTAGGTGGTGACACACACCCGTGCATGGTGATACCGTGCATGGTGATACCATGCACAGGTGTGCTGATGTATTTAGATCTTATTTGCAGTCATGGTTAGATCCTAGTGAGCAACCATCTCTAGGGTTGGAGAACATATCCACCTGTGATATCTCATATCTATCTCTGAGCAGCACTTGTGTGGATGAAAATGCCCTGTTGAGGTGAGAGCTCAGAGGAGAATGGGCAGACTGGTTTGAGACCATAGAAAGGCAACAGAAACTCAACAACCAGTCATTAGAACGAAGGCAGGCAGAAGGCAGAATCTCTGAACAGACAAGGCATGGGAATGTTTAAGGAGATGGGCTACAGCAGCAGAAGAGCACGCCAGGCACCGCTCCTGTCAGCTGAGAACAGGAAAGTGAGGCTACAATTCACGCTCGCCAAAACTGGAGAGAAGACTGGAAAAACGCTTCCTGGTCTGTCGAGTCTTAGTCAGGGTTTGGTATAACAAAGGCCTGGATCCTCCCTGCCATGTTTCAACAATTCAGACTCTTGGTGGTGTAATGGTGTGGGGGATCTTTTTCTTAGTAGCGTTTGGGTCCCTTAGTACCGATTGAGCTATCGTCTTAGTGATTTCAATATCCTCAAGAGGCTGGACCTGGGAGATGTTCCTTAAATAGTGTGCTGAAGCGACCTCACACACGAGGACATGAGCTTAAATTCGCACCTGATTCCCTTCAGGCAACTTCGCCCATATTGGCCAACCACCTTGATAATTACACCCTTACTACATAA
Source organism: Lagocephalus sceleratus (assembly GCA_911728415.1). Classification (NCBI taxonomy): domain Eukaryota; kingdom Metazoa; phylum Chordata; class Actinopteri; order Tetraodontiformes; family Tetraodontidae; genus Lagocephalus; species Lagocephalus sceleratus. The sequence continues at coordinate 13,394,225 of CAJVRN010000231.1, read as the reverse complement.
ACCGGTTTGTTCTGTTGGTTAGTAATGAGTAAGAAATAAAATAAATTTTAAGTGAATTCTTGTTCTGCTGCATTGGCCTGAAGCAAATGTGCCACCATAGCATCTGAACAGGCTTTGATGTTGCCTCTGGACATGTGCCACGCACAGGACACGCCCCTCTCTTCAGGCTTCAAACACGCCTGACTCATCCTACCTGAGTGGGCGGGGCCAGGATCCACGGAATTGGGTTGAATTCATCTGCTAGTTCCCTGGACACAATTATCATGTTGATTTCCTCATGTACTGAAAAGAGTATTTATTTATTTATTTATTTTAATTTATGTTATGGTCATGATAAGTATTTATAATTAAGTCACAAATTCTCAGCTTTTTTTCTTTTTCTTTTTTGACTAGGAAACTTACTTTATGTTACTTCAATAGAAATAAAGTCATGTGCTGTGTTATCCTGTTAAATCAATAGCCAATCAATAGCCCTAATGATTAACTGACGGGGGCAATGTTCTGGAACCTCTGACTATTTAGGGGAGATGAGACAATACAGTAGAATATTTTCCTCGTGGCTGGGGTCTAAGATGGGCTGGTTGATAGCTTTAACCTTACATCTGTGTGCTTTCACTGCATTTGGGCAGGATTTCTTTGTGAGTAAACGTTTGACTTGAAAGTAAATACAAGATAAACAGAGTCAGTTTGATGTTGATGTTTTGTGGTTTTCTCACAGGTATTCACAGAGGACACTGGAGGTAAGGCACTTTCATTTCAAGTGAACTAAATCGTTGATAATTATGACTTGAAAATAGTGAAATGCTTCTCTTTTCTTCACAGATTATGAATATTACTATGATTATGCCACAGACAGCCCTGCAGAAGACACTGATTTGAATTATGGTGACTGGTTGTTTGAACTTCTGGACGTGACAGGTAATTCCCTCTCTTAGGATAGCTGCTGGCTGAGTATTATTGTCCACAAGACTGATTGGAAAGTCTTTGTTTCTGCATTTCCCTCTTCTTTTAGATCAGTGTGATCCAAACCCATGTTTAAATGGGGGGGTCTGTAGCGTGGGTGCAGATGGAGCTTTTGTTTGTTCCTGTCCTGAACTTTACTCTGGGACAAAGTGCCAAAAAGGTTTGAGATTGATTCACAACATTTCTGACAGACCTCTGTTTTAAAGAGTAAAAATAAAAAAATTTGATCGTCGAATGTGTTTTTAATGTTTCACTGTATTGCTCTCTTGTTATCCCCAGTGTCCACAATAATAATAACCAGTAATAAAATATATGCCAGTAATAATAACTAATACATGGTAGTTAAAAATGACACTTGATATGTTTGCATTGTTTCTTTAAAAAAAGAGAAAAAGACAATAATCAGTCATATTTTTCAGTGAAAGATGTCTGCAAGAATGTGAAATGTGGCCATGGAAGCTGCACCGTCACATCGATTCCTCCATTTTATGAGTGCAAGTGTAGAGCACCATACAGGCCTCCTGACTGCAAAAAAGGTGCTTTTATTTATAAATGTTTTAATGATGTCTTTCACAACCATCTCATTTATTCATGTATGGTTTTTTTTGCACAGCCTCTCCCTGCAGGCCCAATCCTTGTCAAAATGGGGGTACTTGCATGAAAGGACCCAAACGCCCCAGCTTCCAATGTTCCTGCCCCGGCGGGTACAGTGGAGCCTTCTGTGAAGTTGGTAAAAGCTTCATGTCACAGTTCTTCCACTGACCCCTCAGAACACACATCTCGCTCCACTGAAATTGTGTTATTTTCTCTCTCTCTCTCAAGGGCCAAATGACTGTTACGAAGAGAATGGAGAATTTTACCGTGGCAAGGTGAGCGTGACGGTGGAAGGCGAAGAGTGTCTGGACTGGAATTCCTACTTCATCCTGCAGAAAGGCAGTGACCCTTTCAAAGAGTATGCAGGCTTTGATGGAATTGGGCCACACAATCACTGCAGGTGAGAGGTCATCACAGGGGAATATTGCACAGGCAGACATAAAAACGTGTGTGTGCGTGTGTGGATATATTGTCTTTTTTATCTTTTTAAATTCTTTGTGTAGGAACCCTGATGGTGATGATCAGCCCTGGTGCTTTATTAACTCAAATAACAGGCTGAAGTGGAACTATTGTAAAATTAGGAAATGTGCAACAGGTAACACACACACACACACACACACACACACACACACACACACACACACACACACACACACACACGCTTGCACACATGCACGCACACACAGACAGACACACACACACAGACACACGCAGACACACAGACACACACACAGACACACAGACATGTACACATTCCTTATTCACTTTTTAATTTTCTCCCAGCTCCAGTCAACCCACCAATCATCTATGAAACAACACCTAAACCAGACAACGCCCAGTTCTCCCAGTGTGGGAAGCCACAGCCCAGCCGCTCAGCCAGGATCTTTGGGGGGAAGAAGTCTGTCCCAGGGGCCCATCCTTGGCAGGCTTCCCTGCAGATCAGGTCCATGGGCTCCTCTGACTCCTTCCGACACATCTGTGGGGGCATCCTCATTAAGTCATGCTGGGTTCTAACTGCGGCCCACTGCATGTAAGCGTGCTCTTAGTGATTTGATCTGAATCAATATTTGGATACTAATCTGACCTTTTTCTGAAGAAAAACAGGCGTGGAGATGCAGGTGGTGCTGGGAGGAGTGGATATAGAGAAGGCTGAAACATACGATCAGGCAATTCAGGTGGAGAGAGCCATCGTGCATGAGCAATACAGGGAGAGCCCTTTTGCTCTTCATAATGACATTGGTGAGGTTCATAAATAAGACTTTAGTATCTAGAAGAAATCTTCATTTCTTAAACTTAAAACATGCAGAGATGTGAATGGACTTTGCTTTGGTTCCCTCGTACACAGCCTTGCTTCAGCTCAAGGTCACAGACAGGCCATACTGCGCCAAAGAAACCCGCTTTGTAAAGACGGCCTGCCTGCCCAACCAGGCCTTCAGCAGCGGGACTCAGTGCGCCATCTCAGGATGGGGCGTGACTGAAACACGTAAGCACTACAGCTGGAAAACAGCCTAAATAGTTCAATGCTGTCTTGATGAATTACAATTTACAAATACTAATAATGTGATTTTATATTAGTATTAGTGCCTAATGTCCTCAATGCTGGCTGCAATATACCTTGATGTGTTTTGTTGGATGTTCTTAAGCTAAAAAAATACTTCACACTAATAATTGCTACTGGTAAAACTATTCTTGTTTTGTTTCAGAGAATTATGGGACGAACCAGCTGATGGACGCTCGAGTCCTCCTCATCTCCCAGGACAAATGTAAAGCCCCCCATGTTTACGGAGACTCCCTGGATGACAGCATGTTCTGTGCAGGCAACATTAACGGAGGCGTGGACTCCTGTCAGGTGTGTGAGAGACACCGTCTTTGTGTCTGATGATGGCAAAACTAGTGAGACTTAAACCCTCCCTCCCCATACCCACAGGGCGACTCTGGAGGCCCTCTGGTGTGTGAAAGTAACGGGACCCACTACATCGTTGGCGTGGTGAGCTGGGGTGACGGCTGCGGTAAGAAGTACAAGCCTGGCGTGTACGCCAACGTGAGCAAGTTCATTGGCTGGATCACTCGTCTCATCTCATGAGGACATCCGTGGCCTTGATGGATCGTACAGAGTGTTACATGCAACACGTGACCTCCTGACCTCACACCCACCACACTGTGATGGGTTGATTTCCATAAGCATGTTGACTGTAAATTAAGACAACCATAAAGACTTCTGTGCATGTCAGCTGGATAAGACAATAAAATATATGTGAAATAAATACAGGTGATAAGTGACAAAATGACAGTAACAGGACACACACACTCACACACACACACACACACACACACACACACACACACACACACACACACACACACACAACACTGAGGAAGAGATGCAAAGAAGATCACGCAATCCATGTCCCTACAACTTAACAGATGTTAAATTTATGTATTGCACCCTCATTGTTTACAGAAATGTGAATGTTGGTTTGTTGAACAAAAATATAAGTAGATTCTGGTCATTTTCAAACTAATGAATCCCACCATTTTTTTCTCTAGAGGACTTTTTCCTCTCGGTGCTATACGACTTTTCTCCTGACAGGAAATCATAACATGACATTCTATAGATGTTGTTTTGAATGTCACATCAATGTTCAACTTCAACTCATTTATTCTTCTG